>JAKWIX010000324.1:13440419-13803693 GCA_027704785.1 Solanum chmielewskii | reverse complement strand
TCAACATCATCATCTAATAGGTATGTTTCCATTTTTATTTTTTCATTTTTCACTAAAATTTATTCCTTCCAACCTCTTAATAAATTATACTTGCTTATTATGCAAAAATAATGGTTTAATAATCATCTCGTCGGGTCACTACTACAGCTTTCTTCTTTGATTGGTTACCCTAACCAGCGCTCGACTTTGTTTATCCCCTAAACGGCCTCTCTGCCTACCGGTTTCAACCTTAGGATGGCATAGTCTGGGCATACTTATTCAAAGAATATTTCTGTAGCAAACTTTCTAAAGATGGTTTATTATAACATTATTTAAGCATGATAAACAATTATAATTAATAAAAGATTTCAGGAATAATTTAATTTAGCTACTCATGAATATAAAAATGGTATAACCTGTTCTTGTAGATCATCTGTCATAGTTGATTTGTTTTCCATAAATGTTTATTAGCATTTGAACCATATATTGTTTACAATAAATTTATCGTCATAAGAACAGATAATACACAAGTAAAATGGTGGATAACGAAAAAATTAGATGGATTACGTTACAACAAAAGAAATAAGGAGACTAGTATAAACATACTAAATTTTACATTTACAATTGAGGTAATAAAAACTGACAAAAATATGATTGCAGACTATTTATCAAGAAGAGCTACACAGCCAGGACAAGATAATGTTATGGAAAACATACTCAAAACCCTAACTACACTTTGTACAAAAGTGGACAGTAGGGCTTGAGAATTCAAAAGCTAGAAGAAAAAGAAGAATCTATAAGTCAGCAGCATGACTATAAAAATGCGGAGCTACGTCGTTCGGCAGACGAAAAACAGCCAGAACTAAAAGGAGACGTTGGGAAACTCCTTAAAACCCATGACATTACTGATGCTGCAGGTACAAGCAAAAAAGCTATGGAGAAACCTACACCAAAAAACATAACCTAAATAGCCATATTTACAAACCATTTACTCCAAAGATACAGATAATAGATGCTTCAACACCACAAACATCTTACCTATGCAGCTAGCCTGCATAAGAGAAGAAAAACATACAACCATATATCCCGAACATATATTGAAAACCTATACAAAATTACAAAACTTTTTAAATCAAAAAACCTAAATCTACCACAACCTTAGAAAAAACCCAAGACTACTAACCCAAAAACTACAAGCTATACAAGTTAATTGCACAACCAAAAACTAATCCAACCTAGTTAAACTTGTTAGAACTATGGATTATTAAATACAGTCTATACATATACAGGTGAAGAGATAGTGGAATCCCAGAGGTCCACAAAGCATTTTTAATATATAAAAAGATAACAAAGGAAACTTATTTTTCATAAGATTCTACACAGCACAGCAGAGATACTCTATGATGAAATAAAGCCAATGATCCAGATAGTCAAAATTGGGCTAACACGAGAAATGATAATCCAGAAAGATATAGGCCAACAGCCAGAGATAACAAGAGTTGAGATACCAGTTTCTATGCCAATAAAAGGATAATTGGATTATCAACTATTATACAAGAGCTAGCAAATAACTTCTACAAGGCAACGCCATATGGAGCTTTATTCGAGAGACCACTTAATGATATATGTCAATTCGAAGGAAATAAGACAAGCAGATATGGAAGAAGTCCAAAAATGGATTTTGACCCTGTTAAAACCAGAAGCTACGCCAACAACTAGAGCAATAAAGCA
The DNA here is from genome assembly GCA_027704785.1 of Solanum chmielewskii. Lineage (NCBI taxonomy): Eukaryota > Viridiplantae > Streptophyta > Magnoliopsida > Solanales > Solanaceae > Solanum > Solanum chmielewskii. The sequence continues at coordinate 13,801,983 of JAKWIX010000324.1, read as the reverse complement.
AGGATTCATATCCGAAGAACTAATGACGAGATATTGCAAGCTAGTTCGGACACAATTACCCAGACCATATATGTCCAAATGCAACCAAGGTGATGAATAATTCCAGAAGTACAACTGAGTAAGCTGAAGAAGATAGGGAAAAGATAGACATAAAAATATATGTAAATTAGTCATAATTATTGTCGCCACATGTAAAAGTAAAGGCCATTAAATAATGTAGAGAAAATAGTATGTCGGCCATTGGCCAAAGTTTATTTTGTTTTTTGTAAAAAAGTCGTAAAGTAAATAGTGTGTCAGTGTCCTATTCATGAATAATAACCATGAATAGTAAGAGTCAAGTTACTGGTGTAAATAGTAGAGTCAAGTAACTGTGTAAATAGTTAAGGCCAATCGTCTTTTAGCAAGGATGAAAGGTCATTATGTATGTCTATATAAGAGGCATTTGCCTTCATAAATAAAATAATCAGTCTTTCACTACTCTCTCCTCTCTACAATATTCTTCTTTAACGAGCCATAGGACGGTTCACATATATTCCTACACCCCTCCAACCATCCTTGCTTAAATGCATGAAAGCATACATAAAAATACACAAAAAGGTTCTTCCCTGGTTCAGTTTCCTTATCAATTTTTACCCAACAAGAGCTTCTAGGATTGGTTTGTTTGATCACATCTGCATAGTCACACAATCTGGCAAATTCCAGATTCCAATCACCCATGTCTTCCCTCATAATTTTTTGTCTAGCCCTGTAACAAAGAGTCTTACCAACATAAAGACCCAATGTCTTTCTAACCAAATCTTGAATTTCCCAAATCCTTGTGCATGGTTGAGATATAATTCTGTCCTTAAACTTTCTAGCAATAAACTTTGAATTACACAATTTATTTATGTTTAATGGAATACACTTGTGAATAGGATTATAGTTCTTTACAATAAAATTACCTGAGTCCCTGTCAATCGAAGCATATAACAACCACTTACACTTAACATTTTTGCACTTCACCCTCACTCTATGTTTTTCATTAGGTCTTAGTTTTAACTGTCTTCTATACTCTACAGCATAATCTGCCACTGCATTTCTGAACTGATCTGCCCCTTCAAAGACCATTCCAAGCTCAAAAATTGACACTTCACTATCTTCATCATACCTAACCTTTCTGCTTCTCCTTCTAGCAGGTATGTCTACTCCCCTAACAGCATCCACGTCTAGTTGTTCATCATTATCATCACTCCAACAGTCAGAGCTATCAATGTAATCTTCATCTCCACCCAATTTTCCAGCATATTTGTCAGTTTTGTTCTTTCAATATCCAAAACCTCTATCTATACCACCAGCTTCTCCAACTGGTATTTCTTCAAATTCAGCAGCATTTTTTTCTCTGTTTTGTTTCTTCTTTCTTCTCTAAATGCTCTTAGCTCCTCATCAATATCTGAACCATCTTCTGAAGGTATATCTAAATCTGAATCACTACTCAAGTTATCATCCACTTCCTCTCCACCTAGGCTAACATGCTCACCCTCACCAATAAGGTTAGCAGCTTCACCCTCACCACTAAGGTTACAAGCCCCACCTTCTTCACTTAAGTTAACTGTCTCACCATCTTCACCATTAGTTAGATATCCTATAGTTACCTCAGTGTCAAGTAAGGGTTTATCTAATACATGACAGACATATACTTCAAAAGTGTCCTCATGTTTTAAGTCTTTAATAAGGTGTAGTAAATGTTGGTCTGTTGTAATTAGGATCCATTTTTTATTCGATAAGTCTTTCACATAAAAGCCTCCAACAGTTTCATACCCTATATCTTTAGTATAATACAATAGTTCCAAAATGGAAAAGTGGTCCTTGATGATATACCTTAGTGCAGACACACAATTTCCAACATAAGTAGGGACAGCCGATAACTCAGACAAGATTCCACCATGGTAAATCTTCGTAAATATGATTTCCTCCATGGTCAATTGTTAGCAGCCCTCTACAAAATATCAGGCAAACCCTAGATTTAACGGAATATACTCATACAAACAACTAAAAAACAAAGCTTTAAATCATACTTTGGGTAATAGTAAAGAATAGACAGAATATTCGCAAAACCCTACATTTTACAAACCACAGCTTTATGAAATTCATATAAGAAAGCATTTAAAGAAACAAAATCAAACTTACAGGAGGATAGATCGTAACACGAAGAAGAGGAATCAAACAAAAATCGAACAAGGAACTGGAATGAATCGCGAGATGGAGAGCTTGAAATCAAAAGAAAGTTTGAAGTTAGAGAGAGAGAGAAAGAGATTTGTTCTGTGAAAGTTAATGATTTGGGAATTTTCCCAAATTTAGGCATTAACAAATACACGTGGGATACACGTGGGAATTTTTAAATGGTCATTCAATACACGTCAGATACACGTGGGGCGGTTAACTACACGCGCCACATAATTAATGAAAAGTGATTAAAAATGGTTTTACGGTTCAAATCTGGGGTGGTTAAGGTGTTCAATAGGTAGTACGTCTAGTTGAGGTGTCTAAGTGAATAATCGGGACAAGTTTGAGTGGCCGCATATGACTTTGGCCTAAGGAATAAATATATTTAAAATGCATAAAGCATATACAAGTATTGTTATGCAAATTGATGACTAGAATTGAAACTCTTGAAGATTTTCAAAAGGCAATAGATTATTTTCTTAAAGAAGTTGAAGTAAAGAACTTGCAGAAATCTTTGATCCTGTAGGGAAGATTCATAAAAAGAGATAGAAGGAATCGTTTAAGTTTTTCTATACTCATGAGTTCCCAAGAATGGTGATATCAACATGCAACAGGTTTGTTCAAGTAATACTATTGTTGATTAATCACCAAGTCTCTATCAACTACAACTTTCAAGATGATGCACAAACTTGAAAAACGAAGATTTAAGGCTCTGAATTAATGTTCTTATTTGGGAAAGTTAATACGTGATGTACTTTTTTTTCCTCACAAAGTTTTGTCCCATTAGATTTTCCTTATAAGGTTTTTAATTAGGCATCCATAATGCGTATTATTAGATATGTGTACTCTTTTCCTTCACTAGATTTTTTTTCAACTGGTTTTATCTAGTAAGGTTTTAGCGAGTCACAAAATCTACCGACATTCAAGGAGGAGCGTTGCAAATATATTTGCATTATATTAAATGTCTAATTATGTGGAGTCCTTTTATGATATGATTAGGAATCCTACTTGAGGACCAATTTAGGTTTCCCTTATAAATAAAAGGGTTTTCCTTGATTGTAAATTAGATATGTGAATCCTGAATATACTTCAAGAGGAATAAGAGGTTTTTATACTTCTCCCTACTTTATTCTTCTTATTGATTTATATTATTTCATAACAGTATTGATTAATTTTGAATTCATTGATGATAATTGTTAATTGGTATAAACTTACGAGATTCTAACAAATTAGGAATATTTATTTTCCTTATTTCAATCAAATTTGTTAACATTAATTAAAAGATCAGATCTTTTTTTTCAAATGTTTCTCTCTATTCGTTATTCTTTTTCATGATTTGGTGTCACTCATGAATAGATCTAATTTTTTGGTTGAATAATCTTTATTTTTTTGTAATGGATGGGTTCTTATCTATATTAATTAAACATGTTGGTAGATATCATCCTTCTTGTTAATATTCTTTATGATTTTTTGTTTTTATTTTTATATTACTTAAACGTAAAAAAAACAATGAAATTATAAATGACATTTCTTTTATTTTGTTTATGTATACTAGATTTAAGTTTTGATGTTTTTTGTATGAATATTAATTTGTTCATAATACCTAATTATTTTTGTGAAACTGGAGTTACTGTTGGTACGTGTTTGTTATTTTTTTTATTTTTTCTTGATTAAACTGGTTTCACACCGGGAGAACAAGATCCGGAGCAACGACCCCAACAGAAAAAGCTTTCCTGCACGCGGGAACCTTCCTTCTCGAACGCAATCGTCTTCGTGGGCTGCCGCGCTTGCAGATTGGGGAACTTCTCGCAAGTGAATTTGAAAGCAGTCTCTTTTAAAGAGAGTTAGAAAAGCCAATCCAGTTGTTGACGCCGATAATATAATCAAAGTTGAGGCCCCGTGGATGATTTCGTTGAGCAATAATAATCGGGGGCGAGTCCAAAATCCAATTGTTCCATTTTCCTTTGTATATTGTTTATACCATGATTTTGTGTGATATTGGATTATTGTCTGAATGATTTGAGTGTATAAGTGTATGGAATATTAATAGTATTAGTTTTTTAAAGTTATGAAATTTCTAACAAAAATATGTATGAAATGTGTTTAATGGCATGAAATGTGTTGTAACATTGTCATGAAACTGATATTTTTTTAGTCAACTTGATAATAATAATGAGATGGATTTTGTATGCAGTTTAAAATTATAATAGGGGATGTTGTTTTACAAAATATATGTATAAATGAAATGTGTAGGTTGGAATGAATTTGATAGTGTATTTTAAATGATATTGTTATGATTAATTATTTATTATTGTGTAAAAATATGAGTAAGAAATAGCGTATTTTGTATGAAATGAGTATTAGGTTGGTATGAAATTTGAATATAAATATAAAACATGTTTTTTTTACTTTGGTGTTATGTAAAACTGACTTTGATTTCGTAATGAAATAAGGAAATATCCTTCTCCAAAACAATGATGTCGTCAAGTCGGTCACAACATAAAGATATGTTCAAATTATCATGCGCCAAAACAATGATAGTTCATTTATTTTAACTATGCAAAATTTTGTTTTATTTTGTCTTTTGGAGTTATGATTTGTTTTGATTGTGACAATGTATTCATTGTTTTCTGATAATATTTATTGACAATGCATATCAAATATATACAGAATTGATGTCATATGCATTCCAGCTAAGTGTTAGATATACTATTCATGTTTTATACAAGATTCATTCAGTAATCATACCAATTGCATACAGCTAAAAATCAAATTCATGTCAGTATAATATATAAGGTATTGTTCATATTAGTAAACATTATATAAGGTAACTATGGTATACATTTGGTATCCATTTGGTATGCAACTGAATAGCCACTGATATCAGTTAATGTAATTTAGCATGAGTTAATTTTGTATCCAATTGGTGTCCTACTCAAAACAAAATAAAACAAGATACAATTGATGTTAGTGCAAAATTTAATGATCGTAGTTTTAAATTGTCAGATTCATTTCTTCCAGCATTTATATAGATTGTATACTAACTTCGTTGATAATATAAAACAAGATGTAATTGAGGTTGTTACAAAATACAATATTCACTATTTTACATTGGTATAATCATTTCTTCAAGATATTTATACATGTTGGATATCAAATATATTAATATTTTTTTTGATTTTTTGTGTTAGAATATAAAGTAAAAAAAAATCCATCATGTATCAAGTTGGATGCCAAAAGTATACAGTTTGGATATCAATTATAAGAGATAGTTAGTTCATGAACTTTAAATTGGTGTTTGTTTTGTGTAAATGTTGAATTCTTTGGGTATGCAGTTTGTATATAATTGTTATCCCGAAAATTATTAAACTCAATATGTAATTATCTTTTGAATGGGTTATTTAATTGGTACGCAATCTATATATAACTAGTGTCCTGAAATTATAATAGTCGATATGGAATTCATATGTAGTTGGTCTCTGACTTGTAACACCCCTAAAAAAATTTGAGCTAAGACTCGAACCATTCCTCGTAATGAGTGAGATTTTATGAAGGAATTAAAAATTTCTTAAGTATTAAGGTCAGGTGACCAGATGTAGCACCTTGAGTACCAAAGAGAAATAAATTGAAAATAACAAAAATCTGAAATTTGGAGGAAAGTTAAGTTAAGTATGAGTTTTGAGTCAACTTCAAATCACCATAAATTCTAGCACATGATGATTTAGGTGTTATAAAGGATACTTTAGGAAAAATCCTTGAATTATCTTTCCAACTCCACCGAGTTTGCGAAGTTTCGAGTACGGATGGGTGAGATATGGTCGTCTAAAGTTACATTGTCCAGTTAAGAAAACATAACCGAAAATAGTGAGGGGTATTTTGGTATTTTTCTTACCAATCAGTTTGATTCATTTTTAGTAATATTTTAGGGGTGTAATCCTATTGGGCTCTGTTTTATAATCCTAATATATGCCTAGGGTTTTAGTTGAGATTTAAATAAGAGAAAAGAAGAGAAGAGGAAAGGATCAAGCATTCGTCAAGATTCTTGCGTCTTGTTGTGGAATTTCTCCATGGGTTTGATCCCTAGAGGTATGTAAGCTTGCATAATATTGGGTTTGTTCACTCATTAAACATGTTATTTAAGCGTAATTTCATTCTTGAAATTTAAGGATTTAAGTTCTTGATGAGTTCTTGATAAATTTCTTGAAGTTTTCTTATCGATTAAGTTTTGATTTTAAGATTTTAGTTGAGTCAACTTTAAACGATCATATCTCTTAGAATACTAAAAGATATGTGATCCATAACCTATCCAATTAAAGATAATTGAATCTACTTTCCAACGCCACCAATTTCATGTCACCAATTTCTAACTAAAAAGTTATGACGATTTTAGTAACCTATAGAGTGTTGTTACGAACTAGCAAGCAGAAAAATATTAAAATAGTTGTTTTTGTCTTTTTACCTCCAAGAAAATCGTAAACAAATTTCTTGACTAATAAGAGGCTAAAAACAATAAGATTTTCATGTTCATTAATGAAAATCATAACCCTTGGTCGTAGAGATTTCAAAAAAGTAATTCAAGAATCTCAAGAAAGGTTTTCTTGATTGTTTACCTTCAAGGTACATAGATTTCAAGACTTCTAATCAATACTTCAAGAATCTTGTTATTCTAGGTATGTAAGTCTATCATAGTGTTAGACTAGTTCGTCTGCATGCCCTACATCATCTTCAGATAGGTAAAATAATAATCTAGGATTCTACCCCTATATTTGAGTGTTGTTGAGATAAGTTGATTTTGAGTTCTTGAGTTCATGTTTCTTTTAAAAGTTCTATTCCTAATTATCAAATTTATATATTGTTATTTATATCCTTCATATCAGAACCATAACTCTTGAATTCATAATTCACATTCAAGAGAGAGTTAAGAGTAGAGTTTTTAGAAAGTATTTAAGTTCAATTGTGAATTATTTGAGATCTATCATTGATTTGAACTAAGTTTTGAGGAAGTAAATAAGAGAATGAGAAGAGTCATATACATGAGTTTCATGTAGTATATAGACCTTAGAGTCAAGTCGTTCTTGTCCATAAATTCTGTATAGACTCCACAAATTGAGTATCTTTGAAAGGAGTAGCATCTTCAAGTTCTAAGTCTTGAGTAATAAGTTTCTAATACATTTTAGTTCATATTTATAATCAAGGGTCTATAACATTTTATCCATGGAGCCCTTGAGTTGAATTGTTCATGTTCATAATTCCCTATGAACCCTATAAGTCAAACAGTCTTGAGATAAGAAGTGTCTTTGAGTCCTTGATTTCAGTACTTCCTGCTCATAATTTCGCATGAAACCTACAAGTTGAACATCATGAAATCATCCATAAGCATGGGATCATCAACCTTGAATCCATAATTCAATTCAAGGAAAGTTAAGATCAAAGTGAAGAGAAGCTAAGAGTCAAGTCTAGAAGTTGAGAGCAAGTCAAAATAAACTTTATAAAGTTTTTAAAAGTATTTCACAAACGTTTTCACTTTGTTTCAAAAGCTTAAGTTTTGAGTTCAGTAAAGAGTAAATAGTAAAGTTGAAGTCTTTTTCTTTAAAAGTATATGGGGACTAAGTATTTCCAAAGAGATTTAAATTATTTTCACATTTAAAGAAGAACGGATACTGATATTTTAAAAGAGTCTTCGGGCTAGTTTTCATAAAAGAGTAAATGCTTTCTAAATAAAGCAAGAAAAACTGAAATTTCCAAGATAGTCTTTGAGCTAAGTTTTAGAGCATTAATCTCAAATCAGAAAAGAATTATGTTTTAAAACATAAGAACTAGTATATTTTGGGAGTAGTATTGAGCACTGAATTGGGGACGAGAATGAGTTCAAATAACTCACGACTCCATAAAATCATATAGATACCATGGGTAGAAAAGGGTCATACTTTTTAGATGAATCTTTTTCACAATAGACTAGTGGATCCACTTAGTGAGTTAGCTTTCTATACTGATGGCAAGGTATAGGATGAGTCTTGGCAGCGCGAGGTTAAGTTTTGTATCATCACTGTAGCTCTTAAGTGATGATTTTCGGTTAGAGAAACTCCCACAGTAGTAATTGCATGATTCCTCAAGGAGTTCGCTCTTAAGTGATGATTTTCGGTTAGAGAAACTCCCACAGTAGTAATTGCATGATTCCTCAAGGAGTTCGCTCTTAAGTGATGATTTTCGGTTAGAGAAACTCCCACAGTAGTAATTGCATGATTTCTCAAGGAGTTCTACTTAGTATGATCAGGGGTATGTGACTTCATTCATGCATTGCATAAATAGACTTTGAGAGGGAGCATGGATGTCTTTTATGATATCATGATGGTGAGTTGACATCACGTTTTTAAATAGCTTTCTTTATATTGGACTTGTTTTAAACTACTTTATATTGAAATGAGTTCACTTAACTATCTTAAGTTTAGTATCTTTGAGTTGAGTATCTAATGCCTGAGTTGAGTATTTTATCCTTGAGTATTCTGAGTTGAGTATTTTATCCTTGAGTATTCTGAGTTGAGTAGTTTTGAGTATCCTTGGTTATTGCTTGAGTTTAATAAGTTTGAAAAAAAGTCAATATGTTTCCATTTTTACCAAAGTTCAAGCTTATGTTATGCTTTAGAATTCCTCTAACATGCTCGTACATTCCACGTATTGAGTCGTTTGGTCTGCATCTTTTCATGATGCAGACACAGGTATTCAAGATCATCAACAGGAGTTTCGTTGATATATACAAGAGTTTGAGTTAGCTATGGTAAGCCTCCTTGCTTCCGGAGGATTTCATTTACTTTTCAGTTTAGTTAGGATATTGTGGGTCCTATCCCGACTTCCATCCTTGTCATTTAGAGGCTTCATAGATAGTTAGTATAGGTGAGGAGTATGTATTATTCATTTATTTTATTAAATGTTTTGAAGACTTAAATTTTCTATTCAATGGAGAGGTGAATAGATTGTTTTTATTCTAAGTTGTTCATTTGAGTCAAAGTTTTTCAAAGTTGAGTTTATTGAATGTTATTTCATATTTTTTTAAGTCTTTGCATGCTTAAGTTAGTCTTCCACTTCTAGTCATCCAAGATGAGAGTTCTCTTAGGGACCAACAATGATTCTTGAGTGTCGGTCACCTCCGGGGTGTAGACCCGGGTCATGACATGACTGGAAAAAACACTGGATATTATATCATCAAATACTTAAAACTGTCTCAAACACAAAAATATCGTCCAAAAGTTAAAAAACGTGAAATTCTAAAAAGTCTAAGATACAATTAATTATCTCAAATTAGATCTTCGTGGTCTTGGTGTAAGATAATTGTTGGTATCTGGAGCATGTTCTTTTGCTATGCGAGGTCCATCAAATTTGCTAGCAACAGTTTTAGTTACTTCACTCTTAGTGATCGCCTCATCATCATTCTTTGTTTTTCCATGATGTAATATGGATGTGGCATACCTTTGATGATAGTACTTTGTATCGATATCAAGAAAATGCATAAAAAAATTCAGTACTGTTGTATTCAGAAAATAAACATGTGTACAAATCATTGGGGGGGGGGGGGGGAATGAAAGAAATATAATTTTAAGAAATAAATTGAGTTAAGTTTTCATTCCACATATTATTCATGTTTCATTCTACATTCATATACATAAATTTTAGCAATACATCATACCACACTTGAAAAAACATTCATACAAATATTATTGAAACATCATACCAGATTCACGTGCACTATGGCATTTAACAAACTACTTTCATAAATTTATCCAACTATAATAAAAAATAACTTTCAAAATAACATTTAATATCAATTTATACCAAGTTCATACCAATGTTAAAAACTGAGATACATTAGTGGAGAAACAGAAATAAACTTTCTATTAGAAAACATATCAATTTCATAGCAATATTAGTCATAGTTCATACAAAAAAAGAGTAATTTAACAAGCTGCGCTAAAAAAAAGAATTGGAGAGGATTAAAGAGAGAGAAGTGGAGGGGGTGAGGTGGGGTGATCTGCTGTTTAAAAAAAAAAATTATGGATGAAAATGGCACAGGGAATTAAGTTGGAGAAGAAGATGACTTTTTTTCAAAAAAATATTTTTCTTTTTCCGTTAATTTTTGTATACAAGTTACGTAAGAAAAGAAAAAAAATATAATTTCAATAGTTTCACTCGCCTAAAGAGAGTGTAGCCCGCATCTTTTGGCATGTCAGTATTTTGTGTCTAATAGAAATGACTTTTGAATATATTAAGTGTTCAATATGCATAAAAATAAGTTATGGTGCGCAAATAAAATATGCAGACAGCTTTGAGGGGTTACATATGACTTAAGTCAAATTCCTACAATTGTGTAAGAGATAAGTATGGTGTATTTTTTATTTAAATAATCTAATAATAATATAAAAATATTAATTATTTAATAAAGTAAAATTATTGATTTATAAATAAATAGTGATATGATATACACCGTAATGAAATTGTTATAAGCAAGAATTTTCAAAAAATAAGTTTAAAACCGATAATATTATCTCTTAAATGTGTATGTGGAGTGATTTTTTTCCTTCTCGGTTTTATTTTAATAAGGGAAAAGGGTCAAATATGCCCCTAAACTATTCAAAAAGGTCTAGATATACCCTCCGTTTAAAGTTTGGTTCACTGATGCCCTCGCCATCCAACTTTTGGTCCAAATATGCCCTTATGGACGTTAGTTGTCATGTTGGACATATCCAACTCATTTTTCATTTTTTTAAATGCCACATGGAATTGACATGTCATTTTGGCATTACCACATAACATTTATATGAAAATGGAAAGATATTCGGACTTATAAACACCTAATTCGACCCATAAATTAATCCCCTTTTAAATAAATTATCCGAAAAATTTTCAACAATTTTGTTTAATTTTTATTTTTTTTTTGATAAATTCCAAAAATCAGTAATTGATTAATAAAAAAATAAGAAAATATGAAAAAATTATAAAATTAACGCCAAAAATTCATAAATAATTATAGTAACCTTAAATTCAATTTAAAACTTTTTTTAAATTTTTTATTTTTTTCGATAAATCTCGAAATGAGTAATTGATTAATAAAAATTATGAAAAAAATATAAAATAAACGCCAAAAATTAAAAAATAAATACAGTAACCTTAAATTCAAAAATTTCAATATTTTTTTTAATTTTTAATTTTTTTGAAAAATCCCAAAAATGTTTTTATTAACAAAAAATATGAAAAAATATAAAAATTATGCAAAAAATAGGAAAATATGAAAAAAAATATCAAATAATTTTTTTTTTGAAATTATTGAATTTAAATTTACTATACTTATTTGTGAATTTTGACGTATATTTTTTATTTTATTTTCATATTTTTCCCTTTTTATTAAAAAATAACTCATTTTCGGGATTTGCCAAAAAATATAAAAATTTTAAAAAAAATTGTAGATTGAAATGTTACTATATTTATTTGTGAACTTTTGGCGTTAATTTATATTTTTTTTCAAACTTTTCATAATTTTTATTAATAAATTACTCATTTTCGAGATTTATCAAAAAATAAAAAATTTAAAAAAATTGAAATGTTAGATTTAAGGTTACTATATTTATTTGTGAATTTTTGGCGTTAATTTTATATTTTTTTCAATTTTTTTATTTTTTATTAATCAATTACTCATTTTCGGGATTTACCGCAATAATAAAAATTAAACAAAATTGTTAAAAATGGATCGGATAGTGAATTAAAAGGAGTTGATTTATGGGTTAGATTAGGTGTTTATGAGTCCAAATATCTTTCCATTTTCATATAAATGTTATGTGGTAAGATCAAAATGACATGACAATTCCACGTGGCATTTAAAGAAATAAAAAATGAGTTGGATATGTCCAACATGGCAACTAACGCCCATAAGGGCATATTTGGACCAAAAGTTGGACGGCGAGGGCATGAGTGACCCAAACTTTAAACGGAGGGTATATCTAGACCTTTTCGAATAGTTTAGGGGCATAATTGACTCTTCTCCCTTTTAATAATGAGGTTTAAAGGCCTCGCTTTAATTTTTTTAAATATAGGTAATTTTGAAAAAAAAGATGAACCAAAATTCTTAATGTGAAAAGATAAAAGAAAATAATAATAATAAGTATAATCCATAGGAAACACACTATTTTCTTTCTTCACTGATTAGAGATGATTTTCACTACTTTCTTTCTTCATTGATTAGAGATGATTTTTAAAAAGGAAACAAGAAATATGGCTAGAATTTGATCATAAATGGTAAAATATTATATTTCATATTATGTTATTTTTACCTTTTTGAATATTTTTATCCTTTTAATTTTAATATCTTTTAATTAAAAAATAAAAAATAATTTTCGTAAAATAAAAAAATATTATATATTTTTTTAATTTATGATTAAATTCTGACAAAAAAAATAAAACCATTACCAAGAAAATATGAATGAATAACTTAATACTTCGTGGAACCAACAATGAAATTGATAAAACTAAAATTAATGATATTCCTTTCTTGAAAAGGAATAAGAGAGAAAATATCTTTAATATAGCAACGTATTCAATGATAATTATAATTGAAAATCAAAGAAGTACACGCAATAAATTATGGTTCCACACACTAACCCAAGAAAATAGCTAGAAAAAATATCTAGAAGCGTCTAGTATTTATTTGGGGAACTTTTATATATAGCGAATTAAAAATAGTTTAATTACTCTCTATAGTTATAGTTCGACAATTACAATTACGAGATTGGGAGAGAGAGGAGAGAGGCAAGAGAGAGGGAAAAGTGTTAAATTAGGTCTTAGGCCTAACTCACACCCCAAAAGCTAGCTCAAAGGGAGGAGGATTGTCCAAGCCTTATAAAGAGTTCAACCATCTCGTTAATCACCGATGTGGGAGTTTTGTCATTCTTTAACACCACACCTCACGCCAGTGCTTAGCATCTGGTGTGTGGACAATTTCAATTTTGGGGACCCCAACATCGGGTGAGACGGGCCCTACTCTGATACCATGTGAAATTAGGTCTTAGGCCTAACTCACACCCCAAAGCCTAGCTCTAAGGAAGGAGGATTGCCCAAGCCTTATAAAGAGTTCACTCATCTCATTAATCACCGATGTGGGACTTTTGTCATTCTTTAACAAAAAGAGTGGGATAAAGGTGGAATTGGATATGTATATCGGTTAGATAATTGTAAATTATACATATGCATTTGTATATACGGCAAGCGAGACTGGGAGATGAAAAGAGAGACGAGCGAGATTGGGAGAGGGAGGAGAGAGGCGAGGGAGATTGGGAGAGAGACGAGCGAAAGAGTGAAGAGAGTGGGAGAGAGGTGAATTGTATATGTATATAATTGTATATTATACGTATGCATCTGTATATATGACAAACGAGATTGGGAGAGGGAGGAGAGAAGCGAGTGAGATTCTGAGAGTAAGAAGAGAGGCAAGAGAGAGAGGGCAGAGAGTGGGAGAGAGGTGAATTTATATGTATATCGATTAGATAATTGTATATTATACATATGTATTTGCATATTCTGGTGAATTATACATACACAAACATTACTAATTATACAAACTCGAAGTCAATCCACGTAATTAATATATAATGTTAGTCGCGAGTGGTAATTATAGCAAACTATAGCTATGATGAGTAATTAAATAGTATAAGTTTGCTTAACAACGTAATTTTTCCTTATTTAATAATTGTTGTATTTATAATTAAAAACTTAATGTTGTAATGAATATGTTAATATTATGTAATTTATAAAGAATATTCTAATAATTTTCCAGTAAATTTACTGAGAAAAAATATATAATATAAAACAAGAGAGAATTGCACAACAGTAAACAGAAAAAAAAATGATAATTAAAACTCAATATGATAGAGAGACACCACAACTTGCAATGTCACAAATTTCTCATATTTTTTTTTGTTTAAACCCTGTTTTCATATTTTTAATGTATTTTAATGGAACATAATTTTTTAAATCAAAAGTTTTATAATTTAATGGACCAACAAACATAGAATTTTGCTTTAGACTTTGTAAAATACTTTATTATCTTACCTTTACTTTTCATGTTATTTCGGAGAAAATTTAAATGCCATGGTTTGTGGAGCTGTGTCTAGCCACCTATATGATACGGTTTGTGGAGCTGTGTCTAGCCACCTATATGATATGAGTTATGAGTTAGGGGTGTCAAAAATGAATCCAAACATAGGTAATCCACTTAATTTGCTAAGAATTTTAAGGATTTGGCTCAAGATAATTTGATTTAGGTTTAATCTCAACTCATTTAAGCATAACTCATTTGAAGATAATCCTCAATTGAGCTCAATTCAATCTCCAATTCTAATCCGTTTTAAATCTTTTTATTAAGATATATTTCTATATTTGAGGTATGAATTATTATCTATTTAACATCTTTTAGGGTTTATCTAACTATTTGTTACTTAAAAAAAAAAAACTTGACCCAAAATTCAAATTGTGATTATAAAAGTTAAATATCAATATGTTAAATTATTGAGAATAATCGGGTCAAACTGGGCGGGTCAAGACCCAACCCGTTTTTTAGCCCATTTGAGCCCAAAGTGAACTTGGGTGGGTCAAGATCAACCCAACTTCTCTTTTAACCCATTTTGATATTCTCAATTTCAATCCTACCCGCCCATTTAACACCTCTAATATGATATGAATATGTGACTATTACCTAGGATATTGTAGGTGTTTCTTAGTTTTCTTGATTCAAGATTGAGTTGTACATCTTCTCTCTAGGATACTTAGTTCTCACATATTCACTACTTTATGCCTTGTGGAATAAACTTAAAAACTCCTGCTTCAAGGCACACCATCCAACTGTTCTAACCTTATGCAAATAATTTGAACTTGTGTTTCAAATATGTGTTTGTCATACATTGAGACAGGTATAAAAATTAATACGTCCGTAATGACAAATAGGTAATGTACAATAGGAGCCCACTGAAATGGAGTTCGATGAGAATGGAGTTTACACAGACTTTATCACTACCTTTGCAAGGTAAAGAGGTTGTTTTTCAAAGACCTCGAGAGGCTACTCCGACTTCATCCCTGATATTCTCATTCCTAATCCTAAACCACTACTCTCATGTGAATAGAGTTGTAAAAACTTGCAACGACATTATTTCATATTTTTGTTTCAACTAATTCAATTCTTATCCAAGAGCCAGCCCAAATGCTACCTCTTTAAAGAAGTGGCTTCCATTACAGGTCGAGTCCAAAATCAATTTATGTTGATTCCAATTATTTGTTGCACCTGACATACATATTTAGAAAGAAAGAAAAAAGTTGAAGAAAATTATTCACCATAAAGACTAATAAAACTACTTTTAATGCTGGCAAAAATCATACAAAGTGCTGTTATAATAAGAACCCCAAGACAAGCCTTGCCATCCCATTTCTTTTCCTCCCTAATAACAGAAAACTCCTATCTAATCTACATGGCAGAAAGATCTAAATTAAACTCTTGTTCAAGTATGTGGTATACCTACTGGAATAGAGGCTGCTTGCACCATCTTTTGTGTCAAAAAGGTCCAAAGTCCACACTGAAGAGTTTATATTTGGAAATCGACTACGCATCTCCCTAACTCCTCTGCGGCCTTCAGTTCTGGAAGAATGGAACAATGATCTGAGGTTATTGACGGTTGTAATATGTTTTTAAGACTTCTATACATCTCTTCAGGCGCATCCTTACCCCGACAGTGGCTGCCACGCGTTTTTCCCGTCACCTTAACTTGATTTTTCCTTCTTGTGCTTGACTTTGCATCTCCCTTGTTGTGAGGAGAGTCTGATGACGTAGGAGGGCATTTGTGAGTGGGACCACCAACATTTTTGGCTGCATGACATTGAGATACAACAACTCTATGTGAAAATGTTATATACAATTTCAACTCCTTCGGGAAAAGGTATACAAGACTATGGATTGCTATTGAATGAAAGCAATGGTGCATATAAGGTATATGTCTCTGTATACAAAACAACGAAAGTAGAATTAATCCGAGGATCGAATGCTTTAACAATTAAAAAATCTTGGACATTTGTGTGATTAGTAAAAATGTTTGATTTTACATCCATACATGTCTTCACATCTTTATCTTGTGATAAGGATGTAAAAGAACATGCACGTAGACCATTTAATATGTAACCATGCTCTTTTAATGTACTATACATTTCTTCCAATTCCAAGGAAAGAAACAGCACAATTTACCCCGGAAAACTTGATACTATCAAAGTTTATGGAGCTGGACATAAAGAATAACTGGTAGAAGCACCAAATCTTTGTCAAAAAAATACAAATTGCCACTTTCATGACGCCTAATAGACACTTTGTCACTGTTCCATAACTATTCAAACTTTAGCAGCTTTTCAATACGAAAACCAAATTTGGATATAATACCCCTAATGAGAACATGGAAAAACTGCAGCACAGTGCGTTGCAGGTCGAAACTTTTACATATGAAACTCAAGCACTGTGCTGGAGTTCAAAAAAAAATTCTGAAGTTTGAGATGTGCGGTCCAAAATCCAAGAAAATTCATAGAGTTTGAATTGTCTCCTTCTCAAACTCCAGGACAATGTATTGGAGTTCAAAGCATTTTGGACAGCAGGTCAAGGGGGTCTAGCTTGGCGATAAAAGGTGCGAGAAGTCCAAAAATTTCAACCACTCTTGCCAAGCAAGAGAAAGGCGAAATACATGGCATTTGCAATATTAATATTGTGTACATCTCAAATTTAGTTTAATTTTAGTTTAATCTTTTCATTTGCTTTAACATCTGATATTAATGTGCAAATAGCCTTTGCAGGCATTTAGTTTTGATCGCTATTATTGTCGTCATCTTAACATGGATCTTTGTATGTACTGGTACACTTTACTACTTTTGTATCTCAATGTTTTCTGTTAATATGATTCCCTCCCCTCTCTGAGTCACTCATCCTAGATAATAATTGATATTGGAATCATGTTTGTTGCAGGCCTTGCTATATTAGTGAACAAACTTCCCTCAAACTTAAGGTAAATTCCTGGACTTTGAACTGATAAAAGTTCAAACGCGGTCAATTTTTTCTGCAGCAGTTCAAACTCCTGAAAATATGTTTTCCTGTAATTTGAACTATGCAGTTCAAAATTCAGGGAGATAATACAGAAGATGAAGATGCAGCTCTCTGCCACTTTCAAACGAAGAAGTTGAGGGAAAAATGATCTTTGTAACTGAAAACTGTTATTATGTATCAACATTTCAACCGGTGGCTGAACACTACAAGGCGGACAAAAAAGTGATCAGCCCCTGGCATATTTACCAAATATTCTCAAGCAGGGTAATCTTGGTGAAAGCTGTATATGACACATCAGTTTATAAGTAATTGAAAATTCATAGGGTTGGGGAAGGGAAGTTTGAAAATACAGTGAGTCTGAAGTCTTTGAGTCAAAATCATGCATTCAAATCCTAAGGCTATATACAGAGTCGTCTTTTGATATCTATCACTTTACGCTAGAAAATAAGAATAAGGAATGGGGATCAGTAAGATTGAGAAGATCACATTTTCAAGATGTACAAGGGATGTTTGAGATATTTGAGCCAAATTTGGCACTTAGGCGACTTGGCCAATCTGTCAGATTTCGCAAAAGACTATCTTCTTATATCAGTTTACCCTTTATTGGTAAAAGGCACTTACATATGTTTACTCTGGAAGAATCTTGATGTGCCATAGGTGAATTGGCACGCCTAATGCACAGCCACGTCCTTTCCTCTTCTGATTCAAGTTCTGAGGCAATTGGTACATGCCAGTTTCCTTCTTCCGACTCCTGCAGACATAAAGGAACACAATTACATTTAAAGGTTTTGATAAATGACAACATGTACACCAATTTTTTAATATGTGCTCAATCTTGAGTACACATTTTGTATCTGAAGATAGATAAGAAGGGCTGAACTATATGTGTATTTTGGCTTCATGAGCATATTATTTGTTATATAGCAGAGCATATCAATTAGAAGGTGTTACTGACCTGAATTACAATAGAACATGGAGGCGGCATGTGAAATACTGGACCTGTTTCAGAGAAACTGAAACGCACCTTCCAATAAGAAAAAGAAAATCCTTTGTCAGATAACTGTGAGAAATTCAAGTTTATATGATATTAATGCATATGCAAGAGGAGATGGAGGTAGCACTTAGAAAGGTAAGCTAAGAAAGAGGGATCACTTTGCTTTACGGAGAGAATATAAAGTCATATGAGGAAAAAATAGTTATGATGGCTAGAGGAGGTAAGTTAGAGAACCAGTCAACTATAGGCCATTTGGCTCCAGAACCTTGTTCTGCTTATACATAACTCAATACCCATAACTAACTCCCCCACCCCAGATAATTCCTCTGTATCAATGCAATATAGCATCAATCAAACAAGAGGAATATATTTCTGGATAGTTAATTAATGCCTTAATTTACTTTGAATCCTATGCATGACTGACTGTCTTGTTACATGCATATCGGAAAAAGAGATTCAATATTTCATGCAGGTATTCCTGAAGTGTAAAACTAACCTGATGCCTTTCCTTCCATTTTGGGAAAAAGTCATTTCCCAGAAGTTGAAATAAATGGTCCCTCATCTCATCATTGGTCACAAGCAAGCACCGAAATTTTATAGCTGCATACAACCAGTACCTGAGGAAACGAGTTCATTTCCCACTGGGATGAATTAGAAAAGAACTCAATGCAAGGCATTAAGCATCTGCACCGAAAACTACCTAGAAATAAAAGATTGCAGGTCTCACCAATCATCATTTGACCCAGTAGGTGTTGCATAGATCGCATCCGCATTTTTCCACTTCTCTACTAACGATCGATTGAATGGTTCATCCATCTTATCTCCAGTAATACGTCTATTGTGCAGAACTATTAGCGGCCACTTTTTTGAAGGAAGCATCTGACGAATTCCATTGACGACAGCATTGACCTGAATGCAAATTGTCTATTAGAGAAAGCAAAAGACCTGAGCTTTTGAAAAAAGTCATGTTCCATTAACAAGGCACTCAATACTTACCTTAGATGGCCTAAACTTTCTTTGGCTGTAAAGACCAACATTTGCACCATCAATAACAGCTTCAAATGGTCCATAGTAATCAAGCCATCTCTGCAGTCATCAAAATATGTTTCACCCTCATAAGAGACACTAATGATCCAAGAACAACTATTAACTAATCATCAGAGCAGTTAGTAAAACATACTTGAAATTTCTGGAAGCTCGAATTTCTCTCTCTCTGCGCAGCTATAGAAGCAACTGACTTAGCAAACTTTTCAGTTTCTTCTGGATCAAGATCAATGGTCACGAGCTTCTCGGCACAGCATTCGCAGCAGCCATCAGAGCCAACGATTCCATGTGATACAGTCCACTTTCCATTACCCAACCAGCCTTGTCCATGCCAGCCACCACCTCCATTTTTAATAGCTTTGTGTATGGATCTTACATCCCATTTTCTTTTTCCCACCCTTGAAGCTACCTTGCTGTTGAACCACTTGTCAATCAAATCTGCAGTAGAAGGTGAGACTTGTCGAACTCCTTCTCTAAGCTTATGTAACAAATAGTACACTTTTTCACTCCTTTCAGCTTCTATACATACTTTTAGAAGTGCCTCCAGCTCAAGTTCCTCCGGGTAGATACCATTCTCTAACATGTGTTGTTCAACTATAAATGCCTTGTCGACATCCCCGTTATTGCAGAAAACAGATAATGCAGGAGCATACGATCGTAGTTTGGGGTTTATTCCATCTTCTTTCATTTTCTTTACAACATCAAACGCCATATCACCATTCCCTAATGCCATTGCCATTCTTGCAACAGATGTAAGGGTTGCTTCATTAATTTGTACCTTGTCTGAGAGCATTTTCTCATATATTTCAAAACCCCTTGTAAGTGCATAATGTCTTACATCTTCACTCACTTTAATTCCATTGTCATCATGTCTCACACTTTTTGCACTGCTCTTCATAAATTGAACAAATTCATCTACAGTGGAAGAGCTCAACAAATGTGAATCATGCTCAATTACTTTGTCATTAAGGCTAAACTCCGGTTCATTGGGAGCATTCAAAGTCCTATTAACACTTCCACTTTTTGCTGGGTGAATGAGACCAGTAGCTGCAGAAGCACAAAGATAGAGAAGTACAGCATAATGATACTGTCCCATTACTATTCCTTGTAGCAGTGCCAAATCATATAGCTTAATTGCACTAAGTACATCCCCTCTTTTTGAGCACATATCTAATCCAATCCTCAATGTAGAATCAATTTTACTCTTCTTTGACTCCACCGCCTTATTATTAGTAGTAGTAGTAGTAGAGCTCCTTCTTTTAGGTTTCAATTTTGCATTTCTATCTTTTAGAACAACTCTGTTGGCACCATTTTCCTGACCAGAATAAGATTTCTTATATTTGGGAGTAAAGGATGAAAACCCAGAACCATTTTCGTTACTATTAGTTTTACCATCTCTTCTGGTGTGTGAAATTTCTTGCTCTGTTGTCTGTGTCTCCACGTGAGTGACATGAACGGAAGATGAAATTCTTGGTAGACTAGTACGAAACTTGAAGGGGTTTAGTAAAATCGTTGAAGAATAGAGTTGGAGTTGGAACTGAGTTGTTGGTTTGAAGGGGATGGAGGCCATGTGTGGCCGTTACTGAAGCTCTATATTACATTAGGATTAGGACACATGACTATCTTCACAACAGGATAAGAGTGTCTACACTCTTTTTACATTGAGTTGCTCTTTCTCCCAAAATAACAAAGAGACGACAAGAAAATAATTAACGGAAATCTACTTAATCAAAACACCACTAAATATAATATAATGCTCTCATCGTCTTATTTTATATGAGTTGATTTGATTTGTACTAAAGTTTTTAAATTTTGTGGTCTAAAATAATTGATAAATTCTTAAGTGCTTATGTTCGATACTATGGTGATGCGCCGTTCCACTGAGTTCAAATCCAAAAATTATTTCCTTTAACCCTATAAATAGAAAGTTATGCCTCTTTTCTAGGGTTTTAAATTTTTTTTTTGAAGTGTAAGAGCAAAGGAATAGAACTTACCTTACGTTTTTGTTTCTCTAATTTTTCTTAGTCATTGATTTGGATGACAACAATTATCTTCATAGTTTTTATTAGCATCATGAGTAGCTAAGAACCTCCGTTCTGGGGGCTTCGGATACAATGATTGTTGACTATTTATATTAACAATGAAGTTGGTTATCACTTAAATTACTCTCGTATTCTTATATTACTATTTTGATTTTTGATACTCATTAGAATAAATTTATTATCTTCTCTTAAAAAGATAGTTTAATGTTCTCTGCATTTGATTATATCTCGCTCAATGATGTAGTTTGACTATCAATTGGGATAGATGATTATAGCTTGAGAGATCACGATCATAATATTAACCTTGTAAATTAATAATTTGATAACCATTTGAAATCCATTAAAGAAGTACAAAGCATGAATTCTTAGTTACGCTGCAACCCTTATTTTTTCCAATTATTGTTAGCATCCAATTTGAAGTGAATTGTTGTTACTTATTTTTACTCTTAAAATCTTGCATTTTTTAAGTTTGTATAAAACAAACTTTTGTGGCACACTTGCATTAAAATGTGGGTAATAGATAAATTTGATTTAGAATAATCGTAAGTTTTTTGAGTTCGATAATCTGACTTTGTTAGAGATAATATATTACAAGCGCGATCACATATACTTCCAGGTGAACTTGAAAGCAACAAGAATTTTGTGCCGCTATCGGGGACTTTAGAATAAGTCTATATTTAATTTATTTTTAAAAAATCTATTTAGTGTTCAAGTGTTATAACTTGATCTTAGTTGTTCCCTTTTGCAGGCAATTTAGAACATTGCATTGGATAAGAAGAGAGAGCTTGTGGAGCCATTTGCAAAGCTTAAACGATACTTACATTATCGGAGAAGAAAAGTGACTTTGTAGCACCCGATTACTCTGCTAAAGATGAAGCACATGTAAAGATGGCAGCAATGATAGTTCGTGATGTGGCAATACCACACGCCATTAATGCTACTTTCAACATTAAGAGACCACCACCTACTGTAAATTCGAGCTTAAACAAAACATGGTGTAACTGTATTGGGCAATTCACTGAACTCCCTCCGAAGATCCTTAAGTACACATTTGAAACTTCTTGAAAATAAGTGATACTTACTGTTAGAATACGTGCATCCACTAACAGTCAATGGATCAGGTTTCTTGACATGCTCAAAATAAGAACAACTGTAAAATAAAGGCATAATATCAACACAAGAAGTTTACGTGGAAACCTCCTTCCTCAAGGGAGTAAAACCACGACCTGTCACACAGGATTTCCAACCGTTTCACTAGTCTTCACAAGCAAAAGTAAAATCGGTAACAAAAGAGTGAGAAAAAATTATTAATTTGACAACCAAGAAATAACTCTATTTCTTGAAGAGCCTAAGCAAATATGAATCTGCCCATAAGCTATCACCACAAGACAACTTAGAATTCACTAAACAACACACAGGTTGCCCACTAAATCACCACACAACTGATGATTTAGACTTTTCTAAGCAACACACAGGTTGTCCACTAAATTAGTTTAACTTAACTACTTAGAATTCACTGACCAAAACAAATTGAATCCTTTATATGTTTTAGGACCAGATTACAATTTCATATCAAAAGAAATACTCCTAAGACAACTACACTATCAGCACTTTCGTTTGAGTTGCTCTTCGAAATATTTCTTTTCTTCAGATTTCTCAGCCTTTGCAAGAGTTCTTGAGATGCCTTTTCAAGTTGTAAAAACTAAGATTGTGACTATTGGATATTATGTTCATATGAAATAGTCACAATCCTTAAAGCATTGTCATAGGCTGAGGTTTCTGTCGCATCTGCTTTCTCTGTCAGAGACTGTGCACCAACTTTTTGTACTTTTTTCAGTTGGCAATGAAAAAGTATATTGAGCCAAGAACCAGGTTCCTTCATAAGGTCCCTGAGTTTGTCAAATCATCAAAACTACAAATAACAATTTTTCCCCTTTTTGATGATGAAAAGTGATACACTAATGCGTCTTACATTTTCTTCCCCCTATCAATATACACACACACTCTAGTATCTTCCCCCTGACAATCACATTCCAACCACTCCATGATTTCCCCTTTTGGCCATAAAAAGAATTATAGTAAACCAGCAATACAAGTAAGACAGTCAGGTAAGAGCATAGCCTTATGGCAATCAAACAAGAAAAAAAACATTAGACAATAGATATTAGACAGAACAAAATAGGAATTAGATTCACTGCATAAAGATAGCAGTCAATACATTAAATTTAAACTGGTTTCAGAGAACCTTGCAATTTTCCACACAAAAAAAACAAACAGGGGTGACCACAGGAAGGACTATGAGAAGGGAGACTGATGGGAAAGGGACTGAATGATGAAGGTAAGTCTAGCATTGGCTTCATCATTGTCCTTGATTGCTTTTTCTTGCAATGCATTAATCATGGTCATCAGTTCTGCATTTTCCTTGTGCGGTTCTTGAACTTCAGAGGTACGAGGTCCCTCAGTCTGCACCTTGAGCAGCTCAACTTTAAGTATAGCAATCTCATCATCTTTGCTGCTAACTCACATGGTGATTTCTTCTAGTTCATGCTTCAGTTGGTCCTGCTCTACTATTAATTGAGACACCTTATTCTTTTGATTTCCCTTCCCTTCAATGCATTCACATTCAACTAGAGTGGTCTAAGTAAATGATTGATTAGCAGTCACCACCTATCCAACACCAAGTGGAATGTTCAAATACTTAAACACCTTTGTCAAAAAGTACCCATAACCAATTTCATGCTTGCCCTTTCGTTCAATCACTATCTTGTACATGTGTTCAAGCATTAGTGCAGGAAAATCCAATGGTTCAAATTTACGCAAGGATTCCATGATGAACAAGTCAGTTGAAGTAGCAGAGATCCTCTTCTCTTTTTGAGGAAGAAGAACCTTGTAGACAAATTCAAATACCAACTGATACTCACCATTCATTAATTTCTTGGGTAGCCCAGCACATCGAGTTGTAGGAATTTTGGAATATTCCTTGACAAATTCAACAGAACAGGTCCTTCCAACCACAGACCTGATCCCTTCTCTAGGTACCCCCAAAATGTTTCCAAGTAAATCCTCATCAAGATAGACACTTACATCCCCTACCCTAGTGTTGATACTCTCATCCTCATTAAACTCAATATTGTAATAAAACTCACGTACCTCTTCCTCGTGAAGAACCGGAGACTTAATGTCAAAAGGTGCATCCATGACTGAATAAGCACAATGTCATGCAAAGTGTCCATCCCAGGCCTGCTAATAATGTTCATATCAAAAAATCTACCTCCCAAGACACTTTGTACGCACAGATTGTCAACAATTGTTTACTTGTTGATATCTTCATCCTCCACATTTACCTGCGGACCAGGTACCTGTTTAGACATTGCAGGTTTCACTTCAGAAATTTCTCTCTTCCTTTTTCCTTTACCCGTAGTACTAGCAGTTTTCTTACTTGCCGATAATTGAGATGTACCTTTGGTTTCTTTCTATCACCTTTCTTCTTTGAATGTTGTTTCAAGTCATCAAATACTTTTCTAGCAGATCCCTCTTCAGATTCTGCACCAGATACCTCCACCACATCAGAAAGTGGTAATTGAAATCGAGACACTTTAAAAGTTCTTTTCTTTCTATTATCTGCAGTGGAGGCTGCATTTGCTTTCATAGCATCAACCATCATCTTCCTTCAGTCAGATCTGGTGAAAGGCCTTTTTTTGGGCTCAACCTTAACAACCTTTTCTTTTCCCTTTTATGAGATAGAAACCTCTCTTCTTTTCAGTAACCATTAGATAGGATGATCATCGTCATCTGTGTCTATAAAATAGGAAGAAGGCTATCTACCAAAATCTGGAGTTTTATCTAACACAGGATGTGTGTATCTTAACTCCTCATCCATGACATTTTCATGTCCTTCAAGCAAGGCTTCTTCCCTCATCTTGGCTAAACTCTCTATAACCAAACATTCACTAGCAGCCAAATTATTGGACTCAGACAATTTGCTTGCTGGGAGATCTCCTTCAAATAAATGATCAGACAACATATCCAAATAGGAACCAGGTTGAGGAGAGAGTACTGGTTATTTAGATCAAGAGGAGATGATGATTTGGGAAACTATCTAGAACAAGGTTGACGGAGAGGTAGACGACATTTTCAACAGATACACAGTGGATGAGGGTGTAGAAAAGGACACAGGGTTGATTTCATTTGAAAATGCAAGCATATTCTTTGAGGATGATGAGGTTTCAGACATTTTGTGGAGAAAGAAGAAGATATGCAGCAAGATACGAAGAAAGGAGTAGATGAAGATTAGGGTTTTCTTAGAGAAGGATAAAGAAATTAGAGTGAAGAAGATGATTGATGAGAAGTTTTTATAAAAAGGAGCGAAATGTTGTCAGGTCCTTTAGATTAGACGTGTCGCTTGGATTTAAGAGATGGGACAACGGTCAAAATGATGACTGACAGGTGTCCATTTCAACAGTTCTCTTTAAAATAGTTTAAAAATAATGTAAAAAGTGCTAACCTTTAAAAGGACTGGGTCCTTTACTACAAGTGAAATCCCATTCCTAAATGGTTCTGGTCATACTTTGCTTTTGTAATTTCTCATGAATGTATACCTGCAATAGTTACAAAATCGGACTTACTCAGACAGTTTATTACTAGTAAAGAGGATACATGCACTACAAATCATATCCATCAAGGGAATTTAGTGTTTTTGGATGAAGTCAGGTCAATTTGGGTTCATCATTAACAACTTCAGCCTGTTAATCTCAAACTGATCTTTGCTGAGAGCTTTGGTGAAGATGTCTGCAATCTGCTTTTCCATTCTGCAATACTTCAAGACAATATTCCCTTTTTCAACATTATCTCTCAAAAAAAGGATGTCTCACATTAATATGTTTTGTTCTCTTATGTTGAACTGGATTCTTCCCCATACTAACAGCACTAGTGTTATCACATATAAGAGGAATTATTTGTAGACAAACTTCAAAATCTTCTAGTTGTTGCTTAAACCACAAAGGTTGAGCACAACAAGAAGTGGCAGCCACATATTCAGCTTTAGCTGTTGAAAGAGCCACTGAATTTTGTTTCTTAGTTTCCAAGAGATAAGAGAGGATCCAAGAAAGTGTGCCATGCCTGAAGTACTCAACCTGTCTATTTGATAGCCTGCAAAGTCAGCATCAGCAAAGCCAACTAGATTAAAGGAATCACCAGGTGGGTAGAATAGGACCAGATCCCATATTTTCTTCATATATCTTAGAATCCGTTTGACAGCTTTTAGATGTGAATCCCTGGGACATGCTTGAAATCTAGCACCATTCTAGCACTGAACACAATGTTAGGTCTACTAGTATTTAAGTATAACAAGTAGCCAATAATACCTCTATACATGATTTGATTTACAAGAGAACCAGCTTCATCTACTCCCACTGTGGAGTTGGTTCCCATAGGGGTGTATATAGGTTTATAATCCACCATGTTGAATTTCTTCAGTAGCTCTTTTGTATACTTTTCTTGACTGATTGAGCTTCCATCTGGTGTTTGTTTAATTTTCAACCCCAAGAAGAATGTTAGTTTTCCCATCATGCTCATCTCAAACTCGTTGCCCATTAAGGTAGCAAATTCATACAAATGTTTAGATGTGGCTCCAAAGATGATATCATCCACGTATACTTGTATAATGAGCAGTTATTGTTCCTTTTACATTAAAAACAAGGTGTTGCCAATTTTCCCCCTTTTGAACCCTTTCTTTAGCAGGAATTTGAAGAACCTCTCATATCAAGCTCTAGGAGCTTGTTTCAGACCATACAAAGCCTTGTTTTATTTGAACACATGATTTGGTCGCTTGACATCTTCAAACCCACGTGGTTGTTTAAAGTATACCTCTTCCTTTAAATCTCCGTTCAAGAAGGCGCTTTTGACATTCATTTGATAGAGTTTGAACCCCATAAAAGCAGAAAAGGCTATAAGAATTCTAATAGCCTCCGTTCAAGCAACAGGATCAAATGCCTCGTCATAATTTATGCCCTCTTTCTCATTATACCCTTGGATAACCAATCTGGATTTGTTCCTTGTGATTACACCATTATCATCAAGCTTGTTTCTGAACACCCACCGGGTCCTTATGATGGTTCTGTCAAAAAGTCTTAGGACCTGGTACCATACATTGTTTCTCTCAAACTGATGCAATTAATCTTGCATTGAGTTGGCCTAGTCTGCATTATTAAGAGCCTCTTTTACATTCTTAGGCTCAATGATTGAGATAAAAGCTGAAAAAACAACCATATTTCTTGTTTTTGATCTAGTTTGCATTCAAGAATTCAATGCTGAAATTAGATTATCAAGTGGATGAGATGAGTTGTGCTTCCAAGCCGGTTTTTACACTAAAGGTTGCAGTTGATCTGTCTGATCTTCTTCATCATCAGAGTCATCATTTTCTTGAGGATGATTTTATGCTTGATTTATGTTTTGTATGGGACCAGGTCCTTTTTCAGACTGGTCATTTTCTTTAGTCTTCTGAGATGAATCTGGATCAGCATCATTAGTCTCCAAATTTTCAAGTGCTTCAGCCCGCTACCTTCACTTTTTTGAGCTTGGAACAGTTCATTCAAATCATCTTCATCTTTCAATTACAGTTTTTTCAGATCACCATCTTCATCAAATACCGTATGAACACTTTCTTCAATGCATTGAGTTCTTTTGTTGAATACTCTGTAGGCCTTGCTTGATGATGAGTATCCTACAAAAATCTCTTCATCACTCTGAGGATCAAACTTTCCAAGATCATCCTTTCCATTGTTCAAAACAAAACACTTGCATCCAAAAGCCCTTAGATAACTCAACTTAGGTTTCTTGTTGTTGAGAAATTTATAAGGGGTTTTGTTCAGTAGCGGCCGTATCAAGCATCTGTTAGTAACATAGCATGTTGTGTTGACTGCTTCAGCCCAGAAATTCTGAGGGGATATTGGACTCAATGAGCATGGTTCTGGCAATGTTCACTAATGTTATGTTCTTTCTTTCTACCACCCTATTTTGCTGGGGTGTTCCTGGAGCTGAGAAGTTGTGACTTATGCCATTTTCTGAGCAGAACTCATCAGTATTTGTGTTTTCAAACTCAGTTCCATGATCTGACCTGATCCCAGTTATGAAGTGATCATTTTGAAAAAGACAATCAGAATGTCAGGTGTCTCAGCTTTTGATTTTAGAAATCTTGTCCATATGAACCTTGAGTAATCATCAACAATAACCAGAATGTACTTCTTTCTGCTTTTGCTTTGAATTTTCAGAGGTCCACACAGATTCATTTGTAACAGTTCCAAAGTTCTTGAAGAGCTCACTTGCTTCTTTGACTTGAAGGATGATCTAGTTTGCTTGCCTTTGACAGCTTCACACACTTTCCTTTCACTGAACTTCAATTTTGGTAGACCGGGACCATGTCCCTAGAATCCAGATTATTCAGCAAAGACGAGCTCACATGGCCTAGCCTTCGATGCCATAAATCAGCATAATCACTCTGAGCACTCAGGCATGTCAGATCGTCTCCGTGAGATGTTTGTAGATTTGCCACATACATATTTTTACATCTTTGAGCAGTAAGAACCACCTTCTTGGTAGTTAGATTGATTACAGTATAACTCTCAGAAGTAAACTTGACTTAATTTCCCTTATCACAGATCTGAGATACGCTGAGAAGGTTGTACTTTAATCCACTCACATGATAAACATGTTCAATAGATTCTGCAACAGATATTCCAACTCTACTAACACCTAATATATACCCCTTCTTTCCGTTACCAAAATAGACACCTCCTCCTTGAAGTGCCTTGAGCGAGAGAAAGTTTTTGTATTCCCAGTCATATGTTTTGAGCATATGCTATCCATATACTAACATTGACTTTTACTCCTACTCCCCTCACTCACCTGCAGCAAACATCACTTGTTAGACTTGGGAACCCATTTCAACTTGAGTTCCCAGAAGGGTAATTTTAAGTCTTTCTCTATCAATGGCTTGGGTACATGACCAGGTCCCCTTCTTGGTACCCTTTTCTATCTGGTATAGATTGAGAACCTTCCTCGTGATGCTTTCCAAGCCTCACATTCCCCTTTCAAATGTCCATTTGTACCATAGTGAAGACACAACAAATTATCAAACACATACACATATTTACTGTGAGGATTGTAGGGAGGAGTGATATTTAAACTTCCTAGACCTTTTTTGTTGTAGTTGCTTTGACTAGTTACATGCAATGCAATTTTGAGGATTCGGTTCATTTAAGAGAATTAGTGAGTTCTTCCTTAAGCTGGACCAGGTCCCTTTCTAAGTGATTATTTCTTTCCAATGCTAAGGCAAGTTTAGTCTCAGTGATATTTATATTTTCTTCCAATTCAACTTGTAAACTGGTAGACTTTCCTTTCCTTTTTCTAGACTTCTCATAGTTTTTCAGATTCTAGAACAACCATTTGTTCCTCAATGACTGACATTTTCACACCCATCTTCTCTATGTTCTCACTAACACTTTCAAAATCATCATTCATAAAGTCCCTCTCCGGAGTTAACTCTATTACAGAATCAATCAAGACATTTGCTAACCTTCTCAATCTTTTAAGAGAGTATGTATTCAGATTTTGCTTAAAGTCGAGGAGAGTTACCTTATCTTCATCATCTTCATCATCTGACAGAGATATGAGAGCAAACATTTCATTGAATACATTAGCCTCATTTTGAATCACCACCATTGATGTATCTCCATGTCCTTCTGAGTTTTCTGACTCATTTGAGTAGTCTCCCCATACAGCAAGAGCTTTCTTTACTACATAGTCAGCTGCAGCATTTATGTCAGTTTTTTCAAGTACTAGGTCCCTTCGTTTCTCTTTTTCACCTCTTGGCCTTTGGTACTCTTTGTTTTCAGCTTTGAGTAATGGACAATCCCTTATAAAATGCCCAACCTCTCCACACTTGTGACAAGTGTCACTAGCAGTTGCAGCTCGAGGAGGATTCCCTCCCTTCTTAAAACCTCTGTTTTTCCTTATAATCTTCTGAAATCTCTTGGTAAGGTAAGACAAATCATCATCTTCGCTAGACCCTTCTTTAGGAGTGAATTTTAGCATTAGAGACTTGTCCTTCTTGGCCTCCTTCTTTGAGAAATCTTGACTTTTGTTCATCTCGTGCGTCTTGAGATTTCCAATGAGACCATTCATGGTTAGAACCTTCAGATCCTTGGCTTCAATGATAGAATCTACCTTGCTTTCTCAAGACTTAGGAAGAATTTGAAGAACTTTCCTAAATTGCTTGCTCATACTGATTGGTTCTCCAAGACTTCGCAACTCATTTGTTTTGGGGAGAGTATGGTATACATGTCATGAATAGTTTTTTCCTTCTTTCATTTGGAAATTTTCATATTGAGAAGTGAGAATGTCTATCTTTGACTCCTTCACTTGCTCAGTCCCTTCATAAGCAGTTCTTAAGCAGTCCCAGATATCCTTTTCTGATTCACATGCTGAAATACGGTTGAATTCTTCAGCACCTATACCACAAAGCAGTAACTTATTGGCTTTGTATCCCTTCTCAATCTTCTTTCTGTCTGCTTCACTGTATTGTTTACGAGTCTTTGGAATAACTCGAGTTATCTCACCATCCTTTACTTCAGAAGTTGGAATGGAAGGTCCATCCAAGACAAATCCCAAAGCTCACTATTTTCAGCCATAATAAAGTCATGCATTCTTCCACCAGCTATAGAACTGACCATTGATACGAGGTGGTTGAGTTGAGGATTGACCTCCTTCTAAGTTAAGTAGAGCAGTCATTCTAAACCAGGAACCTCTCTCTTGGTGTTAACCAGATAGAGAATACCCGCTCTGATACCAATTAATACGTGCGTCCACTAACAGTCAATGGACCAGCTCCTTTGATACACTCAAAATAAGAACAATTGTATATAAAGGCAGAATATCAACCCAAGCAGTTTACGTGGAAAACTCCTTGCTCATGGGAGTAAAACCACAACCTGTCACACAGGATTTTCAACCGTTTCACTAGTCTTCACAAACAAAAGTAAAACCGGTTACAAAAGAGTGAGAAAAAGTTATTTATCTCACAACCAAACAATAACTCTATTGCTTGAAGAGCCTAAGCAGATATGACTCTGCTCACTAAGCTATCACCACTAGACAACTTAGAATTCACTAAGCAACACGCAGGTTGCCCACTAAATCACTACACAACTGATGATTTAGACTTTTCTAAGAAACACACAGGCTGCCCACTAAATTAGTTGAACTTAACTAACTTAGAATTCACTTACCAAAACAAACTGAATCATTTATATGTTTTAGGACCAAATTACAATTTCGTATCAAAAGAAATACTCATTAAGACAACTACACTATCAGCACTTTCGTTTGAGTTGCTCTTCGAAATATTTCTTTTCTTCAGATTTTTCATCCTTTGCAAGAGTTCTTGAGATGCCTTTTCAAGTTGCAAAAACTAAGATTGTGACTATTGGATATTATGTTTATATGAAATAGTCAATATCCTTAAAGCATTGTCATTGGCTGAGGTTTCTGCCACATTTGTCATTTCTGTCAGTGTTGGAAACTGTGCACCAACTTTTTGTACTTTTTTGAGCTGGCAGTGAAAAATATATTGAGCCAAGAACCAGGTTCCTTCACAAGGTCCCTGAGATTGTCAAATCATCAAAACTACAAATAACACTTACACTACACACTACCATTGGGGTGTTACGTCGTATTTGAGCACGGACCCAACATCTGATGATCATGAACCTTAAAAATATGGGACGGTAAAAATAATAATAGCAAGAACTAAAGTCAAACAATACAATGCTTTCAAAATAATTGGCATGTGTCTTCTTTCCATTATTAAAAGGGGATCTTAATAGCTCTCACAAGTGAGACAATGAAAAATTTTATGACACCAATAGAGATAAATAATAAATTTACCTTTATATACATCTTTTGCATAAGTACTTTCAGCAAATGTCATTAACAAATAAAAATGACATATACCAGAAGCTTAAAGTTCACACTACATGTACACATGGATTAACAAACAAGTTATATTATTGAGACACGAACATACTCAAATACTCTTTGAACCGCATGCAAATGTTCCTTCTCAACTAACCTATCTTGGTAACTAATCACATTTAATATTTTTCAGCATTAATCACCAATAAAACTCCTATAAAGAGGTTGAAATTTCAACATTACCTTTATGGTTTACCTAATTAACGTCAATCAATATTTTTTACAACAGAAAACACACTCACCATAAATTTGAAAATGATTCCTGCAAATTCATTGAGAAAAAGTATAACCTAAAAGTAAACATCACAAAAATTCTTAATTACTTAAATCATTGAGCACTTCTCCTTTCATTTAATTTTAGCACAAAGAGGTCTATGTAGTGAACTTACACCAAAAAGAGGGGGGAAATCAAAGAAAAGTGAAACTTGATAACTTTCACAAATTGACAAACATATAAGTATATTACGTACTCCCTCCGTTTCAAAAAGAATGTCCCTATTTCCTTTTTAGTTTGTTTAAAAAAGAATGTTTTTTTCCTTTTTTGGCAACACTTTAACTTTAACTTTACACGTGGCATGTTTAGGACTACAAGATTAAAAGGCATTTTGGTACATTTGACATGACTTTTAACTTAAAACCACAAGATTAAAAAGTTTCTTTCTTTTCTTAAACTTCGTTCCAAGTCAAACTAGGTCAATCTTTTTGAAACGGAGGGAGTAATAACTTTTGAGAATTTTGCTAACATAGCTTTCTTGTATCTTCTACCAATTTTTCTTAATGACATTGAAATCTATAAAATTGACAAAAAAAAAAAGTTGCATGTAAAAAATATGTTAATAAAAGAGTCAAAGACTTTGAAAAATTCACAATAGCCTTCAGTAAAGTCAATTTTATTCTATGAAAGCTTCTCGTTGATATTGCAGCAGAACTAAACGCGAATTTATGGAACTGAAACAACACATCCACTAAAATTGAATGTTATCACATTAAAAATTAGGGGAGAGTGCAAATAGAGAAAATGGTGAAAAATAATGATATAATATTTAAAAAAGTAAAATTGAGAATATGGATAGTAGTATCCAAATTGCACAGAGCAAATTAGAGAGCACTTGGAGAGGGCATGCTCTTTTCTACTCTCCAAACATAGAGAATGGAGAGAAAAATAGAGTAGGGTTGGAAATGGTCTTAGAGCCTATTCGGATGGACTTTTAAGTTGGTTAAACT
This sequence comes from Solanum chmielewskii, assembly GCA_027704785.1. NCBI lineage: Eukaryota > Viridiplantae > Streptophyta > Magnoliopsida > Solanales > Solanaceae > Solanum > Solanum chmielewskii. The sequence continues at coordinate 13,768,343 of JAKWIX010000324.1, read as the reverse complement.
GACTTAAAAGTTAGCTTTTGAATATCAAAACGACTTATTTTAAGTTTAAAATGACTTATTTTAGGCCAAACTTTAAAATGTTATGTGAGGGGTGCTTTTTTTAAAAAAAAAAACTTAAAAACCCTTTTTGTTGATCATCTTTATTACCTTTTTGTCCTTAATTTTTTTATACAATTTTCAAATTGCCCATATTGTTTTAACTTTAACATCTCTTTCTCCAATTTCTAAACTTATATTTCTCTTATAAATAATTTAGATGATAAAGAAATATGGAAATGATAGACAATATTATTACTTATGAATACAACTAAAATGAATCTTAAACTTTTCTTTGATCTATTCAAATTATATATTTTTAGAATCTACAATAAGTTGTGTGTACAAAATTAACTTAAATAATAAATTTATATTCCTCTTATAAATAATTTGTCATGGTAAAGTAATATGTGAGTGATAGGAAAATATTATCACTTATGGATGTAAAATATAAATTAATTTTGTTTTAATTTTTTAAGTATAAAAACCAGAAATTAATCAACTTGTTATCATGTTAACAGTTTTACGGATATTTCAGACATTTTGATGCAAAAAAAAGTGTTTAACAGCACTTATTTGTCAAACACGTCAATAACTTTTTTTGAACTACAACACTTTTATCCAAATACATAACTATTTATTTTAAAAATAAGATCTAGCACTTTAAAAAGTTACTTTTTAAAAAATACTTTTTTTAAATCAATCCAAACAGAATCTTAGAAAAGAAAAGTGAAAGGAAGAATATTATCATCACACTTGTAGTGCACGTGTCGCCATAAAAATAATATAAAATAATAAGATGAAATTACTAAATTACCTTTAAGAAAATACATCTATTAGTGCATTTTGTACAACTGCATAAAGCATTGTTTGTACGCCCTCAAGTCCCACTTCAAATAAAGAGTCTCCCAATTGGTTGTGCATTGGATCTTTAAGAAGGTTGCCCCTCAATGGAGCATTATCACACTGTTGGGAAGGTTACAGAACCTCATTTCTCAAACCCAGAATTTCAAGTGCCTACATGTATTCAGGGAAGCTAATTGGGTGGCTGATGCACTTTCAAAACACAGCCACAAGACAACCACTCCACAGGTTTACTTCAACATCCAACAAATGCCTAAAGAAGCAAGATCATACTATCACCTTGACTTGTTGCAGATGCCTAGCTTTAGAAGGAAGAAGACCAAAAGAATTAAGGAACCTCCTTGATTATTCTCACTTCTTTTCAACTTAGCTATAATTAAAATTATAGCTACTTTGAATAGACTAATTTAGTTATAGGTTTTCTTGTAAAGGGAGAGTCTCCCTAGTTTATTTTTTCTAGATACGGTGTATTGAGAGGAGTCCTCTCATTAGTGCTTAGTATTTTGATTACATCTTTTTGTAAGGGGAAGAGTTGACTTACTTTGGGAAGTTGACTCCAAACCATCTTAGGTAGGAGGTAAGGTTTATGCCCCCCTCCTTGTATTTTGTTTTTGTTATTAATAATAAAACCGGGGGGTGTTGCTCAGCCCCTGACCCACCTCAAGAGTCGTTTAACTAAAAAAAAAAGAGTAACATTTATTTATTTATTTATCTATTCATTTTTTGTTGAGGTTCTTTCAACGATTTAACTTCTTTTTATTTTTGTTTCCAAAGGAATTAGAATTATAATATCTTATTGGGTAACAACTAACAATACCTTTGCTTTTTGACTAGGATGATAGCGTTTGGTAAAAAAAAATTAAAATTGTTACAGATTAATTTAATTGTGTGAATGTTTCTATTCAATCTATTCCTAACATAATGTCTCATTAATGCATTACTTTATTATCTTTTAATGTATTTTGTTTAGCATTGTAAACGGATGATTTTACATTCTATAAAAGGGCATGCTTCACCCTTGTGAATGATAAACTTGAAGAGTTTAAATGATATTCTCCACTCTATACTTCTCAATAGCATTTATCTTTCATTTCTTGTTTAGTATTATTGTATCTTCCTCTTATTTTACAACACGTTATCAGCACGGGTCTCTAACCAATTGAGACCTACTTAATTCAAAATTAATTCCTAAAAGTTAATCAACTTTCTTTTAGATTCAGGTATACATTTATGTGTTTATAACATCTGTAATAGGATTTGCATAAATCATTGATCTGTATTTTTATTACTGCATATATAAATTGCTTTAGGCATTATTATGATATTTTACTAGGCATAATAATCAATACGCTGCAAATTCATCTAGAAAAAGTATAACCCCAAAATAAACATCACAAAAATCCTAAATTACTTAAATCATTGAGGACTTCTCCTTTCATTTAATTTTAGCACAGAGAAGTCTATGTAGTGAACTTATATCAAAAGAAGGGGGAAATCAAAAGAAAGCAAAACATGATAATTTTCACAAATTGACAAAATATAAGTATATTACGTAATAACTTATGAGAATTTTGCTGACATAGCTTTCTTGTATTCTCTACCAGTTTTTCTTAATGCCAAGAAAATTGACAAAAAAAGTCACATGTAAAAAGTATGTTAATAAAAGAGTCAAAGACTTAGAAGAATTCACAATAGCCTTCAGTAAAGTCAATTTTATTCTATAAAAGCTTCTTATTGATATTACAGCAGAACTAAACCCTAATTTCTAAAACTGAAACAACACATCCACTAGAATTGAATGTTATCACATATAAAATTTAAGGGAGAGCGTAAACAGAGAAAATGGTGAAAGGTAAATTCAGAGAAAAACGAACTGAAAGAGTCGTGGAATTAAAAAAACTTGGACAATCAATCCTTTCTCAGACAACCCTACACTCCAAATATAGAGTTCTATGTTTTTTAGTCAACCAACTCCAATTTCTAAAAAATAATTTTCTTCTCTTCTCAATGTAACATTATTATTTCTATTTTGTTTTAATTTTCTCATTTTATAATCTAAATCTTTTCTTTGTTTTTTCCAAATAGTCATCCTATATAATTTTCATTTTATATAAAAAAAATGAAATTCTTTATTTATTATTAAATTATATTTCATTCTAAATTTCTAAAGAACAACTACGAATAATTTAAAAAGACATTTTAACTTTGCAACCGTCCTATTACCCCCACTAAATAATTTCAAACATGTCACGACCCAAATCGAGTCGTGAGTGACACCCATACTTAACTACCTAAGTGGGCGAACCAATGAATTTAACCTTAAATTATATTATACAAGAATAATGTGGAAGCTCAAAATCTGATTAATATTGTTTTCCAAAACCTAAAAGTCATCACAACAAGGACATCTAATCTCCAATAACAAAGTCTAAGAGTATCAAAGACACCAAAGTAAATGAATAAAATAGTTTATGTTTGAAAACTAAGGACATTATTCCATAACCAAGAGAATCCAACAAGCTCTTGAATGAATAGCTCACCCTTGAACCTGATATGCTGGAGGTTGACTGGAGCTGAGGGCAATTCGAAGTCATAATGTACACTCGTTGCACTCTATAAAAGGAAAACAAAGAAAAACACAAGTAGGGCTCAGTACGAGGCAATATTTATTGAGTAGATATCATCATCCAACCCAAAATAGAAATTAATAGTTAATGAATAATAGTATGAACTCAAATATGACACTTAACAGGTGGTAGACAACAAACAACATGAACAAATGACTACATAATCAATCACAATATCAAGCACACCCATGAGGACTCATGCCTCCACGCCACGCTCATTTGGGAAATGGGTTCTTTGAGATTGAGTTTATTAAGTTAATTCAATATTCTTTTCCTTTAATGTTACTGTGTCGGAACGTAACACTTCGTTCCAATCATTATCGTGTCGAAACGTGACACTCCGATCCAAGAATACCATGTCAGAACGTGACACTCCGATCCAAAAATACTGTGTCGGAACGTGACACTTTGATCCAATTATACCGTGTTGAAATATGACACCCCGATCCAATTATACCATTAATTTATCATTTATTATCACCACTTCAATTCATTGATGATATTTCATCAAGCCTTCTTTATTTAAGACATCACTTAGATAAAGAGGGTTTAAGAATATAATTTCACGGTCTCAGAATTTCAGACCATTCACAAAACACACAACCAAACCACACAGCCACACAATCAAGTACATAGAAAACTTTACAATATCATTCAATGCATATCAATCACTATTAAGAGTTTACTATCAAATAACATAAGTCATAACCTTCCTCCATCGAAGAATTGAAATCAAGCAAGCTACTTCTCCGATGCATTTTCTCTTTTCCATGATTCATAACATTTTCAATCTATCAAGTATATTTTGTTCGTAAACAAACACGCTCAATTCTATAATCAAGTTCCTAATCCTGATGCCAATAAACAGGTCAAGATCACTCGTACTTGTAAAATTTTTAGTCAAGGATTAAATCTCAATTCTATTACATACCTAATGTCTTAATATTTAATTATCTATCTCACTATATCAAAACTTAATCATATCATGATAACAAAACGAACACTTGCAAATACAAATTCACGTTAATCGAACAACCTATAATCAACAGCCCTTAAAATATTTAGTTATCATTAAGTCATTACTGTCCGACAAAATATTACACCTTAAGTCCATAAAGGACCACATTACACTTCTGTTATCAAAATTTCATAAGTTAATCCAAGTAACCGTTTCCCTTCCACTCAGAGTACTAGGTTAGTCATTTCCTTTCCATGTGCTAACGCAACCCAACCAATTCATAATTTAGTAAAAATAATAATAATAATCCACACACAATTTCTTTCCAACTCAAGATATAATAATATGTTATTGTATAGCCTAGAACTAAAACAACAACTGACTTAGTTTCATATATATAGTTATATATAAAAAGAGTAGTATCAAACACTTAATTTCTTAAAGCAATAATAACAAATAAAATATGAAACCCCAACTTTATCTTCAAGTTACATACGGTAACTTGAATAAAAAAAAAAACCATCCATCCTCATTATTCTTTCAATATCAATCTTAATTATTTTACAATCATTACGAAAGACCATTATTCAACAATTTAATACACCCAATTCAATAAATTGATGATGCACAGAAATCATTTTTTAAATTTCAAATCTCCTTTCAACTAAATAATAATAATAATACTATATTCATGCAACCATCAACATTTGCAAGGAATAGATTTCAATAAAAATTTGTTTACCTGCGATAATTTTGTTGTTCTCTTCTTTAAGGGTTTGTGCCGTACATAATTTATTTTGAAATAGAAATTTAATAATTTCCCATTAATCTAATTTAACTTTTATTATCCTAATTGTATACCTAAATTATTATAAAAATAGTAAAAGTGATTCACTATTTATTTTAATGTTATTTTGAATTATCACCAACTAAATGAATTATTAAAACTATCCTATTAATTCTATAATTGTGATTACGAATAGTCAAAAATATCCATTTAGAATCTATCAAAAATTATTTTATGAAATAAAAAGCTCTTGTACTCAAAATAACAAAATGAGTCGTTACATAACAGATATTATATATTATATCATTTTTCGATCAGCCCCAGATTTTAAGAAGTAAGTCTGTTCACACATCAATCCTTACATGAAAAGTGTTAATTTAATTTAATTTATACTTTTTTTTCATTTAAATTTTTTTCTTTATCGCTCTCTCAATTTTTGACTTATTTTAATTTTAATTTCATCTTAAATTTTACTTCATCTTCCATCTTCATTTTCAAGTGATCTATCCCTCCATTTTCTTTCTTTTTCTTTGCCACTCACCCTCAACCCACCCCCACGTAAAGTTGAACTCCACTCCCTTTTTTTTTCTTTTCTTTTTTCATCTTCTACTGTCAAATTCCTTATAAAATTCATACTAATTTTTAGAATTTATTGAATTATTGATAACAAAATTAATTATTTTTCTAAGAAAATTAAATTTTTTGAAGGTATCATCAACTAACTTTTGTCATATCATCAAAATTAGAAATGAAATTTTAAAAGAATCAATAAGTTCCTCGAAAATTGAAAGAACTTAGTTGAAACTGAATAAAAATACTATATGATACTTCCTAATCATCTTGAAATCTAATGGGCTTATCAAATTATTTGAAATGTAAGAAAATGTTTAGATAAAATTTTAAAATTAAAGAGAGTAAAACTAATAGTAGTAAAAAAAGGAAGGTGAAATTGTGGTAAAAATGGTGACGTTGAAAGTGAAAAACTTCAGTGGAGATGACAATGAATTTTTTAAGAAGAAAGAAGAAAGAAATGGAATAAATCAAAAGGAAAACAATATGAAATAATAAGAAAAATAAGAAAATATATTTTATACTAAAATACTTGAAAAAATAAAATTATATTAGTTATTTTAGGTTGCTCGTTCTCTTTGAGAGAGTGCACACCACTCTCTATGTCAAGTGAATGAAAAATGATATAATAATGTATGTTCAAAATTGTTTAGTGGGATAATAGGATGATTGCAAAGTTAAGGTGCCTTTTTAAAAATTCGGGACAACATGAATGATAACTTTATGTCTTTTCTTAATCTAGAAACAAACTCTAGGATTACCAAATTATTATTGTGATTTTTAAAATTATTATGTTATGTATTGTATTGTTGTCTTGTATTTAAATTATTGTGTTACCTATTATATTTTTAAGCTAAAATTTGTATCTTATAATTTAAGTATTGTGCATTCTTCATAGTGAAAATTAATAATAATATCAAATTGTATCACAAAGTGATGAAAATTTTAAAAATATATTATTAGTTCGAGATGAAAGTACAATATATTAAAGGGAAAGGGTTCAAAAATGCTCATAACCTATTGGAAATTTTTCAAAAATGCTCTCCTTTCATTTATTGGTTTAAAAATGCCCTTAACATTTTTTTAAGGTTAAAAAATACTCATTAATTAATAGAAATATGACATGAGATTTAGCTAAACAAATGACAATTTTATATTGGTCCACATCATTATATACTCAATTAAAAAGTATAACTTACATAAATCTCATAGTGTAAGGACCTAAATTACTTTCTATCACTACTTTTTTTCAATTTACAAAAATCCCTCAAAATTATTGTTATTCTGATGCATAGCAAAGAAGTTGGATACATTAAATATGATACATTAAAACAAAATCAGTTACACTTTTAAAGGAAGAAAATATAAAATTGATGTGAGTTCCCCAAATCACGCTAATTTAGTTAATTTCAATCTCTCCCAAATCTTAAAACATTCAGTCAAATCAGAATTCAAATTTTCTTCTCTCAATTCTCTTCCAAATCCGTCAGATTCAATTCAAAATTAAAATTTTCTTCTCTCAATTCTATTCCAAATCCGTCTAGTTTCAAACAATGCAAATTTTCTTCTTTCATTTCTCACTCAAATCGTAATAGATTGAAAAAGGTTGAAAACAATAGCTTGTTTTATTGGTATGTGTATCTACAAATTTGGATAATTAATACATTGCTCAATGAATGAATCAACTATTTTTTGTCCATTGTAAATTGTGCTCTCGTGTTATAGTATCCGGACTCCTCTTGAATGTTTATGCGAAGATATTAAATTTCTCATATATTAGTGGCACCATATTTGGAAGGAAAAAATGAAATAAATATTTTAAAATTCAGGCAAGGTGTGAATTTTGAAGTGGGAGGGGCAACATCACTTGATTCTGCCTACTTGTTGGACAACTGGGTTGGTTAAAAATATATGGTATCTTCTTTTTGCAAATTTCCTTCCGGTAATAGCCCTGGGTCGTCCATGTTGATGCTATGAAATTATTCATGTGTATCCGCAACACATTGAAACAACATATAAAAAGGTTGAAGAGATACATAATTTTGATGAATACATGTCTGTGTGGTTATTGATATGTATCAGACACATTCAATATAAATTTAAATTGATGTGTCATGTCTAAAAAATTAGTGCATAATACATTACTATTTATGTATCCTATTTTGTTTGAGAAATATTGTGTTTTATTAAAAGAAACATAATACATATAATTATTCTAGATAACTTTTTTTGTGTGGGATACATAAAACAATAGTGATCAGTTGATACATATAATTATATATATAATAAAGTTTGTAAAACTGTTGAATTTGATATATATTATGTATCATGCACCTATCAATTAATTTGATACACACTGCTTTAGATACAGAATATTAAGTTTATGTATGAACTGTATTTATTGAGATTGATACAGTATTATTTGGTAATTGTTTTGTATCGGATACTTTTAGTATGAATTTGAATTTACATATCATGCCTAAAAAATTAGTGCATGATATATTATTATCTATCTATCTTATTTTTGTTCGAAAAATACAATATTTTATTTTTTCAAAAAAAAATATTTTACATGTAATTGTTCCAAATAACTTTTTTTTTGTGTGATGTATAACATAAAGTTTATGTATCAAGTACCTTTATATTGAACATGATAAACACTAATCAAAGATACAACAACTAGAGTTATGTATCATTACCTTAAATATGAACATGATACATTGCATAAAACAAAGTTATTGTTGCAGTGACGCATCGAATCAATGATAACACTAAAAAGGACTAATTTAAAAATCAAAATAAGCGAGATATATTGAAAGTAAGGTAAAAAAACTAACAAAATGAATGAATGAAATGAAGTATATCAAGACCGCCATTAGAAATTTCTGAAACCATTTCAAATGCACTCCAAGATGTATTATGTGCATTAACAAGATTTTTCCACCTCTCTTCCATTAATAGACCGGGAGTAAAAGATTAGTAATTTATTAAGATAAAAAAATAAAATAAATAAAAAATTAAAGTGGATGAAAGAAATCTACCTCTTGAATAATTTGAAAATTTTTTTATTGGAAAGAGAAAATATTTGAAATTCAAAAATAGATTAATGAAAGTGACTGTGGAGAGATTTGTGGAGTGAAAAAAAGGGGGGGAAATTATGATTAGAAGATCTCAAATTAATATATCTAAAAGAAAAGGAATGATGAGAGAAAAAAAAAAGATTTTTGATATTTTTTAAAATGATAGGAAAAATATGATAATGATGTGTAATTAGGTAATTTTTTGTCACGACCAAAAATGAATGTGATGGCACTCGTCTTATCACACCAAGACAAGTCAGCCTAAAACCCAATATCTAACAAAGTGCGGAAGTAAATGACAATCCAACAATAATTTCTATTATGAAACCAAGTCATATTAATTCAATTCCCAAAACCAAGTTGTCACGTGCACAGGCCTCTAATGTAAATATTAGAATTGAAATAAAATAGAAGTCTAAAATGAAGTTGTCTTTCAAGTAAAAACAAAGTCATAAACAGGAGTAGGAAAGTTCGCTGAGATGACAAACAACTACCTCACAAATCTCCTAGAAGCCTTGGAAAAGAAGAGAATGACAAGTACAACAAAAATCCAGGCTTAACAACCTACAAAAAAATTGTAGAAGCAGGGGGTGAGTATCAAACCACACGGTACTCAACAAGTAAACCTCTAAACACAAGCTAAGGGGATGAAATATGGGTACTCCTACCACCCCCAACCGAACCTCCACAACTACAACCTGCATTAAAATCAACCAAACCTAACAGCTCACAGTTTACATAGCACGTAACTCAACAAAAACATTTAGACAAATTACATATCCACCACAATAACACTTTAACAAATTACATATCCTCCACAACAACACTTTAACAAATTACATATCCTAACCAACAACACTTAAACAAATTAGATATCCTTAATAGCAACACTTCCAAAAATTTACATATCCTCAATAACACACTTCAACAAATTACATATCCTCAACAACAACACTTCAACAAATTACATATCCTCAATAACAACACTTCAACAAATTACATATCCTCAATAACAAGCTCAATATTCAACAATCACAAGTTCCGCAAAAAGGCAATCACTAGATCAGCAAAACACAATATCAAGTTCACTAATGATAAGTATGTGCAATGTAATGGAATGCAATGTCAAGTATAATGATGCATGTCTGACCTAGTGATACACACCCGCTGTCTCTCAGTCCGGGACCCATGGGGGACATATCTGTCCATGCATCTGTCGCGGCGCACGACACGACCCTTGATAATAGTAACCATCGCGGCGCGCAATACGTCCCTTGAAATATAGTATCCATCGCGGCACGCGATACGTCCCTCGAAATGGTACATCCTCTTTAAGTTATCATTCTTTCTCAATGCACATAACACTTTCACAACCATGTCTCAGAATAATGCAAATGACATGTTCACACAAATAATGAGGAGATGACCATTTTCATAACATTGCACAGTTCACAACCACACAAACATGAAATCACATCAACAATGATTCAACAAGCCATCAAACCTTTCTCAACACATCACACATAAACAATTAATCACATTGCCTTTTGTTATCTTTTTTTTATCATTAGAATTAATTAATGTGGACAAGTCAACCCATCACCAATCCCGTTGCTCCAAAACATATACCACAAGAAAATACACGCATTCCATACACTTAACAATAATTTAGAAATCCACTTTTCTCATTTAGTCGAACAATCTTTTTGATACTTGAGTCTTCCCCCCTTTCAATGGGCTCCAAATCAGAACAATCTATCCAAACAATTTACCACAATAAGATTTTAACATTAACAACACCCACGTTACTTAAGTGTTTATCCTTGATACAAAAATTCACCCAAATTCATAATCAAATTCGTAAATCTTGATGCCAATTAACATTTTAACAATCATATTTTTCAAGTTTTAAGCCTAAGGTTAAGTCCCAGATTTTTTTCGATATTATATTCGAATGGTATTCATATAATATCATATTCTTAATATTCAATTACCTATCTTACTATATCAAAACCTTAATTATAATGTGATAATTATCAATAGAAATCCAAATTTAGTCAAGTAACAAGGCAATACCTAAACCACAGACCCCAAATTTAGTCAAGTAACAAGGCAATACCTAAACCACAGACCCCTAGAATTGAGTCACAAAATCTATATACGCCTGAAATTAATTATATGCTAAATTCATCATTTATCGTATCCTTTTCCTAATGATTGGCTAATAATTTGGCCATCATTCTCGTTAAACTTTATGCTCCCCTAAACCAACGGATCACAAACATAACTTATAAATTACTCTACCCCTTATATATTCAAATTCCAAATTTATTAGTAAATGTCACTTTTATTGTCATTATTGGTATATATATATTCCAAACCCTTAATTTCTTAAGCATGTTACTAACATAAACAATTGAAAAGGGAAAAAAATGAAAAGGGTCAGATGGTACCTGTGTGTTGTCGTCTTTGACCTGCGGCATCTCATGCTCCTCTTTTTTTTTTTTCAAGTTATAATAATATAATTGCTAAAATCAACCAACTTATTTTAATATATATGGGTCAAGTAGCCCATGGTTTTAAATAAATTATCACTTTAGCCTTTTAACTATCGATTAATTAAGTCAAGTTACACTAATATTCAAAATTTTCAAAAATGACCTTTCGGGTCATTACATTTTTCTATTAAAAACCGAATCAAATACCAAAGCCAACATTGATCTTCCAAAGGAACCTTGTGAGTGTTCAAAAACCTCTTTGCAGGAAATAGAAATGTCCTTCAGTTGAAGAACTTCAAAATTCAGTTCAGTATGAGTTAGTCTCTTGTGAGCACATCCTCACTTGTACTCTCCAACGGACGATGAGTGGGATTCGTCATTGTCGAGTTAAGGTTGGACCACAACTCATTGTTGAAACTAAGTCGTCAAATCATGTATGAAGTGCAGAGGGTAGGTAGTTCTGCTTGTTCTTCTACCAAATGTATATAATTTTTTTAGTACAATTCTAAAGTTAGTTTGGTTTTGAAATGCACAAGATTTCTGCTATGTAAGGCTTTAAACTGATGTTTAAATGAAAACCATTTCATCCTTATTTGATGGTGTACTTTTTGCCGTACTATTATACATTTTAACTAATATTTATTGGGTTATAGCTGTGATTTTTTGTAACGATCCGCTAGGTCGTTTTGAGAATTAGGAATATTTTGACTTTTTCTGAAAAATTTAAAGGGGATACTTTTAACTATTGATAACTACAAGTACCTAGTTGATGAAACTTTTATTAAATAAGTAATGTAGATAATAGATTAGTGGGGTTTCACAGTTAACAAACTCTTGTTCAGAAAATAAAAGAAGTGGAGGCAGAAACTTACCGTAAGCGACGAACGAGAGGAAAAACAATATTGCTCAGGTAAACGCAAGCAATTTTTCATTCTTTCTCAGTTTTGCATATTAAAGTAGGTTGTCAGAGGGCATTAGATTGTTGTTATTATTATATTCTTATGTTGTTTATTAAGGGTGTTTTTTTGTTTTCATGGGTAAGATGCAGTGTATAGTGAGTTGAGAATTTATTTATTTTCACGGATTGGGATTACTAGGGACGTTAGTGTGGTTATTAGGTGATAGTCTAATAAAATCCTAATCGCTAATGGTTATCCCATGTAGTATTATATAAGGTTGAAATTTGAATACAGACGTAGTGTGAAATCTGGAAATTTGATCTGCAAATTTTTCTCCCTTATAATTTTTTTTTTTTTTTTTGCATAAGAATGATGGGGAAAAGGATTGAGCCAATCATTGGGCAATGATTGCCAATGATTGGCATTTGACAAACAATTTGGAGAATTGACACTTGTTACAGAATGACAATTAGGAGGAAAACGTTGCAGGCTTGCGACGTTGTGCATCGTTAATGGGTGGAATTATTCTTATTTTATTCATTTACAAAATTAATTTACTAGTTTGATATATTGAGATAGGTAATTAATTATTGGATATATATTATATGATCTAACATTGAATTTTAGTGTATTTAAGAAATTAAGGTTAAATTCTTGGCTTGAAATTTAACAAATTGGCATATAAATTATATCAAGATTTGACGTTTGATTAGAGATATGAGTGAGTTTAGGGTCTATGATATACCTATAATAATTTGAATGCCCACAAACTCGCTTATTTATGAACATTGCATCATTGGTAGATCGTGAACATTCCAAAACTTAACGAAAAGGGAAGGAACTATCTTGAGGATTCGTGACACGAGCTCGACACTTCAGGTATGTTAAGACTTTTTAGACTTGTTGAAGGACGTTTTTCCTAATTAAAGATTAAAAAAAATGAAATAGACGAGGGGTAAGGAGGAAAGATGGGGGTCTCGTATCAATGGTGTGACGGGCATTGGTACGAGTATCGGTGTTATAAAAAGGGAAGTTACCACTATAGAAGTGGATTGTAATTTGAGAATGCCAAAGCATATGGGCATTAGGTGATATATTATTGACTTGAAATTTTTGTGTGATTGTGTTTTCTTTATTACACTCGTATAGTTGTGATAATTGAGGTGGTTATGTATTACGGTTGATATAGATTGAGTGAGATGCATCATTATCCCCTTATATTGAAATGATATTGTATACATGCATTGACATGAGATTGAGTATAAGTTGGGCACGTGGAGATCGTCCGTGCTGGGGATGGTGAGATGTTAAGATTGTAATTTGGGCACGTGAAAATCGTCCGTGCGGAAATTGGATGGTGCGTTGAGATCGTCCGCACAGACACGTGGAGATCGTCCGTGTCGGTATATGGACCTCGCGAGTCCCCCATGGGTCATGAACTCTCGATGTATTTCCGAGGAGTATCATGTATATACGGTTGAGTGAGTACTGGGTATTCTGAGACATATCATTACATGGTATCATATTGCATTGCATTTCATCCCATCATTCATTCTTGATGATTATATGTTTCGTTTGGTGTTTGGAAAATACTTAATGTTAATTTCCTTTATTGATGAAACTTAAATAGTAAGTGTAATATATATATATATATATATATATATATATATATATATATGTATGTATGTATGTATGTATATGCTTATATAATTTAAGAATTTATTTTCTTATATAACTCTCGTCACTACTTTTTCATTGTCGGTCAATGAGACATACTGGGTACACGTGATTTCGTACTCATACTACACTTGTTGCACTCTTTGTGGTGCAGATTCGATTCCGAGTAGGAGTACATCTCGTGGAGTAAGTTGAGTCCGAGCTTGAAGTTCTTGGAGTTGTGGTAAGCTGCTTGGTTGTTCCGTGGCCCACACCTCCCTCTATCTTTTATTTATTCTGTTATTAGTATTCAGACAGGATATACCTTATGTTAGATTTGTCATTTAGTTTCAGACTTGCATTGAATTTTAGAAGCTCTTGTACTTAAGACACCATGGGGTGATATATTTTAGCTTCCGCATTTCGTACTTATAAGGAACTCAATGTTGGAAATTCTTGCTAAGTGTTAGTTTTTTTTACTCATTTGTTGGTTTAGTTGGGTTAATATATTGGGTTGGCTTACCTATTGGTTGGAAACATAGGTGCCATCATGACTTGCAAAATTTGGATCGTGACATATTTGAATTTAAATTCTGCAATTTAAGCTGTTTTTTCTTTCTTTTGAGTTTCAAGTATTCATTTTACTTGTTTGTTAAAGTTGCTATTTTGAGCCTTAAGATTTGCATTTAATTGGTTTTGCCGAGTTAAATGCCTGCAGTTTAGCTGTTATTTTTTTTTTATTGAAAGTTATCTACCATTTTTTGAAGAAAAAAACAGAGGAAAATAGAACAGAGAAAAATGTTTCAATTTTCAGTGAAATGGGTCTAGGTATTGGGTTGGATTAGATCTTTTAATTGGGTACAAAAAATTATGTGACCAATATAAAATGGCCACTTGTTTATATAAAGTTGGGTTGAAGATGGTGTTAGAATAGAAAAGTGAAAGGGAGAATATTATCATCACACCTGTTGTACACGGTTTCCCATAGAAATAATACAAAATAATAAGACAAAATTACTAAATTACCTTAAAGAAAAACCATCTATCAGTGCATTTGTACAACTGCATAAAGCAGTATTTTTACGCCCTCAAGTCCCACTTCAAATAAAGAGTAATATTTATTTGTCTATCTATTTAATTTTTTGTTGAAGTTCTTTCAACGATTTAACAACTTCCTTTCGTTTTTGTTTCCAAGGGATTAGATTTATAATATCTTATTGGGTAACAACCAACACTACCTTTGCTTTTAGACTAGGATAATATCGTTTGGTGAAAAATTCAAAATATTTTTGTAAGTTATTTTCGAGTGAAATTTTATCATGTGTTTGTTATAAATTTTAAGAAGAATATTTAATTTTTAAAAAATATATAGTTTATATTTATATGTTTAAAAATTTATAAATATTTATAAATTTGTATTATCATTTTATACGGAATATATTTCATGAAAAGTCATTACAACAAACAAATTAATATGAAGAAAATTATAGAGAAATATTATGGATTTTGCATATGAAAAATTGCTAATTGTAATTGGAAGTGACTTTAGAGAGCAAGTTCGAATAAAAATTATGTATATAAATGTATAAATTTTAAACAATAAAGTAGGACTGAGATATAGATCTCAGTTGTTTTCTGGGGAAAAGCTCTAAAATATATCCGAATTTTAATTGAAATTGTTGATCTTTTATCTCCAACAATATTTAATAATGTATTTTTAAAGAGACATAAATATCACGTGGAAATATAATTATTGCATCATTATAAATAGGAATGCGTCCACGTGATATACACATACCTTTAAAATACATTATCAACTAATTTAAATTCGATAAAAAATCTTTTATAAAATTTAATATCATAACAATAATTTCATTTAAAATTAAAATAGTTTTCATGCTTTTTTTTCATATTTTCTTTAAATGAAAGACATATGAATCGAAAAGCATATTTGACCCAATTAAGTTCCAGACTTTAGATCTGAGCATTATAGTTAAAAACCATTAAGAGAATTTTTAAATAGAGTAATAATTTGATGTTTGAACCATTCATCTTCACATCGACCTTAGTCCAAAATTATAAATAATATGTTTTTATAAAATATAAATTGTGAGATAATTTTTAAATTTTTAAAGACTCTCAAATATTAGAATTGATCTACATATTAATTTTTTTTAACATTTGAAAATTTGAGATATTTGTCAAAGGGGAGGATCCACATGGAGTCTCTCAGGTGTTTGAGCACCCACTTATAATTTTCTTACGAAATATGTATATCCATATAGAAATTAAAAGTATTTGTATAAAATTAACGTAGAGCATCCAATGAATAAATGATCTAATTGATCCAATGACTCTTGGTGGTTTTAACACTCTTTTAGTGTTATATAATCAAAATTTGAATTTCGTTATTAATATTTATTTTTTATATTTTCACTCCATTACTTTTAAAATACCGTCCACCTTAAAATTCTATCTATCTACATCGTTAAAGTACTCATTACCTTAAAATTTTATTTATCTTTCTTCGTCAAATAATTATAAATCATATGGCCAAACCACAAGTTTTTTTTTCTTTCAAATGTGTATGTATAAGCAGGTTCTGGACCACATGCCTTTTTCCAGGCAAAGGCATTTATGGTATTTTATATTTTTTTGTTCTTAAAAAGGATTGTATGATATTGCTTCATAGGTGTACTCTTTTTTGTTGGACATAAAGGACGTTACACGTGTTGCTCTTTTGCTGCTACTGTTACTTATGATGTCTTCTTTGTTTCGTCTTTGTTTTATCTGCTTTTAATACTTGTGGGACCTCCCATCACTTTTTTTTATAGAATTCTAATATTCTATTATGTTTTTAAATATTTCACAGCTCCTTGAAGAACATCAATATACGCTTTTATTTTAATCAATAAACGAAAAAATTGACTTGATATATCTTTTAACTTTAATATATGGAGTTTAAGATGCTATTTATTGAGAAAGTGATTTATATATCTTTATTATTGTACAAATGATTTTATATATATTTTGTTATAAAATGAGCTCATATATATCCGTTATTTAATGGAAATGAAAAAACTAGCTTAAAATTTATATTTTTTATTTTAATTTTTTCAAAAAATTATTTAGGCGTTTATATGATTATTATGATGAAGTTTAAGGTATATTTTAATCATTCGTACATAATTTATTTTTGATTTCTTTGATTATCATGATTTGATTTTCTTATTTTTATTTTATGTTTTCTTTCATTTCTTAGTGTAAATAAAAACAATTGAACTGTTTTTTGTGGCTATATTATAATTTAAAATTATTTTTTTTGTCTATATCATAATTTATGTTTGTATTTGAAGAAAAAAATTTGGTCATCTATAATAACTTTTGTGAAACACAAATAAATTTGACCATCGAAGTATAAAATTAAATTAGTCATTGAAACAAAAAAAATCAAAATAAAAATGTTTGAGGAGGATTAAATATATCCATATGGGATTATATTTTTTTAAAAAAACTAAAATAACTATTTTTTTCATTTCCGTTAAAGGAAAACGTATATGTGAGCTATTTGTGTATAAATAGGAATATATATAAATTATTTTTATAACAAGTGGTATATCAACTCTAAATGACAAAGTCGTGCAGTATACCTGACCCTTTCCCCATCTATAAAAATATGATAAAAATTGATATATTATATTCCATTTTGTTCTAACTTGTTTGATTATTTTTTTGGTAAAGTTTTACAAAATAAGAGTATTTTTATGTTTTGTGATTTAAAATAAAAAATTATGTCAATTTATTAAAATATCTTTAACATTATGCTCTTAAATTTACTATGTGAAAAATTAAAAATTAAAAAAAGTTGTTAGATAGAAAAAGAATCATTGAAAATGTGGATTAAATAATTGAAATGGATGGTACAATTTTAAGAATGAAATTGTATAACATTTTTACAACATATATTATAAACCACAATAGTGAACAATTTAAATAGAGATTACAAACCCACTACTCTTAAACATACGTTTTATGTTTTGAAAATTCTATAAATCACTATAAGTAATGATTTAAAATATTTTATTATATATTTAAAATGATGTTAAAAAGTGCTATAAATTACGAGAATTAACAAGTAAATAGATTTTTTTTTTGAAATTCTATTAGTGACAAATGAATTTGAATGTGAAACAACATATATTATTAAAAGTTTGGTTGACTCTTTTAATTTCATATGTGTCACATAAATTAGAACAAAAGAAATAACATACATTATATAAAAATAATGGGAAAAATATTACAAATTATAACAAAATTAACAACTTAAATATTTTTAAAAAATATATAAAAATAATTAGCTCTCTAAATTTTATATATATCATTTAAGTTTGAGACAAAAAACATATATAAACTCACGCTGATATGAACACCTAATATCTGGTATTACTATAAGAGATCGTTTGGTAGGGAGTATTAGGGAAAATAGTCCAAGTATTAAGTGTGGTATTATTTAATTCTATGTTTGGTAGGAATTTTGGATCAATCCATGGATTAGTTATACACCCTACATGGTATTAGAGGGTGTATAACTAATACCTTCCATTTGGTGGTATTAATTTAATACCATGGGACTAATCTACATAAAGACAAAAATACCCCCTTAAATCCTTTTAATCATTTTGTTTATTTTCTTGATTTTATATTTTATATTTATACTAATAAATTTGTTTAAATAAATTAATTTAAAATTTTATTATTTAGATATAACTTTTTATTTCTAAAACATGAGTTATTTAATCTACTTATTATTAATATAAAATATGAAATCCGACTAATATGCTAATTTGATGTATGAATTTAAAAACAATTCATAAGTCAAATATTGTCTCTTAACGGGAGTTCCTTAAACATTACACAAGTAGTCTAAAACAAGAGCATATACATATAAATAAAACATCTCGATCATAAAAATAGTTTAATTAATTTTGCTATATCTATTGTTTATTTTTATTTATATATGATAAAGAGTTTTTAAAAGATTTATTGATACAAACAAAGTTCAATAAATTTTTTCTATATATTATTATAGTTGTGTGACATTTTGAGATATTAACTCCAATTTATAGATGACAATTATTTACTCTCAAATAATTTAAGTGAGAACGTAATGAATATGATAATAAAGTTTTATTCTCCTATCTAGTTAAAAATGCTATGAAAAAATAATATTATCCGTCAATTATCTACCTTGACCCAATTACATGAAATACAAAAATTCCATAACAACTCAAGGGTATAATTGGAAAGAACATTTTTCTAGAGCTTTAAACCACACACAAACTAGTTAAAAAACAATGAACCAAACACTTGATAATAATAATCCCTGCATTACTAATCCCTGCATTATTGATCTTTGTACCAAACGACCCCTAAGAGGCTGGGAAGCAGACATGTGTTTAAACTACGTGTGTGCTTCCTATCCAAGGGTATTTTTGGTGTTTGGGTAATGTTTACGCTTAAACAGTATTGTGCTTTCTTGTTTTATGGTTGTACCTGTAAATTATTGGACAATTTAACACCATTAGTTACCTTATTAGCCGAAAAGTTGGTTCTTGTCTGGGCCCATTTACTTTTCCTCATTTCATGTCTTTGTTGATTTGCATTTATATGTTTTCAGTATATGCTCCTATCTAATTATATTTTCCAAACATTTTAATCTTAATTTTCTTCAAATTTAATTACTCCACTTGTTATTCTGTCTTTGCCCTCTTTTAATTATTGCGATTTTGTGAATCAAATTACAGGAGCTTTTTTGCAATATATTTTTTTAATTATATTGATATATAGAAAATTGTAATTTATAATAATTTTTGTATAATTTTGAATATTTAATTTTTTATTCAAAATTTCAAATTAGCGTAATCTAGTTTAACTTTAAAAATTATTTAAATGGGCTTTCAAAAAATGTAAAATAACATATAAAAGTGGACAGAGAGAGTATATTTTAGCTATAAAATATATTAGAGACACATTTTTTTTTAGAAAATTAAATTTTTATCTCGATGACTCTTAAAATTTTATCATTATCATATGAATTTAAACAAAGAAATAATTTACTATTAAAGTTACATAAAAGATGCTTTAAATTACAACAATTAGAAAATATTTTAAGATATTTTTTAATTAAGAAATTAATTTTTTTTCTCGTTGACTCTTGAATTTTTATTATTGTCATATGAATTTGAACAAATGAGATAATTTATTATTAAAAGTTACATAAAAGATGTTATAAGTCACAATAATTTAATTATTACAAATATTTTAAAATCAAATAACAAATTTGGTTGACTAATTTGAATAGAAAAAGTAACATATATTATTTGAAATAATATTAAAATTTCCAAAAATCGCAATAAGTTAGAAACTGAATATATTTATGATTAATCACGTGAATTGAAACAGAAATAACATATACTATTTAAAAATAATGTAAAAAAAATATTATAAATCACAATAGATTAATAACTTCAAATATACATACTTTAGATATACATATAAAATTAATTGATCTTCAAATTTTATTTATTACATAAATTAAAATTAAAAAATCAATATATATTGAACTCATGTTGATACAACGCGGTTGGAAAATATTTGTGGACAAAAGCAAGTTTAAACAAAAAAATGTGTAACAACCAATAAGTTCCAACTTGGTCGTCCGTCAGCTTTTGAAACCCGCAGTGATTTACATTTAACAACCAACACTATTCATTTGTAGACTATTTGCCAGCCTACAATTTGGCTGAAATTTCCTCCATAAACTTATATGCTTTCTTTTTTTGTTTCTGCTAGCCCTCGTGATGTTTTATTTTGTTTTACTTTATTATCGCACGAATCATGATTAAGAATTTGACGGTTTTAATTCTTTTAAAAATAATAAATGTAAAATATTTTCAATGTTATTAAATAATTTTGTTAAAAAATTTGTTAATATATGTATTATTTATTTAGTTTTTATATATAAATATAAAAAAAATTATTAAATTGATTCTAAGTCAAATTCAACTCAGCCGGTGTTGAAGTGCAAAGAAACTAGTGGTCAACTATAGCTGTTTTTTCTTCTTTAGAAAGTTAAATCTCTTTTTAAAAAATAAAATATTGATCAAAATTTTAATAATCAACGCTATATTATTATGTTACTCATCTACTTATCTATTTATTGATAGTATTTGTTCAATATTTAATTACTCATACCTAGTGTATTACCATGGTTTATGATTACTTAGATATGACTCCTTCATATTTGATTAAAGGTATTGTTTTTTTAAATTTAGACTATGAAACTTTTTATAGATAAAATTACATAAATAAGCCATAAAATATAAAAATAATTAGATTTTCATATCTCAACTGAAAGTAATTTAAAGAAATATTCACTTTCGAAAAAAAAATTAAAAAATTATAGCCCATACCCCGATTTATTAAGGTTGTTACTTTTCGTTTAGCTAATATAAATCAATGTCATATACTGTATTGGTACTATTAAGACTGATAATTTTGCTTAATTGATATTAAATAAGTGTATATTTACTGTATTGGTAGCATGAAGGTTTCTTATTCAAATATTATTCATCAGTATCAATTAAGCAAAATTATTAGGCTTAATAATATCAATACAATATATAATACTGTTTTAATATCAGTTAAGTAAAATTCGTTGAAAGTGCATACATATAGTGTACTTATGAGATCTCTGTAATTATTTAATAAAATATAAATATAAAAAAATATATATTTATAATTATTTTACTTTTACGAGATATTTGCTTAATTTCATGTATGACTTCTCTTTTAATGGCCTAATGTTATATGAATTTTCTGAGAAACTTTCCCTAAAATTATACTGATACATTGGACATACAAATAAGAAGCAATTTATTGGTCTTCTGGTTTGAGTTTTAATACGGAATTCCAGCCAAAATCAATTTTAATCTTCGTTAAAATATCTCTAAATCATAAAAACTTTCAAATTTTATTTTAAAAGTTTACAATTACGCCAACTTCTAACAAATGACAATTTCACAAAATCTGATTTTTAAAATCCATGCTTTGAAACTTTTTAATGAAGTTTTAAATGAAGTTCACAATACTAATAAAAGACAAAACAAACCTCCAAAGTCGGTCATCACAAAAACTTGACCTCAAATAATAGATTGAAAAGAACTTTAATTAAATTATCAAATCGATCTGAAAAGATAAGTTTAGTATTATTTAAGCCAAATTTTAGCTTATCAATCAAATTTTTTATATCAACTTCTTGAGGTCGAAATGTACTAACTTTTAGAAGAAAATTCATATTTATCTTTCTTTTATTAGTTATATATAGAATCGGTCTCAGCAAATTGATCCTCAATTTTTTTTTAAAAAAATAATTCTTTATATGAGCGATCTTAGAAAGTCGATTTTTTAGTATAAATTTGAATATTTTTTAACGAGTTAAGGTTGAATGCTGATCTTTTGAAAAAAAAAGAAGTAAAATTAAAATTCTTATTCTCTCTGTCCAATAATAGTGAAATTGAATGCTAATTTTTTTTTTTTAAAAAAAGCAAAACTAAAATTTTTATACTCTATGTCCAATAATAAGTTCGGTTGAATGCTAACTTTTTAGAAAGAAAAGAAGCAAAATTAAAATGCTTATACTCTCTGTTCAATAATAGTTGTCACTGACTTAACACAATTCCTAAGAAATAATAAACTATAGGAAGAATATTCTTGACTTTATTAAATTTAATATTTTAAAAAATGTGTTAGCTTGTCACGATAAAATAAGTATAAAAATTGAATTTTCTAAATTAGACAAATATTAATTTTTAATATAACGAATATGGACGGAGGAAAAAAAAAGTGGAAAATGAATTGAAAGCGAGGAGTGATGAAATTGTAAAGTTAGTAAGTATTGGGAAATTGCTCTTCAATTACTTGCCAAGACATGCAACTTTTCCTTGCCCACGAAAAACACCCACTCACCTCACCATTAAATACATACATTCACCAATCACCAATACCAAACTTCCTTATTCGAGCCCTTTTTCTTTTTCTCTTTCTCCTCAATCGCCCTAAATACTCCACACGGAAGTTGAAAAATGGCTACTCTTAAGGTGACGATGGAGGTGGGAATCGACGGCGTTGCAGTGATCACCATTTTTAATCTTCCGGTCAATGCTTTAGCTATTCCAAGTAAGCTAATTCGTTTCTCTAACAATTTCAATTCATGTGTTTGGATTGGATTCTGATTCTGGTTGTTTCAGTTATCGCTGGATTGAAGGAGAAGTGGACTGAAGCGACGATGAGAAACGATGTTAAAGCTATTGTTTTGACTGGTCAGTTCTCACTAATTAGTTCTTCCTAATTTGCTGAGGTTTAATGACCCATTTTATACTAATTTAAGAATGTCTAAACCCCCTATACATACCTCCGGCAATTGTTTTCAACTATAAAATAAATTTAACTTTCTAAGGGACTTGTATATGAACTGTTACTGTGATGTGTTGCTTTATGGATTTTTTAAAGTTGAATTATGTGGTGAGTTTTGCATAGCTGGTACAAGGTCAGCCTAAATAAAGGAGGTTGGTAATTAGTTATAGTATGATGAAATCATATTGGAGTTGTAGTATTCATTGAGGCGTATATGTGTTTTGCGTTTGAGTCTTCCTTTGCATCTCATGTTTATCTTCTTTGTATTTTTATGCAGGAAATGGGGGGAGATTTTCTGGTGGTTTTGATATCAATGTTTTTCAGAAGGTTCATGCGACTGGTAGGATTACTTTGTTTTCATCTTTGTACATTTCAACTTGTGTCTTAGTGAATATATCCTTGTTGAAAAATGGAATTGGATTGTTGCAGGGGATACATCTCAGATGCCTGATGTTTCTGTTAATCTTGTGGTTAACACGATGGAAGGTAGTTGACACTGTTTAAATTACAATTTCATATCCATTATACAGCTCTTTTCTCTCCCGGCGCTTCTCACTATCATTCTATAGTCCATTGTCATTTACAAATCTCTCAATCCTGTTATTTTTGTAAGTTTAGATGGTAAAAAGCCTGCAGTTGCTGCTATAGAAGGACTTGCACTCGGAGGTGGCTTAGAATTGGCATTGGTTTGTGATCTCTATAAACTTGTCCCATCTTGTATCTATTTCTTGGAGATTCAATTAAGTAGTGTATGCTTTTGCAGGGATGCCATGCACGAATTGCTGCACCACGAGCACAACTGGGGTTGCCAGAGCTCAGTCTTGGAGTCATGCCTGGATTTGGAGGTAACTCTGCAACATAATGCTTGTCGCACTTGAGTGCAGGTTTTGAATTCTCTTCCTTTACCAACTAACTAAGCATAGAGAAAATATTTCTTCTTAAGGTACACAGCGTCTTCCAAGGCTTATAGGGTTGTCTAAAGCTGTTGAACTTATGATGGTAAGTCATTTGTCTTCTTTTCAGTAAATAAACTGGAACTTGTGACTTTTTTTCCCCTGATTTTTAACTGTGTTAGATTCCCAGGCTAGTTTATTTGATCTATCAATTCATTTCCAAATTAACTGTTGGGGATCAATGCATGTCCTGCTTGGACCATGTTAATATAACTGTTTACAGTTATTCTTGTCACTATATTATGATTGGATATCTCTTTGTTCACAACTCCTAAACAAAATGGAGCAAAATTATGATGTAATGTCCTTAGATGTGAGCATGGTTCGACTTCTGATCTTTTGCTGCTCTCTGTGTTCTAAAGTTTATATGCTTATCCTGACAATGACCTCTATTTAGTTTCCAATATGTGCTTATCAGATTGTTTCTGTTCTTACTTAAATTTTGTAAATCAATCAAGTGAATCATCGAAATGGCGTTATATATTGCAAACAATTTTCGCAGACATCTAAGCCAATAATGTCGGAGGAAGGGAAGATGCTTGGTCTCATTGATGCCATTGTCCCTTCAGCAGAGTTATTAAATGTATCTAGACAGTGGGCACTTGATATTGCAGAAAGGCGCAAGCCTTGGATGCGTTCCCTTCACAAGACAGACAAAATTGGTTCCCTTTCAGAAGCACATGAAATACTGAAGGTGGCTAGGGAACAAGTGAAACAGACAGTTAAGAATATGCCTCAGCACATGGCGTGCATTGAGGTAATTGAAGAAGGCATCATTCATGGAGGATATAATGGGGTTCTCAAGGTATCTTTTCCTAGTCAACAAGAACAATATCTTTGTGTCGTAAACACCTTCTCTCAAGATGGCATAACAACTCTTTTGAATGTTTTGCAGGAAGCTAAAGTATTCAAGAACCTTTTAATTTCAGATACATCAAAGGGTCTTGTTCATAAATTTTTTTCCCAACGGGCAACTTCGAAGGTATGGTACAGTAAATCCTGAACCGTGAAGGGTATGAATCTACACTGTTAGATTTGTGATGCTTGCATGAAGCTTGGAGTTCCTTGTAAGCATCTTTATTTGACCAGGCAAGAATGAATAGGAAGTTTACTGGGATGACTACAACTTATGCACCCTCTAAGTCTTACCTATCCTCTAGTTAGCTGCTTTAGCTTTGACTCATTTTCTTTAAACTACTGTTTATTATTAAACTGGATTCTTGATTGCAGATTGTCATTTTTTTAAAAATTTATGTATCAGTAATTCCATATTTAAGAGATTAATGCATTAGCCGTGACATACAAAACTATCTGCTTACATAAAAAGTCTCTATAAAGAATGATTACACGTGTGATTAAGGTATAGCTCGTTGATCTTTTTCTTTGCTAATTCAGTTTGGTTTATTTTTCTTGAGATTTGATGTTGGAATGGGTTTCCTTGATGTGTGTAAAGTTTGTTATCAGTAAAATTTCCTATGGTGATATAGATTCTTTGAATCTGTTTCATGTAATGAACTTGTACAGTTACTAGTTTATATTTTATACCATTTTCATTAAGTTTGTATTCTTATAGCTTTTGATCCGCTCCCAACTTTTGAATTTTTGAAATATGTACTAAGACGTCTGCATTCCCTCTGAGTCAATCTATTCTTATTGTATGATGACCTTTGGTTTCATAACTGACCAGGTACCTAATGTCACTGATATTGGCCTCAAACCTAGGACAGTCAAGAAAGTTGCTGTAATAGGTGGAGGTTTAATGGGTTCAGGCATAGCTACAGCCCTTGCCCTTAGCAACACAATTGTTATACTTAAGGAAATTAATTCTGAGTTTCTTCAGAAGGGGATGAAAGCTATTGAAGGTTGTCGTAACACATTTTTTATGACAGTTAAATTTCATACCTCTAGTCATTTAGTCGATGATGCCTGTTATTCTTGACAGTCCCTTAGTGGTCCTTTATGTGTAGAAACTTATGAGGATGTATCATATATTACAGCAAATGTCAGCGGACTGGTAGCTAGAAAGAATTTGCCACAGGATAAAGCAGATAAAGCCCTTTCAATGGTTAAAGGTGCACTGGATTATTCAGATTTTAAGGATGTGGATATGGTCATAGAGGTGAGCTGCTGAACTTATGTTTTGCTGTTAAATGTTCATAATCTTTTCCTCTTTTTCTCATTTCTCTTCACGCGGATTCTTGAACACCCTAGTATGAGAAATCAAGACTCAGGAAAAATATTAGTATTCAAATACATAAAAGTATATATTGAGCCCTATTTATATACAGTCTTCACAGAATACATAATACCTATCTACCAAAGTGGGATACTCTGTATAACTATCTAATGCAGAGCTTTCAAGGGTGCGCATAAGCCTTGAAGCAAAGCTCTAAACATGTTGAGCACTTCGCCTCACTTAATGTGTGCTTCAGTGTTGTCATCAAGGTTCTAATACATACTTTTCCTTACTGCTGAGCCTTTTTTGAAGAGGCAACACAAGCAATTAATATTTCACGATTTTTTTTTTCAAGTTCTTTGTTCATATTTTTCATTCATGCTTATAATTATTAGTCTCTATACACACACACATATGTACACAATAAAAGGTCATTAAAAAGAGGGTAGAATCAAATGGCTAACAAATGCAAGTCTTAAAAGGACACCAAAAATGTAAAGAAAATATAACTTAGAATGACCGAGGATATGGGATTGTCTTTTCCATTTTCTTTTGTTTTTGCTTAAAACCCATTGACTAAATTAACTAAGGGAAGAGTTTGAATAGCTGAAATTTGAAAAAAGTGATTTGTCATCAGAAAAGGGATGAGTTCATGACCTCAAAAGAGTATTGGAGTGTGAAATACAAGCAACAAAATTATCAGCAAAAAAGGTACTAGTGTGAACAATAGAGGCTACTTGTGGAGATGTCTGCATACTAGCTCAATACTTAAAAGAATTCATTATATCTTTCTTCATATAAATAAAACATAAAGTATTTTTGGGGGTCAACTGTGCAAAGTCTATGTACACTAACCGAATTTGAGTTAAGATCTTGCAAGACGACCTCCTTCCGTCGATTTTCCATAATCTGAGATGTTCAATTTTTCATTGTTTGAGATGCGAGAATAGAGAGGAGGCAATGGTTGGTGATGAGATCATTGCGATCGGGTGATGGAGAAAGGAGAAATCAGAAAAATAGTTCATGTAGAAACAGTAGGACTAGCCAAAATCTAGTTGCGCAAGGAATCAAGGTCATTAGGAAGTCCAACTAGTGTAAGAACTAGAAACATCTTTTGTCGTTGCTCCTGTGTTTGTCAACACTAGCAATAAGTCAATAACTGGCATTAACTTCTCAAAGAAGGGCGTGAAAGTCTATATCTGTCCTAATTAAGTACAACTATTTAACACCTACTATTGCAACAATGGGGATGATCAGAATTTTGATTCTTGATTTGTTGTAATTCTGGCGGTCTCACTCTCATCTTGTTTGCAGGCTGTCATTGAAAATGTTCCACTAAAACAGAAAATATTTAGCGAGATTGAGAAGGTATGTCCTCCACATTGTATTTTGGCAACAAACACATCTACTATTAACCTCAACATTATTGGAGAAAATACCACATCCAAGGATCGGATTATCGGGGCCCACTTTTTCAGGTATGAAGTCATCCATGGCAAAGTTTTGTATAGTTGTGATTAATCTGCGAAATATGACCACTAAAAGAGAAGGGTAAACGTGCAATTTCAAAAATAGAAATATAACAATGTGAAACAAAAATTTGATATTGAATACTTGCTCGTGAGATAGCTTCGAGGGACAGGATTGTTTTTCATGTATCTTATACTTCAATTCCTCTTTATCTTTTGCGCTTAGTGGATGTGGAAGATGAGATTTTTAGAAGTAAAAGCTAAATTAAACTGACATCTAGTAAACATATTATTGGATCTGAATAGATAAATGAATAGCAACGTAATGATTCTGCTAGAAGAGGGTTATCTTCAAGTTACGTAACAAATCTTTGAATGTAGATGCAGGCAGTTACCAATTTACTACAACAGCATCTTTTCCTGTTCCAACTGCTAACTTGGTTTTTGTTATGGTCAGTCCTGCTCACATTATGCCTTTGCTGGAGATAGTACGAACTGAGAAGACATCTGCCCAAGCAATTCTTGACCTTATGGCTGTTGGAAGGGCAATTAAAAAAGTACCTGTTGTGGTGGGAAATTGTACTGGTTTTGCTGTCAATAGAACCTTCTTTCCCTACTCCCAGGGTGCACATATTCTGGTCAATCTAGGAGTGGATGTATTCAGGATTGACACACAAATTGCCAGCTTTGGTCTCCCTATGGGTCCCTTCCAGTAATTCTCTTCCTTATCTAAATTTATCATATGTAGCTGCATTTTCATTTCATACAAGATAAAACATATCAAAACGAAACCGGGTAGCTGATCTCTGCTGATGCAATTATTTTTCATTTCTTTAGCTTATAACAGCTTTAAGATGACTAGTCCTTGTGTTCCTTTCTATGTAACACTCCATCCTTTTGTTTTTTTTAATTCATTGACATCTTTCTATATTTGGAAACGCTGTAATATGCACATTCCCATCTTACCTTTAATGTCATGCTCTGATAAGAATGATGTGGCATGACGGATATTACAAGATTTTAAGATATTTTTGGTAGGTAATATTCATATAGCTCATGTGTCAGAAGTCTTCTTTTTTTCTTAAACTCTGTACTTAGTCAAACACCAACATACAACATGGAATGAAGGGAATATTATATTTCAATGATACAAATTTTTAAATGCATCCACAGACAGAAATATCAGTGAAAAATATTGTTCAGATTCAGTTTTCTATACATCAAAAGGGAGTGCCATGTTTCTTGACTTGTTAAGAGGCTTTTACTGATTGATTTAAAAGCACCAAGAGTGTGGCCTGGTGGTCATAAAAGTGGGTTGAGAATCATGGCTCTCAGGTTCAAATCCCAGCGGAGAAAAAAACACTAGGTGATTTCTTTCCATCTGTTCAAGCATCTATGCCGGTGAGGTAGCAGTTACCTAGTGGAATTAGTTTAGGTAAACACAAGCTGGTCCTGGTGGCATATTTTTTTGAAAAAAGCTGGGCATGTCAACAAGTGGTTCTTCCCATGCTATCATAGTACAAAAGAAAAGTTAGAGAGCGAAGCAGTTGTCTTCTGTTATATATTATAGGTTGTGAAATTGAATAGGTGCACGCCTCCTGTCCCTTTATTTTAGTTAGATTTTGATGATTGTTACAATATACTGCATTTTTTTGCTTAGAAATTTGTAAGGAACACAGAGGGAAACAGTCATCTTCTTTTTTAGTTGCTATATTAAGGTGATTGTT
This sequence comes from Solanum chmielewskii, assembly GCA_027704785.1. Classification (NCBI taxonomy): domain Eukaryota; kingdom Viridiplantae; phylum Streptophyta; class Magnoliopsida; order Solanales; family Solanaceae; genus Solanum; species Solanum chmielewskii. The sequence goes on along the minus strand of JAKWIX010000324.1, from coordinate 13,738,569 downwards.
GGCTCAAATGGCATGCTTTGTACTCCTATTCATAGCTATTTTAGTTTGGCATGAAAATAATTGCTTAAGCATTTTGCAGGCTTCAGGATTTAACAGGATATGGAGTGGCTGTTGCTGTAGGGAAGGAATTCCGTTCTGCTTTTTCTGATCGCACTTTCAAGTCTCCGTTGATCGACCTTCTAATAAAAAGTGGTAGAAATGGTAATGTTGCAAGTCTGTATCCTTTGTTTTGTTGCTTCACTGTTTTGCTTTTCACCATTGATACTGGTTTTGCAGGTAAAAACAACGGAAAAGGCTACTATATTTATGAGAAGGGAAGTAAGCCAAGACCTGATTTTACTGTGCTTCCAATTATTGAGGAATCAAGAAGGCTCGCCAACATAATGCCTGGAGGAAAGGTATATCTATCTAAGAAAAACTCTTGCAAAGGAAAAATCTTTAAGTAAAATGGGTTTAAAGATGCAGGAATGGACTATATGTTCAGAGGGGCCTGTTGGCTTCTAACTTATGAGAATAACAGTGTTTGTCTTTTTTGTGAATTTTCTCGCAGCCAATATCTATCACTGACCAAGAAATTGTTGAGATGATACTCTTTCCAGTTGTGAATGAGGCATGTCGTGTTTTGGATGAAGGGATAGTAGTCCGAGCCTCTGACCTTGATGTCACTTCTGTCCTTGGAATGAGTTTTCCATCTTACCGGTTAGTTTGTCTAAGCTATTATGGAAATCAACACTAATTTGTTACCCTCTGTATTAGAGTCACCCTCCATGTTAAAGTCAAATTATGTCTTGAAACTTGTTCCAAGTGATTACTAGTTACTACTACGGATGTCAAATGGGCGAGTTAGGGCAAAATTTGGGGGGTCAAAATGAGCTGAGATAACAAGTGGGTTGGTCAATGATCCTTCCAGGTCAAGAAACGTGTCATAACCAGCTCGACAATTCTTACTATATATATTTTTAGTTTCTTTGTTTAATTTCTTTTACTTTGTTTAGTGCCTAATAAATATTTTTGTTTATTATGGATATCTACAACATATCAATTAAAAAAAAATGTCGTCTTACAAATATTTTGATTAGATTTCTCATGGGTCAGTTTTAGCTATATCAGACCAACTTTGATTGCTGAATTGAGCAAGTCAAGATCGAATGAACTGATAAATGGGCGGGCCAGAATGGATTAGGTGGATCCTGCTTTCATGGGCGAATTAGTACTGATTCAGATGTGTGGACGATGGGAGCTAACATGAAATCTTTAGAAAGCTTTCAATAAGATAGGAGTGCTTGTGCATCCTTAAGATAGAGCTGAGTGGAAAGAACAAAAGGATTGAGAAAAGTCTTCAACTAAAACAGCTACCACTATATTTCCTCAACTCCCGAAACCTAAGGATGAGAAATCATGACCTTGTATTTTAAACCCCCGTCCTAACATTTCGTATTTGGTAATATTATCTCTATTAAAATTTTAATCATCTACAAAATGATTTTGACAATGATGCTGTTTTTGGCAGAGGTGGTATTGTTTTCTGGGCTGACACTGTTGGTGCTGGACATATCTATAGAAGTCTTAAGAAGTGGTCAGAACTATATGGTAATTTCTTCAAGCCCTCAAGGTTCTTGGAAGAGAGAGCAACAAAGGGCATTCCCTTGGTAAGAACTTGACTCATTGCCATTATGCATTTTAACATCTTTCAAGCTGTCCACTGTATCTTAGCTTCAAATTTGTTCATTCTGTCTATTAATTTTGATAATCAATATGCATATACAGTTGAAATTTCAATAATTGATTACCAACTGGTAAGTGTCAATAGCTAGTTAGTAGTCCCCTGTTCTGAGCTTCCACTGTTGCCAAACCAAACAAAAAAAAGGGGCTATTTAGTCATGTTTTGAAGGGATAATGAACTAGGGAAAGGACATGATGATGTAATTGTTGCACTGTACCTATCTGTCAACATCGTCGATATGTGGTCAATCTGGGACAAAACATTGCCGCTGACTGCTGTTAATTGCATTCATTTTAACTCAGATTGCTTGTCATATTAATCTATGCATATGTTAAATCATTACTGATTGGTATATCATTCCTTGTGCTACAGAGTGCTCCTTCTACGTCTTCAGTTTCAAGGTCACGCATGTAAGCAGTGTGTACTCAATGTTTCTACAACTGGGAAACAAGATGAATTTGAAATATCGACCTGTAGAGGGGCGCGTAGGTCATGCCTATAAGCAGTGCATGTATAGTGTATTGCAACATTTCCTTGGCTCCTAGTAGAGTTCATTTTCAAGTTAGTTGAGTGAATGCACCAACTTTATATATTCTACCCCCACCGAAGGGTATGTTTATTGGATAAACTGAACCTTTTTTGAAGTATGGCTGTTCATTTATCCAGCCATGTTAAACTTCTTTTCGTTCGTATTATGCTTCCACCCCTTTGTTAATTGTCATGCGTAAGGTGTGTTAAATTGCCAAAGCAATGAAGCAACAATGAAGGACTATAGAATTCAGTAAATGGCGATAACTACAAATGTGTTATAAAAGTAACTAAGCTTTATAAGAAGAAAGAGACCAGAAAAACAGTATCCCATATGAACGTGGCAAACAATGGCATACACAAGTTATCCATTTGCCTTGCACAAGTTCGTGCACTAATACCACATACTTAATTGGCAACTCCATACACTATTCACGCGCTTGACATCCACAATTTCCACAAAACTCCTCCATGGATGTTCAAATAAGATCTAACTAAAGAAACCTTGGTGAAGGAAAAGGAGTACATATATCTTTAAATACGTATTTGGTTGCTGCTTCATTAAAAATCTTGCTAGGAAAATCAAATCGGACAAAACCTAGACTAAGGAAAAAAGAGTACTATGCTTATTCTACTCCCCTTGATGAGGACCACGTTTTATATTATTAAATCTTCACATTCCAAATTTGTGTACCATCTTCTCAAGAATTGGGTCTGGTAAAGATTTCGCAATAATCCTACTGGATTATCACATGAACAAATAACCATTCTTCTGGAGATCATGTGTGAAGAATAATTTTGGTGAAATGTGCTTCATTCTATCTCCTTTTATGAAGCCTTCTCTTAGTTGAGCTATGCATGTAGCATTGTCTTCAAAGAGCACTGCGGGCACCTTGACATTACACTTCAAATCATATCTTTCTTTGATGAAATGTGTTACCGATCTCAACTATACACAACATTCTCTACTTTCTTCATGAATAACTATTGTCTGAACATGATTTGAAGAAGTAGTGATAATGGATTGCTTTGTAGATCGCCAGATATAGTAGTACCTCCATGTGTGAACGAATAGCCTGTTTGAGATCAACCTTTATGTGGATCAGATAAAGAACCTACATCTGCATGACTAACAAGATCTGCACTATCTGTGTTATTATAAAATAGACACATATCACTAGTCCCCTTTAGATCTCGCGATATATCTTTAGTTCCATTCCAATGTATTTGTGTAGGGGAAGAACTATATCTTTCTAATAAATTAATAGAAAATGCTATGCTAGGTCTCGTAGCATTAGCAAGATATGTAAGTGCACCAATTACACTAAGATAAGGTATCTTAGAACCAAGAGGTTCATCATTCTCTTCTTGAGGTCGAAACGAATCTTTAATAACTTCAAGTGATCGAACGACCATTGAAGTACTTAATGGATGTGCTTTGTTTATAATCGTTTCAAAATTTTCTTAGTATAGGCAGATTGATGGATGAAGACTCCGACTGGTAAATGTTCAATTGGTAGACCAGGGTAAAATTTTGTATTTCCTAGGTCTTTAATCTCAAATTTTTCTTTAGATCATTTGCCTTTTGAGGGTTCCAATGAAATTTATGTCATCAACATAAATGACAAGTATAACGAATTCTGATGCCGTTTTCTTAATAAAAGTACATGGAGAAACGACATAATTTTTATAACCTTTACTTATCAAGTACTCACTAAAGCAATTATACCACATAAACCCAGGTTGCTTCATACCATACGATGAACTTTGTAAACTAATTGAGAACATTTCCTGAGATTTTGAACTATATGCTTTAGGCATTTTAAGTCCTTCTAAATTCTTAATATAAATTTCATTATTAAAAAGCAACAAAGATAAGTTGTAACCACATCCATTAGATGTATATTAAGATTGTCATGTACAACTGAACCGATAAGGCATCGAAAAGTTATTGCATCCATAATGAGTGAATATGTTTTTTCATAGTTGATGCCGGGTCTTTGAGGGAATCCTTGTGTAACAAGGCATGCCTTGTACCTTACAATTTCAATTCTCTCATTTCGCTTTCGCACAAAAATCCATTTATAGCCAACCGATTTTACACCATTTGGGGTTTAAACTACAGGTCCAAAAACCTCACGTTATTGAATCTCCTCTTTCCATTTTGTCCAATCACATCTTCATCGACACTCTTCGATTCATGATCTTCATTGTCTTGCATAATGTTGAGTGCAATGTTATAAGCAAAAAAATTATCCACCATAATTTTTGATCGATTCAACTTTATTCCATTATCCGAAGAACTTATTAATAGTTCTTTCACTTGAGGCTCGAGGTCATTGATTTATTCAGAAATATCATGATTAATCAGATCTTGAATCTCTTAGTGGGATTCTTTTATAGTGTCATTTTTTGTACTTTTTTTTCTAGGGTTTTTAATCCCTTGAATCCAATGGTCTTCCACACTTCAGGCGTGTATGATATTCAGAAGGTATGACACTATTAGATGGTCCTGTTGGAACATCAATTAGATAGGAAATTTTCTGCGGGAATATGAAACTTAGTTATTCTTTTGAAATCAGTAAATGCATTTGGCATTTGATTTGCTATATTCTACAAATGGACGATCTTCTGAACTTTCTGTTCAAATATAGGGGAATGTGGATCAAAATAAGATAATGATGAGATTTTTCATGCAATTTAACTTTAAGTTCCTTTTTCTCTCCCCCTAATTGCAGAACAACCTGCTAATCTTGTAGTGATAAAATCTCGCGTCAATGGTTCAAGGTAGAAAATTATGGACGGTGAATCAAACCCAACATATGTGTCTAACCTTCTTTGGGGATATTGGCATATGAAACATATCCAAAAATTCATAGATGAGCTATATTTGATTTATGACCAAACACCAATTGTGACAGAGAGTATTTATTATAATTAGCCAGTCTTAGATGAACAAGTAAGGTTGTATGTAATGTAGCATGACCCCAAATGGTAGTGGGAAACTTAGTTTTCACAAGAAGAGATCTCTCTATAATTGTAAGCATTTAATAAATGAATCCGCAAGACTTTTGAGTATGAACATGAGCAACAAAATGTTCAATTCTTATCCCAATTGATAAAATATAATAAAAAAAGCTTCGAATGTAAAAATTCTCCAGTATTATCAAGGCGAACGACCTTAATAGGATATTCTGGGAATTGCTCCCTTAATCTTATTATTTGTGCCAATAACTTTGCAAATGCCAGGTTGCGAAATGATAAAAGGCACGGATGAGACCATCTTGAAGATGCATTTATGAAGACCATTAAATAACTAAAAATCCCACTAGATGGGTGAGTAGGTCCACATAAATCCCACATATATGCTCTAAAAATTGAGGGGGATTAAATGTTAACTTTCATTGGTGATGACCTAGTAATCAACTTTCCTTGACAACAAGCAACATATGAAAATTCATCATTTGTAAGAATTGTCAGGTCCTTTAAAGGATGTCCATGAACTTTCATGATTTGTCTCATGATTATTGATACAGGATGATCTATATGGTAACGCAATCAAAAATACATTTAAATCAGTAAACTTTTTATTTACAATTGAAAATGCTTCGATTGTATTAATTTTTGCATAATATGAGTCAGAAGATAAAATTGGTAATTTATTCAAAATACATTTCTGGCATAAGATAGTGACTCAATATGATATCCATTTTAGTGGATATCTTTGAAACTTAACAAGTTTCTTGGGGATTTAGAAGAGAACAACACATCTTCCATGAAAAGTTTTGTCCCCTTAGGCAGAAATATAGTAGCTCTTTCGGAGCCTTAAATCAATTTCGAATTACCGGAATTCAGTAACATATACTTTTCTCCTAAGAAAGTAAGAAAAATATTTCTCATCTTTAAATATGGCATGTGTTGTTTCACTGTCAACTACACAAGTATCTGCATGATCGACTATTGATCCACATGAAATTTAGGACATATCCATATTTTCTTCAAAAAAAGATAGAAACAATGTCAAATATTACTATTAAACAGGGCTATTATATTTACAAGGATTAGAAAAGCATAAACACACCAACTAGTACAGAACAAACAAAAAAGGAAATTATCTAAATTATGGAAGGCTCATCACTGATTGTTCTCCTTTAGGGAATACAAAGAAATCAGCTACATCTAGATGCATAAGTTCAACATTATCTTCAGAGATGAAATTTGCTTCTTCATTATTATCCATCTTATGTAGGAGCTCAATATTATCTTCAAAGATAAAGTTTGCTTCTAGACTATTATCACTCTTTTTTCAAGGATGTGTGATAGAGTTAAACTAAACGCTTAGATGATCGTTAGGCACGTGACTAGTACCCCATTCCTCTACTTCTATGACATACACTTTCTAAAATATTTTTTGCATCAATTCTTGTATTTTACCCGTCCTTTTATATTGCTGGTCTTTTTGGTGCAAGAGAATATCATGATTATAATTTATTTTACGACAACGGTCACGGTCACGACTGGGGTCACAACCACGATCGGAGCCGCAACCTCTTTCATAATTTTTCATCAAAAGGTCATTATGTTGTTCAACCATTAGAAGATGTGAAGTAATTCAAAATATTTTTTAAAACTCATTTCTCAATATTGCTGCCATAGGAGCATACTCAAGGTAAGAAATGTGGAGTATGTTTTCTCAATCTTAGCATGTCCACTGACATCTTCTACGCATATATTTAAATGTGATATAATTCTATACATGGAAGAATTATATTCAGTTATACTTTTAAATTTAAGTAACCTGAAATTGGACCAATCATGACTCACCTGTGGAAGAATGACCAACTTCAGGTAGTGATATCTATCTTTCAAATTATTCCACAATATAAGGGGCTCTTTAATTGTGATGTATTACATTTTCAATCCCTCGTCAAGATAGGGGCGGTGAAATATCATAGCTTTGGCCAGATCTTGGCTGGACGCCTGATCATTATCTTTGATGGTATCTACCAGACCCATTGAATGTAGGTGAATTTCATTGTCTAGTATCCATGCCAAGTATTATTTACCTAATATATCCAAGGAAAAAAAATTCAATTTTAGAAATATTAGACAATCTTAGATAAATAAAATCCTTACCCTTTTTACGTACTTAGAGTAGTTTGAGTTGGTGGAGTCTCGTGCAGATAATGTGCTACAAAATAAAAAGTAACTTACTAAGCTTTACAATAAAATAGAGAGCAGATAAACCGTATATATATTACTTTGCATCTTGATTATCTTTCATAATGAAGTAAATAGGACCTTTTATAGCCTATATGAATGTGGCAAACAATGGCATACACAAGCCATCCATTTTCCTAGCATAAGTTTGTGCATTAATACCATATACTTAATTGACAAGTCCATACACTATCCACACGCTTGACATCAAGAATTTCCACAACAAAATAAATTTTGTAGGTTCCATACCCATTATAGATAAACTAAAAGGAAGTTAAGGCAGTAAGTTGTATAACATTGCTGCAAGAGTTTGAAAAAATGATAGATTTTGTGGTTGGCAAATTGATAAGATTTCCAACATTTTGAAATTTGCTACATTTGCCTATTTCGCTAGTGACATAGGAATGATTTTATATTCCTATAAATAGAGCATTCTTGCTTATTTATAGAATACACCAAGATAGAGAGAAAGAATATTTGAGAGCAAAGTGAAGTATATCATAAACTATATAAGAAAAATAGAGTGAGTAATATTTTAGTAAGGTGATAAATCAAAAGAGTATTCTTTTTGAGTGTGTTGTTATCACTTTTAATATTATATTCGTGACTATACAGTATAAAAATTCCTCGCTATAGTGATATCTGTTGCTCCTCTTGGCCTGTGATTTTTTCCTTATTTAAAAGGGTTTCCACGTAAAATTCTTGGTTTTATTGTTTTTCCATATTATTTCATTATTTTTTACCATAGCGTTTTTGTGCTAGTCCATATTATTCCAACAAACTAGTATCAGAGCCAAGGTTTTATCCGAGTATGCTCTGTGGTTGCAGTGCAACCTGAATTTGCACATTAGAAAAGATTTACTTTCGTTTGCAATAACTATATGTTTTAGGGAAATGGATGGAAGCCAACAAAAGTTAAATTAGTTACTTTGAATTGTATTAATTATGCCATTTAAAATGAGGAAAATATAGCTATTTTATGTCGATGTAAAGCTTGAAAATACAATAAACCAAGAGTGGAATCTATTGCTCAGGTTTGTGGATTTATTTGGCAGTGCCTTGGCGATAATGTGATAAACCATATATCTTGAGAAACACATGCTTGAATAATCTAATCTCGATTAGAACAGAACAACTCAAGAGAAATTTTGGCTCGGAAGAGTAGAAATAATAAGATATTCTTGCTAAAGTAGATGCTACGTTTAAAATATCATAATGGTTTTCCAATGACAGATCACCTGAATAATTTTCACGGGATCATAAATTGATTATTTGCTATGGGCATCAAGTTCGATGAACAAATTCAAGACTTTCTTCTTTTTTCCCTATCAGACTCTTGGGAAACATTTAGAAATTCTTTATCAAATTCTACCCGGATGGTGTTTCTCTATGGATTTTGCCAAGGGTAGTGTCTTGAATGAAGAGATGATAGGAAAATATCTAGGTTATTCTTCGTCGGATGTCGTAGTGACTATCCTAGGGGGAGAAACAAAATTTGTGGTTCTCAAAATAAAGAATGAAATAGGACCAAATTTAGAGGCAGACTTAAGGATATTGAGTGCTATCATTGTGGATTAAAAGGCCACATAAAGAAGTTTTACCGGAAGTTGAGAGGGACAACAGAGACAAAGAAATGATCAGAAATAATAAAAATAAAATGGGAAAACAATGACACCAAAAGTTTTACGTGGAAACCTTTTTAAATTAAAAAAACCATGGACCAAGAGAAGCAACTGATATCACTATAGCATCAAATTTTAAACTTTGTAGTAACAAATACAATATTCAAAGAGAATACAACATACTCAAAAGGAATAACACTCTTTTGATTTATTACCTTACTAAAATATCGCTAAGACTCTATTTGTTCTCATATAATCTATCAAATGCCTCTTTTTTCTCTGAAATGTATTTTCTCTCTATCTTGGTGTGTTCTACAAATGAGCAAGAAGTCTCTATTTATAGAAATATAAAACTATGCATGATGTAATAACCCATATCCAAAAAGGAGTAATGAAGTATTTTAAGGAAATTTCAGGTGCCATCCACGACCAGAGAACCACGGCTTGTGGACAGACCCATGAATCGTACGTAGGGTTCTATGGATTGCACACCTTGGTTCGATTTAGGACCTTCAAACCATGGACCAACCGACGATCTGTGAAAACATGGACTGTGGTCGAAGGTCCGTAGGTCGAGGGCTAAAAATCAAGTCCTAGAGGAGGAACCACAGTCAACCAGGATGGACTGTGAGTCGATCGATGGTCCACCAGTCGTGGTTTTGTGGTTGGTGACTTGGCGGTTAGTTTAGGGACTTAAGGGTCTTTTCCCATTTTAATTAGAACTAAGTGGTGTCATTTTCCCTAAGCCCAAGACACCTATATAAGCATTTTAACCCCCCAAACCCCTCATTCAACTCATTCTCTCAAATCTAAAAAGAAAATCCTCTCAAATATTCTCTCTTTAGAAGTTGGAAGAAGAAGGCATAAGAGGAAGGTAGGTCAAGATCATAGATCCAATTTGCAAGATTTTGAGGGCATTGTAACCAAGGTATGATAGTTATTCATCCATGGAAAATCTGGCATTGTAACCAAGGTATGATAGTTATTCATCCATGGAAAATCTTCATTCATGTAGTCCCCTAAAAATCCCCCCTATTTGATGAAGAATTCCCCAATTTTAGCTAGGATTTGTTAAATTATTCTGGGTTATGCTGATTATGGATCCAATTGAGTGGACTATGATTTTTATGATAGAATTAGTAAAACAAAATTTTTTAGAAAGAAATCACATGAATCTATGCCTATACTATGATTTTAACTTAGAATTTGAGATAATCGAGTAGATCCCATGAAGGAAAACTTTGTAGATTTATATGTATCCTTATAGGATTGATGAATTATGAATAGAATTGTTTGAGAATTATGATTATATGATAATCATGAAATCTAGGGCTTGAGAGTTAATCTTTCGATAGGATATGTTGTTAATAGATGTCATTGTTGTAGAAGGGATACATCCTACATGAACTGCTAACTATAAATGTATGAATGTGAAAGGCTTTCTCAAATGAATGATCCTAGGTTGAAAGAATTTATCACCTGAAATGAATCTAAACTAAAGGAGTATGTAATTGATGAGGCTTGAGGCAATTACCCTTGACCTCTATATGAAAGGATATGAGGCAATTCCCCTATTCCTTAGAATTTAACAAGAGGTCAGTCCCCATGTTCTTATGATGTTGAGTGGACATGGATGCAAATACTCATGATCCCAATGAAATAATGTGAAGGCGAGTACCCAAATTATATGACGAATGATATGGAGGCGAGTACCTGCATCATGTGAAGAGGTTGTGGATGCGAGTACCCGCATACTAAAAATGATTAAGGCAAGAGGCGAATACCTGTTCGACTTTATAAGCTAGGATAAGAGGCGAATACCTATGTCTTTAAAAGTAAGTATGAATGATGATATTATGATGTAAAGAATGAATAACTTGGACTGTTTCTAAAGGTGCCTTCCACGTGGTAAGCTTGAATAGAGGCGGATGGCCCAAAGTCTTGTCTAAGGATGAGTAAGGTTGCTTAAAAAGTATTCCTTTCTTATTATGATGATTTATTTATATGCATGATTATGCTTATGGTTTATATTGACTATGATAGCTATTATATTTAGTACTTGATTGTATTAACGCATACCGTGCCTACATTTTTCTTATCAAATGTAGGGTCCCGCGACATATATTCTCACACTCATGGTTAGATTCTTTGTTGATAAAGTAGTGAAGATTTGGTTAGTCATCACTGTATTCGAGGATGTGATCACCACTTTATTTTATGCTATTCTCTTAAGTCTTGGATTATTGCATGGGTTGTGTTCCAAGATTTTATTCTTCATGTTTAGACGGTTTGAGAAACTGATGTTAGTTTTTCGCTTCGTTTTACATATAAAGACTTCAATTGTATTGATAAAGTTTTAACTTTCCGCTCATTTCTGTTACTTTATGTTATGATATGCTAAGTGGCTTGTATGAGGCCTATCAGGGTCTTATATTTCTTGTTACATCTAGGGGGTAACCTTGGGTCGTGACAAACTTGGAAATCAGAGCACAAAGTTTAGAATGGTTCGAGGATGTCACAAACCACGTCAAGTAGAGTCTTGTTCGTAAGTGTAAAATGCACCATATTTATGAATGAGAGGCTACTAAATGTTTAGCATGCAGTCTTTCTCCTAATCCTTACTCGATGGTTTTCAGGATATGACTACTATAAGGGATAATGCTAGAAGGATAGAGGAAGACAATGTGGATAAAAAAGTTCCTTCCAAAGCTCCTCCTCAAGCTCCGACTGATCCCGTGACTGAGAATGTAACCAATGTAGAGTTTAGGTCGGCGTTCCAAGTGTTGGCTCAAACCATGACGGCCCAAGCCAATATATAGGTGGTAGCTCCTATAAAACCAAATGTGGGTACATCGGAGGCAAGAGTGAGGGACTTTACAAGGATTAACCCTCCAAAAATTTATGTCTCAAAACTTAAGGAAGATCCTCAAGAATTCATCGATGAGGTACATTATATACTTTCTATCATGAGAGTGACTCTGGTATAGAAGGCGAAATTAGATTATTATCAACTCAAATGGCATTCTTAGATTTGATTCAATTAATGGAAAGAGGCAAGGCTCGAAGGAGCAGTCTCATAGAGTCAAAAAGGTTCAAAATGCTTTTCTTGATAGGTTCTTTCCTCTAGAGATGATAGAGGCCAATGTACTTGAGTTCATTAACATTCAGAAAGGAAATATGAGTGTGAGGGAGTAATCTTTGAGGTTCACTCAACTATCTAAGTATGCTCATTCTATTACGACATATTGTAGGACCAAGATGAGTAAGTTTGTGTCAAGAGTGTCCAACATGATTTTCAAAGAATGCTGCACAACCATGCTTGTTCATGATATGTATATTTCTCCCTTATGGTGAATGCCCAACAAATTGAGGAATAAAAGCTTAAGGAGTGATCTAATAAAGCAAAAAGGGTAAGAACTAGTGATGGTAACTTTTTACATTCCAGGTTCGATGGAAATGGTCATTCAATGTTTTGGTAAAGGTTTTTCGGGTAGGGTTCTTCAAATTCTCCTCCAAGGTCTAACAATGAAAGGTTGTATAACCCTAAACCTTAAGTATATGGTAATAAGTCCTCAATGCCTAGTTGTGCTAAATGTGGGAGAAATTATGAGGGTATGTATCTAGCAGGCTCCAATGCTTGCTTTGGAAAGGTCATAAGATAAGGGATTGCCCTCGGTTGTTAAGAATGAGGGAGATACTAGTCGAAGGGTGCAACCCAACTCCTCAATTGATCCAAATGGTTCGGGTGCAAGTGCTTCTAAGAAAATCCGATTCAATCCTTTTGAAACTAGAGTTGATCAAGAGAGTTCGCCCAATGTAGTGGATGGTATGTTAAGAGTTTTTCAAATTTATGTGTATGCTTTGCTTGATACCAATCCTACTTTGCCTTTGTGACTCCTTATGTGTCTATGGGGTTTGATGTGCTTCCTGATGTTCTATTATAGCCTTTTTCTGTTTCTACCCCCATTGGTGATTTTGTGTTGGTTGAGAGGGTATATATAAGGTTCCTATCTCCTTATTCCATAGAGTTACTCTTGTTGACTTAGTAGAACTTGATATATTAGAATTCAATATCATCCTTGTTATGGATTGGTTACATTCATGCTATGCTTCTATTAATTGTAGAACTAGAGTGGTTAAGTTTCATTTCCCAAATAAGCCTACCCTAGAGTGGAAGGGGAAGGAAAGGATATTCCATGCCTAAGAGTTGGTTTATATCTTGTATTAAAGCTAGAAAGATGAATGCTAAGGGTTTCTTGTACCATCTAGTGAGGGTAAGGAATTTAGAATCCGAAACCCCTTATGTTAGTTGGTCCCTATTGTAAAAGAGTTTCCTGAAGTGTTCCTAGACTATTTACCTAGTATTCCTTCCGAAAGTGAAATATATTTTGGTATTGACCTTCTTCCTGATACGCAACCTATCTCTATTCCTCATTATGAAATGGCTTTGGTGGAACTTAAGGAGTTGAAGGAACAGTTAGAAAATCTGTTAAACAAAGGTTTCATCCAACCAAGAATCTCACCTTGGGGTGGTTCAATGTTTTTTGTTAAGAAAAAGAATGGTTCACTCAGAATGTGTATCGAGTATCGACAATTGAACAAGGTGACTATTAATAACAAGTATTTCACCCAGGATTGATGATTTGTTTGACCAACTTCAAGAGACAAGTTATTTCTCTAAGATTGATCTCCAATCAGGTTATCACCAATTGAGGGTAAAAGAGGAAAATATTCTGAAAATGGCTTTTATAACCCGATACTGCTACTATGAATTTCTAGTAATGTCATTTGGATTGACTAACGCTTTGGGGACGTTTATGAACTTGATAAATATGGTGTTTAGAGAATACCTTGATACGTTTGTGATTGTGTTTATCGATGACATTTTGATCTACTCAACGAGTGAGGATGAGCATATTGACCATCTGATGGTAGTATTGCAAGTCCTCAAGGAATAACAAGTTTTTTCAAAATTTAGAAAGTATCAGTTTTGGCTAAGATTGGTAGCTTTCCTTGATCATATTGTGTCAAATAAAGGTATAGTGGTAGATCCTTAGAAGGCATATGCGGTAAAAACTTAGCCTAGACCTCTATCACCTTTGGACATTAGAATTTTCTTGGGTTTGGCCGATTATCATCGATGATTTATTGAGGAGTTTTCTTCCATTGACTCTCCATTGACAGCCTTTAATCGAAAGAAGGCTAAGTTTGTATGGTTCGAATTATGTGAGAAAAGTTATCAAGAACTGAAAGATAGAGTCACATTCTCTCTAGTTTTGACCTTGTCAGAAGGTACAAATGGATTTGTGGTATATTCTGATGCCACAAGAATTTGGTTGGAATGTGTGCTCATGAAAAAAGGGAAGGTTATTGCGTATGCTTCAAGACAACCTAAGGTACATGAGAAAAATTATCCGATCCATGATCTTGAATTAGTGGCAGTGGTTTTTTCCTTAAAAGTATGAAGACATTCTTTACATGGGGTACATGTAGATGTGTTCACTGACCACAAATGCTTGCAATATGTGTTTAGTCAAAAGTATTTGAATCTTCGTAAAAGAAGGTGGCTTGATTTATTGATGGATTATGACATGAGCGTCCTTTATCACCGTTGAAAGACAGATGTAGTAGCAGGTACTCTTAGTAGGTTGTCTATGGGTAGTGTTGCTTATACAAGTGATGATAGAAAAGAGTTGGCACGAGATGTGAATAAAATGGCCTTGTTGGGTTCGATTGGTCGACTCCTCCAAGGGTGGCATTATGGTCCATAATGGTTATGAATCATCTTTGGTGAGTGATGTGAAAGCTAAACAATGTCTTGATTCAATTTTGGTAGAATTGAAAAAAGCAGTACTCAAGAAGTCCATTGAGGATTTTCCCCAAGGGGGAGATGGGGTACTTGGATTCCAAGGTCGATTATGTATTCTAAGTTGATGAGATAAGAGAACAAAATTTGGCAGAATCCTATAGTTCTCGATATTCTATTCACCCAGGAGCCACTAAGATGTACCGTGACTTGCTGGAGGTCTATTGGAGAATGGAATGAAGAAGGATATTGCAAGATTTGTGGCTAAGTGTCCGAGTTGCCAACGAGTGAGGGTTTATCATCAGAAACCGGGAGGTCTATCATAATACATTATCATTACTACTTGGAAGTGGAAGATGTGAATATGGACTTTATAGTGGGGTTGACATGTTCTTCGTGCCAATATGATTCGATTCGGGTTATAGTAGACCACATGACGAAATCAACCTATTTCATTCCCCTCAAAGTTTCTTATGTGGTGTAAGACTATGCCAAGTTGTATTTGAGGGAAATGGTAAGATTGAATGGTGTTCCATTGTCCATTATATGCAATAGAGGTACTCAACTTACTTCTCAGTATTGGAAGTCATTCAAAAAGGGTCTTGGTACCAAGGTGAAGCTTAGCACAATTTTTCACCCACAAATCAATGGGCGAGTGGAGCAAATGATCCAAACTTTAGAGGATATTTTTAGCATTTGTCATCGATTTCAACGGAAGTTTGGATGATCACTTTCCATTGATAGATTTTGCTTATAATAATAGTTACCATTCTAGTATTGGTATGGCCCCCTTTGAAGCTATTTATAGTAAAAGGTGTAAATCTCCCATAGGATGGTTTGAGGTGGGTGAGGTTGCCTTTATTGGGCCCGAGTTAGTTCATGAGGCCATGGAAAAGGTCCGGCTTATCAGATAGAGGTTGAGGACAACCCAAAGTCGACAAAAGTCCTATGCCAACGTTAGAAAGAGAGACCTTGAGTTTGAGGTTAGTGATTGGGTCTATTTGAAAATCTCACCCATGAAGGGTGTGATGAGATTTTGGAAGAAAGGGAATTTTGGTCCCCAATACGTAGGCGTATCAAATTTTAAGACGGTGTTGGTAAGGTTGACCATGAGCTTGATTTGCCAAATGATTTGGAAATAGTGCATCCTATTTTCCATGTCTCTATGCTTAAAAAGTGTGTTGGATATGCGAAAACCATAGTTACTCTAGTAGGATTGGGATTTGATGAAAGTCTCTCTTATATAGAAGTTTCGGTTGAGATTCTAGACCGGCAAGTTAACAAATTGAGAAACAAGGAAGTTGATGATATAAGGTATTGTGGAGAAACCACTTAGTTGAGGGTGCTACTTAGGAGGCCGAGGTCGATATGAAGTCCTAATATCCTCATCTTTTTCCTTCTTTTCTAGCTTGAATTAATGAGATTCCTCAAGATTTCTTTTATGATTTGAAGTCATGTATAGTTTTGATGTCCCCATGATTTCACAATGTTATGCATGTTCATGAGAACTTGTGTTTTGAACGAAAATGAGTTTATGTGATTGATTATCCTCATGTTGTAGTGCATTGAGTATGAGTTGCCTATAGACTCCATGAGATGAAGTGATAAACATGTGTAATATGATTTTGAGATTGAATTGCATAAGAGCTCCATGAGATTGTGTTGAACATGTTTTTAGATGGATAAGGTAATTCCTCCTTTAATATATGAAATCTTAAACTATCATGCATATTGGGTTGCTAGATCTCCTTAGTTGTGTGCATTTTGATGTGTTGCAAACATTATGGACTTCTAGTCTTGAGTTTTTTTTCTCTAGAAACGTTGTTAGAATATCATTTGAAGATTAATAATCCCAAGGGGGGAGATAATGTAACACATTGTATACGAAAAGGAGTAGGAAGTATTTTAGGGAAATTGTAGGTACCACCACCACCAGTCAACCACGACTCGTTGCCACCTTGGTTAGATTTAGAACCTCCAAACCACAACCTGACCAATGGTCCATCGGTGAGACCACAGTTCGTGGTCGAAGGTAGAGGCAAAATCGATTCCTAGAAAAGGAACCACGGTCTACCATGACGGATCGTGAGTGGATCGACGGTCCGTCAGCCGTTGTCTCATGGTTAGTGATTGGTCGGTTATTTTATGGACTTAAGGGTATTTTTCGATTTTAATTAGAACTAAGTTGCATCGTTTTTCCTAAAACTAGGACACCTATATAAGAATTTTTAATCCCCAAAACCCCTCACTCAACTCATTCTCTTAAATCCCTAAAGTAAATCCTCTCAAATATCTCTCTCTAGAAGTTGTAAGAAGAAGGAAAAAGAGGAAGCTAGGTCAAGATCAAAGCTCCAATTTGCAAGCTTTTGAGGGCATAGTAACAAAGGTATGGTAACTTTTCATCCATATTCATCTTCCATCCATGGAATCCCGTAGAATTCCTCCAATTGGATGAAGAATTCTTCAATTCTAGCTATGGTTTCTTCAATTTTTGCGGGTTATATTGATTATGGATTCAACTGAGTGGAATATGATTGTGTATGATATAATTTGTTTAATTACATGTTTTTAGAATGAAATCACATGTATCTATGTCTATCCTATGATTTTAACCTAGAATTGAGGTAATTGGGTATATACCATGAAGGGTTTATTTGTATCCTTATAGCATCGATCAATAATAAATAGGGCGTGAGAGTGAAGAATATGATAGGAATTGTTGGTGATAGATTTCATTGCTGTGGAAGGGATACTTCCTACCTGAATTTCTAATTATAAATATATGAATGTGAAAGGCTTTCTCGCATGAATGATTTTAGGTTCAAAGGACTGCTCACCTAAAATGAATCTATAATAAACGACTATGTAATCGATGAGGCTAGAGGCAATCACCCTTGACCTCCATATGAAAGGATATGAGGCGATTCTCTTATTCCTTAGAATTTAACAAGAGGAGAGTCCCTATGTTCTTATGATGTTGAATGTACATGGATGCTAATATTCATCATCCCTATGAAATAATGTGGAGGTGAGTACCCGCATTATATGATGAAAGTTTTGGAGGCGTGTACCCGCATAATGTGAAGAGGTTATGAAGGCGAGTACTTGCAATCTAAAAATAAGTACGACAAGAGGCGAATGGCCATTAGACTTTATAAGTTAGGAAAAGAGGCGAATCCCCATGTATTTAAAATTAAGTATGATTAATAAGATTATGATTTAAAGAATGAATAATATGCATTGTTTCTAGAGGTGCCTTCCATATGGTAAGGTTGACTAGAGGTGGATGACCCATGTCTTGACTCAGGATGAGTAAGGTTGCTTGAGAAGTATTCCTTTCTTATTATGATGAATGATTTATATTCACGATTATGCTTGTGATTTGTATTGACTAACCAAGATTTTTATGTTGTTTATGCTAGCTATCACATTTAGCACTTGATTAAACTAACACATACTTTGCCTACATTCTTATCAAATGTAAGGTCCGATGACATAGATTATCATACTTGTGGATAGATTCTTTTTTGATCAAGGAGTGAAGATTTGGTGAGTCCTCATTAGATTCGAGGATGTCGTAATACCTTGGATCTCAAAACGAAGAAAATCCTAGTTTTCAGAAATTTGGTGCTAGTATAGTTGGAACCACCCATGGAACGTAGGTAGGACCACAGACGCAGGTGTCGTTCCATCATTAAGGTCAAAGTTTTAATAGTCTATGATCCCACCCACGGTTGACCAGTAGGGTCTGTGGTTGGACCTACAGACCGTAAGTGAGGGTCATTAACCAATTGAAGGGAATTGGCTATTGGGTCAACTTCAAATGGTCATAACCCTTAGCACAAAATTAATTAGGTGTCCATGATTTACCAAATGATAGATAATTGAACCGTATTTCTAACGCCACTGAGTTCTCTAAAATCCCATCTCCGAGTAAAATGTTATGCTCAATTTAGTGAAGCCATATGGGGCAGATCATGAATGATGAACCCAATCAACGGACGGTAGGTCAAATGATGGACCGTCATCCCCTCCATGGATTGGCTTCACCAAAATTATGTTAGAGTTGTTTTTGTCCTTTCCCCTATGTGTTGGGCACGTGAACCAGGTCATTTAAACCCTAAAATATGTCGTTTTATCAGATTAAACCTAATAACCTAGTTAGAACATAACCAATACCTTTATTCACCAAATATTGATCAAACTAGAGCAAAAACAAGAAGAAGCAGTCAACCAATCCTCTTCAAGAAAGCAACAAGTTTTCTTCAGTTCCATTCCAAAAATTGAAAGATTTTTCAGTGAATTTTGTAACCAGGTATGTGAGATTTCACTAGTGGGTTCCTTTGTCACATTAGGTCCCTAAAATTTAGTCAGATTCTTTATTATCTACATCATGTTTAGACCTCGTCCTTCTTGAACTTTAGAATGTGTTATGATTCAGTTGTTAGACTAATCCTAATCAAATAATCTTGTTTTTGAATAATTGTTGCTGAACGTCGTGCATGAATTTCAGAACCCTAGTTGTGTAGATTCATTTTGTTCATGATTACACTTTCTAGGTCACTTTATTCAGATATACATGCTCCAGTTAAGAATGTTTCATTATCAGTACACTAATGTTGCATTTTAGTGAACATGTCAGTATTTTGAGATAGTAAGTATTACATAAGCTTAGTTATAATGTGTTACTTACATATTAAGTTAGGATTAGGCTTAACACCGAGTTGACTAGGGCCAATCATCCTTATAGTCCCAGAACTATGTGCCCCCGTAGGTTAAGTCCCCTTTATGGGCATAATATTTAGTGATCACGTCATTCATCCCTTTATACCTTGACAAGGTATATTGGGTCCTCTTGATGGGTCGTATACATCAGACTCCACAGATAGATCTCGTGGATTTATTTCGATTAATAGTAGCTCCCATTGTCAGAATCAGTGAATTGACCAGGTTACCAGTTACAATTAAGTATTCAGTCTCAACATGTTATGAACTTGGTCATTGCATTCAGTTAGCACCGTATTCAATATATTTCAGTATTTACATTATGTTTAAATTATATCATTGCTCTTATTACTTTGTTCAATTATTTATATATTGTTCAACTTTATCCTATCATGCATGCTTAGTACCTTTCAAGTACTGACACATACTTTGTGCTACATCTTCTCGTGCTGCACTAAGCATGCATGATAGAATAAATTTGAACAGTATATATTTAGGTCCTCAACATTCAAATCATGCATAGATTGGTTCCCGATCTCTAGTTAAACAGTATCAATGGTGAGTCCTCATTTTTCGAGGACGAGTGGCATGTTTTCTATTCAGTCTTTCTTTGTTTTAGTTTCAGTTTTGTTAGAGTTAGCTTGGGGCATGTCATAGTATCTTTAGTTTGTTAGGGGGTTATTTTAGAATGATTATTAGATTCAACTTTAGACTTGAGTTTGATCTTTCAGTTGTTATGAAACTCATAGTACATTTCTTATATTCATAGCAGTTAGGTATTCCCCACCTTCAATTATCACTATTTTTAGCTTATGCATAGTATCATTTATTTAGATTATTTTAATATGCTTATGATATGCCAGCTTCAGGGTTAGGTTGGGGCCACTCGTGATCCTAAGTCTTATGTTTATGTCAAAGGCTTAGCCTAGAGGCGTGACACACTGATGTGATCACCACTTTCTTTTATTCTTTTCTTTTAAGTGTTGAACTATTGTATGAGCTGTATTCGAAGATTTAATTATTCATGTTTATATGGTTTGAGACAATAATGTTAGATTTCCATTCACTTCTATTACTTTATATTTTGATATGCTAAGAGGCTTGTATGAGTCCTTTCAGGTTCTTATACACCTTGTTACATCTAGGGGGTACCCCTGGGTCGTGACAAATTTACGAAGGTTGCAAGTCTTACAAATTTTCCAACAACCAAATCTATATTTTTTCTAACTCTTGTAGCATATTCATTTTCAACAATTGCTGCCTCAACTTCCTTTTGATTTATCTATAATGGGTATGGACCCTACATATCTCCCCCTCCAGACCCATTCACCGGAATGAGACATGTTTATTTTCTTTAGGTAGAGCTCATACCAGAAAGTTCTTTGCATAACTCTAACTTGTCTTTCGGTATCGTCTTGTCAACATATCTAGAGGATTTTCACTTGTATGGATCTTTTTGACGTGAAATGATTCACTCTCCACTTCCTTATGAATCCAATGATATCTAACATCAATGTGTTTTGTCCTGTCTGGTTGTCAGAATAGACAATATACTCGATCTCATGCAAACCAAGCTCTTGAAGAATTCACTTGAGCCATATATTCTCCTTGTCAACTTTAGTAGCTGCAATATACTCAAGCTTTGGTTGTAGTGCAACACATTTCTACAACTTTGACTGCCATGATATAGCTCCCCCTAAAAAATTAAACAAATATCCAGTAGTAGATTTTCTGTTATCAAGGCCACCTGCTATATCAACATATGTATAGACCTTCAAGATCGGATTTGATGCTCCAAAACACAAGCATTAATCTTATATTTCTCTAAAATATCTACATATCCACTTCACAACTTCCCAATGCTCTTTTCCCAGATTGTCATTATCAGGTTTAGTTCATACCATTAAATACATCAAATTTCTAACCACGAAGGAATATGGAACTTTGTCCATGCTCTCTTTATCCTCTCTATATTTAGGATACATCTTTGATCAACTTCATATGAATAGCAAGAGGTGTACTAACATGCTTAACATTCTTCATATTGAAGCGCTCTAGTACATGTTCAATGTACTTCTTCTATGAAAATTAATTCTTCCTTTCATCTCTGGGATGAGTAATTCTCATGCCCTAAATTTTCTTGGAATGACCAATTCTTCGATACAAAAACACTTACACAATATTTATTTCAACTCGTCAATCTTGGAAGTATTCCTACACACAATTAACATATCATCCACTTACAGTGAAAGGATGATAAAATTATCATTAATGTTTTTGTACAAATAAACAATAATCTGAAGAAGTCTTCTTATAGCCTCCCTCCTAAAATATATTCAAACTTCTTGTACCATTGTTTAGGAGCTTGCTTTATGCTATAGTGACTCTTTCTGAGTTTGCACAGAAATATTTATTGACCATCTACTTTGAAGACCTTAGATTGTTACATATAAATATCTTCTTCTAGGTTATCGAAAAGAAAACCGTCTTCACATCCGTATGCTAAATATATAAATTAAGATAGCAACCAACCCAGAAAGACACAAATGGAGGACATTTTCATGGACACGAGAAAATATTTCATCAAAGTCAATGCCCTCCGTTTGACCAAATCCTTTAACAAACAATTGATTTTTTACCTAGGCTTCAAGTATTGTTCTTCAATTTTTAACTTTGAACACCCACTTTTCTTCAAATCTCTCACGCCCTTGGGAGATTCACGAACTCATATGTGTGGTTCTCCTGTAGAGAATTCTTCTCATCTTGCACAGATTTAATCCATTTGATCCTTGTGAACAGCTTCCATAGCTTCCTCATAACATTCAGTTTTCCCCTGTTAGTGCATAGCACATACTCATTCAGTGAATAACGAGAGAAAGGAACCTGCTGTCGTGTGGACCTCATAATTGGAATACAAGATTCATCCATAACTTCATGAGCAGAAGAATCATCAATAAAAACATCATTTTTACTAAAAACATCAATATGTTGATTCAATTTATGATTATGGGCGTCACCATGATCATCAAGCCCAATAACTATAAATCTTCAAAAATCCAAGACATGTTCTAGAGTCTAAAGTAAGTGTAATAAGGTTTAGACACTGTTTTAAGGTCTATTTGAATGATTATAAGTCATTTAGGAAGTCTAGAAACCAAAATGTCCAAGAACGTCCATGACGTCCGAAATACAGTTCATTGAGGTTCTAGCGTACCTTAGCCTATTTGACCAACTTTTTGAAGTCGAAAAATGATGAAAATATGTGGAAGGGTGTCTTAAATGTGTTTACATTGATTCATAGTTGAAACATCTGGGCACGACTCCCCAAGGATCAACCAAGGGCCCTTGAGGAGGATCCTTACAAAAGTTGGCAAAAGTTGTCAAGAGATAGAGTCACCAACGGATGCCACAGATAGGTTGTCGGTGAATCGAAGGGTCGTCAATGCCACCCGTCGATGAATACTTAGACAATTTTCTGGGATGTCTTTTCGCAAAGTCTCTGACCAAAACCACGGATGTGCAGCACAGAAGGAGGCACTGGCCGTCGGTGGACCAAAGATCCGTCGATCGTGGTCTCGTCAATGGGGCCTGTGTTTCGCTGCACATTTGACTTGTTCCTTTTAATTAGTTGACTTAGTTAGGAATTTAATTAGGGTTTAGGTATAGTGTAAATTATGTGAATTAACCCCCTATATAAATTCCTAACCTAATTAAGACTAACTAAACTCTCATAACTCACAAACCCAAAACTCTCTTCCTGCTCTCTCTTTCTCTCTCTAGTGAAGAATACCATTGAAGATCAAGATAGGGGAGGGCTTAATGTCTGCAAAAATTCAAGCTTTACCATCAAGCTTTATCAATTAACAAGGTATGATATCTCTTTCACCTTTGAGACCTCTTTCTTCAAAGGGTTCCATCAAATTGATTTCAAAAGTTGATATTTCAAGTGTATTTCATCCAATCTCGAAATTGATATTATGAATTGATTTATTTATGATTTATTTTGGATATTATTCATATATTAACATGCATTCTAACTCAATTATTATATATATTGATGGATTGATATAGTTTGTAGAAGATGACCTCTAACCTTTAACCCTAGGTTATGATCTTGATATGAATTATGTTATATTGATTCAACTGACTTGGTTATTGGTTGAATTACTACTAGATGATGTTTTTATGAAAATAATTAATGAATTAGGGTGTTTTGTAGTCCTTTAATGCTAGTTATTGAGAATTGATCTAGGTTAGGAACTATTTTATGAGATTTACCTAAGTATCTTGTCTTAAGCTATGAACTAGTATTGTATTGTGATGTAGTGATTCTTTTAGACATATTATCATGTTGTTAATTGAATTATGATGATGGTATACCTTAATTGGGATTGAATTAAGGGTTTATGGTAAGACCTTGATGATGAACTATGAAGGAGACTTGGTAAGTCTTATGATCCCTATCCTTTACTTCAAATTGTGGTTAATTGTGATTAAGTCATGATGTTGTATTGGAGTATGCCTTGTATTAGGATTGATAGGGTGGTATGATGTTAAATTGAAATATCTTGACTATGGTTTGTGAGGTGTTGGATTAAGATGTAAATGTTATAAGGATGCTGAATGATTTACCAATGTGCCTTATTATAAAGTGATAAGTAAATGTGCTAATCTCACTTAAACGAATTGTAATGAAAGGATTTAACTCATGCAATTATTATTGATCTATGATTATGATGATGATGTCTATACAAGGGTTAGGCGCTATGACCTACATTAAGCTATGATGATTAATAAAGACATTAAAGACATTTCAAAAGGGACTCTAGCTTAGCACCGAGTGAACTAGAGTGAGGAGTGTCCATTCCCACATAGGTAATTAGGATAACTAATGTACTATTGAGATTGGAGACTACAATGTATGTATCATAAAGAGGGTCCAACTATATCTCCTAGTTCGTGAACTATGTTGCCCTCATAGGAATACTAGCTAGTGGATCCACATAGTTGCTATGTTCATGTTTTGGTACTACCTTGGCAAGTACTACGCCTTCTTTTGGTGTAGGTTTCCATAACACCGGTTTCCACATTAGCTCATGTGATCTATGTCGGTTAGGGAAAGATGTTCACAAAAAGGTAAAATGAACTAAATGATTGAACTCTAACTAAGATGACCTAAGGGTTTTAGCTTAGTCTAGGTAGGGGTATGAGACTCTACCTATACATTGCACTAGTTATCCTTAAGGGAAGTCTTATGAGGATATTCTTATGTATGTATATGCTTATAAATGTTAATGATATGTATATGATGATCTTACATGTTAATGATAATATGCGATGTCCACATCTCCTATGAACATGTAATTCGTCTATATTGTTAAAGTATGATGTTATGTACTCTTAAATGCTATGCTATGTGAAGTAGGAGGTTGGTCATGATTCTTATTGAGTTACTTGATTGAGAAAAGTTATGAGACTTTGCTTGGTCATTGCACTTGTTTACTTGATAGGGGTTGTAGGCAATTGTCTTCTTTGGTTATGTTATAATGAACTCTTATTCATGCTTGTTGAGGTTATGACTTTATGATAGAGTTGCTTTGACTATATGTATAATTACTTGATATGCATGTTGACTTGAGTAGTTTTGATGTTATTAGTCATGTGATGTACATTCCGATGACTTAAAGACAATGTCTTATTGATTTGGTATGGTCTTGTTGAGTGTGCATAAAGGTTTTTAATAAAAAATGCATACTTAATGAAATGCCTGTTTTTCTTAGTATGATTCCAAAGTATGTTTGCATATGGCCTCATACTTAGTACAAGTGGTGTACTAACCCCATTTCTTCTTTTTTTCCCCAATATTTTAGGTTCCGATCGTTTAAGTGCCTATGGAGACGACTTGAAGAAGACTTGGATCTCTTATTCATCCAAGTAGGGTAGAACCTTAATTTCCGAGGGCGATGCCACTATCAAGCCATGATGTTGTTTTTACTATTTAGACTAATCTTATGTTTCTTTCCTTTCATTGAGTACTAAATATTTGTATGACCTATATGTGGTCTTGTTATTGGTGTATGGGCTAGGCCCAAATTTGTATACTCTTATTAGATGATTATGAGATGATATTATGACTATGTTATATTTTATATACTTATATGCAATAAAATTAGAAGACTAAGTAATCTTCCTATACGAAGGGTCTATGTAACTCGATATATATCTATTTCATGTATGTAAAGGTCTATGTAAACCTCAATGTAGAAGTAGTAAAAAGTTTTAAATTTTCCGCTAAATTTGACCTATGAATGTAATGATGTGAGATGACATGCTAGTATTAGTCCTCAAAGAGGACGACGACGCTGGTTACATCTAGGGGGTATTCCCGGATGCGACAATAACATTATGCACACTTGTGTGAGGAACTTTATCAAGATGAATTATACCATCAAAACTTGAAGATTTTATCTTCTTTGCTTTGTCAATATCTTTAATAGTTTGATTCACCATGAAAACAATATCACGACTTCTCACAAGTTTCTTCTCAATTAGATCATATAGCTTGTAATCAAATTCATCAAGTCCATATCCAAAGAAAATGCACTGCATGCCTTGTCATGATATAGAACTTTGACGTCTCATCTTTTGGCACATGTAATTAAAGATTTGCAATCAAATACTCTCAGATGGTCAGATGAAGCATCCTTTCCTTACCAAAATCTATTTTGAACATCACTTTTCACATGAACAACAAAGTATACATTAATAACATATGTAGCGGTTAATAAATCCTCCCCCCAAAATGAGTTCGGAAATTTACTTCAGAAAAACATCTAAGTCCTTCCATAAAGGTTTTGTTCATCCTTGTAGCCCGCCATTAAGCTGATGAGTCTCAGCCAAACCTTGATGCATGTAGTCTTTGTCAAATAATCCACAATATTCACCACCATTATCATTACAACATTCCTTTCTAGTTTTTCTTTCAACTGAAGCTTGAAATTGCTTGAAGACACCTAAAACTTGGTCTTTAGTCTTTAAGACAAAGAACCTAATTTTTCTCAAGCAGTTATCAATAAAAGTGACAAAGTAAAGTGCACCACTCAATGTCCTCTTCTTCATTGGATCACATAAATTATAGTGTACTAACTCAAGCAACTCTTTTTTTTGTTGAACGAGGGTTAGACTTAATGGAAGCTCTATTTTATTTACCAGAAAAGCACTTCTCATACTTTTCAAATGTAGCACTTTGGAAATCTGACAACAATTTTTTCTTGTGAATAACATTAAGTCCTTGTTCCACAACGTTGAAAAGCTATTGCTCTCAACTGCATTCGACTAGTGGTGGCAAATGGATGGGTTTGATCAAACGGGAAACAAAAAATTGTATAGTAATTCAACCCGACCATATTTGATATGGGTAAGAATGGATTGGATAATAAATGGCTTGGGTAAAATACTAGTTTACCCATATTTTCATGAGTAAATAGTACTCTACTTAAGAATTCAACATGAAAAAAAATATTTTAGTCATTTTTTAGATAGAAGAAAAATGTTGAAAATATTTCATTTAGTTTTATTATAAGGAAACTTATATAAATATACTATAATAAAAAATATTTACCATTTATAACAATAATATTTTTTTCACTTGATAACTTTTAATGCATTTATAATACAAGCTTAATACATATTACAAAAAAAAATTATTATTCACAAATAATACAAGTTTTATTGATGCATAATACATTAAAATCACATTTTAATACACTATTAATACAAT
The DNA here is from genome assembly GCA_027704785.1 of Solanum chmielewskii. Classification (NCBI taxonomy): domain Eukaryota; kingdom Viridiplantae; phylum Streptophyta; class Magnoliopsida; order Solanales; family Solanaceae; genus Solanum; species Solanum chmielewskii. Next base: position 13,711,165 of record JAKWIX010000324.1, on the reverse strand, counting down.
GTGTCAAATTCTTACAAAACAAACATAATATATTATAAAAAATTTATTATAATACATATATGTTGCAAACATAATTCACTTTTAATTCATATTGCAAATTTAACTTAATATTTCTATGTATGCCTATAAATGGTAATAAGTAAAAGTTTTGCTAAAAATAAGTAATTATTTATTAAAATGTACCAATTTAAATACTTCTTCCTTTATTATATCAAAAAAGTAAAATAAAAATATCCTTTAACATTTCAATATGTAACGCCCCTAGCTATCCCCGAGACGCGGACAACCTAAGACTACAAGTGATCCCAAGCTAACCCTGCTGGCATGATCGTGAGCATACTAAAGATAATAAACTGATGCAGAAGCTAAATGATACTTAAATCTGAAAAGATAGGGAATACCCATATTCTATAATTGAGATATTTGAAAACAATGAGTTTAATAAAAAGAAAATATTAACTCAATACTAAGTTGAATCTAACTATGTTTGAAATAAGCCTCTAAGTTGGACTAGAAATACTGGGACAAGCCCCTAGCTAAATCTAACAAAAACTTAAACTAAATGACTAAAGACTGAAATGACACTCATGACTGTTGTCCTCGGAGAATTAGGAATCACCACTGAACCTACTGAATAGGAGATCCAAAATCGTTCTAGAGAAGATGTAACGCACGTATGCGTCAGTGCTTGAAAGGTACTGAGCATGTAGGATAGAGTAAAGCTGAAATAAAACATAACTGAACAAGCATAATAGCAAGTATAATAATCTGACATGATAAACAGAATTCTGAGCTATGGATGCATTGACAAATTTATAACATGCTAAAACTGAATACTGAATATACTGATAAATGGTCAATGCAGAGAGTCTGACTGATCTGTGGGTGCTACTAATAACCGATAATAAAACCACATGAGCTAAATATGAAGTTTGATGTATACTCCCCATCGAGAGGACCCAATATACCCTGCCAAAGGTATAAAGGCATGCTGGCGTTCTCACTAAACTGATTGCCCATAGAGGGGAATTACAACCTACTTGGCTATTAGTTCTGGGACTATTGGGTACGCTGAACCCTAGTCCAGATCGGTATTATTCTACTCCTATGAATTATGTAATTAACTAATTAACTAATTATGACTGAGTTTGTGTAAATACTGGATAACTCGAAACTGAACATGCAAACTAAGAATGCAATTAATTTGGTAATTATTCATTTATAACTGAGTCATACATATCTGAAGTTTCTGAAATATCTGACCTAGCATGTGTAATTCAATAACTAAAGAAATACAAAGCTAGGGTTCTTAAATTGATGCAATAAACTGAATAATAACATGATAATCTGATTTGGAACATAAAACTAATAATTTTTACAAAGTTCTGTTGAAGTTCTAGAAATCCTAGATCTGATCTTGATATGGGAATCAAGAATCTAACTGAAAACTAGGGACCCAATGGGTGAAAGGAACCCACTAGTGAAATCCCACACACCCGGTGATGAAATCCACGGTAAAATACTTAAGTTTCGGGGCAAGAACTGCTGGAGCTTGTTGAGTTCTTGAACTAGGGTCCTTGAGATTTTTCTCCTTTCTTGCTTCTAATTTTTAAAACGTTTGATTAAATGATTTTACTTAAATATGTTTTAATTATGTTTCTAGGCTTAAAATGACTAAAATCTGATTATTTAGGGTCAAACCGACATAACTTAAGGTTTAAACAAAGTGGGAAAAGACCAAAAAAGTTCCCTGGGTAAGTTTCTATTGGACCAAACGACGGCAAGGACTGACGGTCCGTCATCTGACTGACGCCCTGTCGTTGGGTCCGTCGACTGGTCCCGTTCGGTAGGCGTTTACTAAAATGGGCATAACATTTTACTCGGAGGTCTGATTTTAGCAAGGTTGGTGACTATGGAAAGATAATTCAATTATTTATCTATGGGTAGGTCATGGAACGCCTAATTCATTTTGTTATAAGAATTATGACTATTTGAAGTTGACTCAACTGTATTTCCCCTTAACTTTCTGCAAATTTTCCACCTACGGTCAGACCTACGGTCCGTAGCCGGTCATTTGTAGCTCTTATCAGAGAGCGGGTGAATGGGGGTCTCGATTGACTGTCACGGACTACGGACCATCATTTTACCTACGAACCGTATGTCCGTCCATCGTCCAAGACTTAACCAATTTTCTAGTCTGAAATTTTGGGAGTTTCTGATCCCATTGGCGGTTGTGCAGGATAGACCGTCGTCTAACCTACGGATCGTCGATGCCACCGTTGGTTGCACCTGCAGATTTTTTTCTGTAAAGATATTTTTTTGGTCTGTCTGGACTAAGGCTGGCAAACGGACAGGACCGGGTCAACAGGACCAATTTTATCGGTAACCGGACCGGTACCGGTTTTTTCTTACCAGTATCGGATTTTACCAGACCGGTTTTACCGGAAAGTCTCCCTGTTCCGCTCGGTCCGTTAGTAACCGGTTTGGAACCGGGTTGGACCGGTTTGGAACCGGGTCTTACCGGTTCTTCCATTTTTTTTAATTTTAAATATTTTAATTATTATATAATATTATATATTTATATTAAAACTTCAATTTAAAACTTTAAAGTTTATAAAAGTTTGAAATTAAATTTATACTTTAAAGTTTATATTGAATTTAAAGTTTCAAATTGAATTTAAAGTTTTATATTGAATTTACAGTTTTTTAAACTTTATATTGAATTTAAAGTTTGAAATTAAATTTAAACTTTAAAGTTTATATTAAATTTAATGTTTTAATATAAACTTTTATTAAAATAATTAAAAATTAAATTTATAAAATGACATGAATTAAATAGAAGAGACTATTATAAAAGAAAAAATCAAGGCGAATAGCCGTATATTTATTCAAATAAATAAATTATACAATAGAAATACTATAAAGAGAATAAGAGTACATGATTTAGGAGGAATTGAATAGTAAATTAGTAATTATTATACTAACAATTCCATTTTTTTTAAAATTCTTTTTGTAAATTTTGTATCATTTGAAAAGAAAGATATTTTGGAATTGGCATTTGTCGTTCTTCTTCCATTGCTCCCATGCCATCATCACTATTCTCACCAAATGTTTCATCTATTTGGTCTTCTATATGGCTACTTAATAGTGGTAGTCCGATGTTTCTTCTTTCGGCATTGACCCAATCTCGAAACAACACCGATATTTCCAAACTGTCCTTTGCTAATGAATATCGATGATCTCCAATCATAAATCTCGTTGCACTAAAGGCTTGCTCCGAAGCGACCGATGATGCTTGAATCGCTAGCACATCTCGAACAATCCTAGAAAGGGTTGAAAATTGTTTTTCACGATTCTTCCACCAATTTAATATTCGAGGTTGAAGTTCTCCTTCTTCACGCCTAATCTTTTCCCGTGCCTGGTTGAAATATAAATCAAAATCATTATTAGTTTCATCACTTTCAAGCTCAAGATATTCATCCATCATATCATCCGTATCATCACTTTTAGGCTTAGAAGATGAAGGTTCAACTATTGAAATATTTTTTTCCATAACTTTATATGCACTATATAAATCTTTAACTTTTGTATAAATGCTACTTTTACATTGTACAACACTAGGAGTTTCATCATCCTTAATTTCTAAATTTTTATAAATCTTTTCAACCATTCTTTCAACACCTCTTAATTTATAATTTGGGTTGAAAGTAGTAGCAGTCAAATAGATTTGAGGAATAGGGAAAAATATTTTTTGAATTTTTCAATCATAAAAGCAACTGAATCATTAAAATGTTCTTTTCCTTTATACTAGGAAATTCAATTGAAATAGCACAATTATTTACTAATACAGAAGAAATAGTAGGATAGTATTGACCAGAACATTCATTTGTTGCTTTATAAAAAACTTTTAAAAAATCAATCAGTTCTTTTGTATTTTGCCAATCTTCAAAGCCAATTCTTAAATTCGGATCCTCATTATGAGCATTAAAAACTAATTGTAGCGGTTCTTGATAAACATAAGCAACTTGAAGCATTTCAAATAAAGAATTCCATCTAGTGCATATTTCTTTTGGAATTTTTCTATATGCAAGTCCACATTCATTACAACGATTTTTAAATTCAGTAATTCTAGCTTTTACTTTAGCTTTACAAATCCAATTACAAGCAAGTCTAATTTTTTCACAAGAAACTCCAAATTGAGAAATACCATCTTTTACTATTAAATTATAAACATGTGCGACACACTTAATATGAAAACAAACATTATCAATTGGACAAAGACTAATTTTTAAATAATCAACGACACTTAAATTATTAGAAGCATTATCTAAAGTGACACTCATTATTTTATCACATATTCCATAATATTGTAAAATAGAGCCTACTTTTGATGCTATATAAGAACCGATTTTATTTTCTTCAACATATTTAAATGCTAATATTCGTTTTTGCATGTTCCATTCATGGTCAATCCAATGGACAATAAGTGTAAAATAATCGTTACCATTAGGACTACGCCCCATATCAGAAGTAATAGATAACCTACCATCATAATAAGCAAATAAACAACAAAAAAAATGAGAATATTCTTTTTCATATTTAAAAAGATCACTTTTAATTGTATTTCTTGGAATACCTTCATAATCTGGGTTATATAATTCTCGAATATATTGAACAAAACCAGGATGAGAAGGAAATGAAAAAGGTAAACCACAAACAACAACCATTTTAGCTAATTCTCTACGATCTTTTTCTTTACTATACGTGCGGTGTGTGCTTCGACTAGCCGGGTTAGACATATTTAATACACCTTGAACCATATTAGAACCTCCAACACCCATAGAATTTTCGGGTATGGGTGTTCCATTTCTATTAGCTCTTTCTATATCATCTAGGCGAGCAAATTCTTTATTATACATTCGTAAATGTGTTCTTAGTCGTCCCGTTCCCCCTTGTGTACCCGTAGTTACATGTTTCATCACCAATTTACATTTAGTGCACATAACAGTAGTTTTCTCCTCATTTTGTATAAAACATTTCCATACTAATGATCTTTTAACACGTACGATGGCGACATTTGAAAAAGTAGGTAAAGAGGGGACTTCGGTAACCAGACTAGTCGGGGTAGGGGTCTCTTCATCTTCCTCATTTATTTCTACTTCTTCTTCTAATTCTTCTTCAAAATTAGTATAATGTCTATTTAAAGACTCATGATCTACTTCATTTTCAGAATTAAATTCAATAGGTCTTGGTGACGTAAAAAAATTTTCATTAACACAAGTATAATCATTAGTATTAATTAAATATCTAGGTGGCAAATTTTTAGAACAAGAACTACTTAATCCCTTTTAATTTTTTAATTCTGACATTGGTCTTTTACCACTATTTCTTTCTGAATTCATGTTAAAATATAAAACAATTAAATATTAAGAGAAAAACAAGCAAAATAATATAATAAAAGAGATAAAACAACTAAATTAATAAAAAAATAACAATTAAAGTTAATAGTTGGAACAAATGTACCAAACGTCTACGTAAAAGTAGACGTATAACCAAAGCAGGATTTGATAGATGCCTATTGTAGCTTCCGAAATTCAAACTTCAACTCAATATCACAATATAATAATTAATAATTTATGAGAGATTTATAATTGAGAGTTTGAGACTTTAAGAGATTGTATAAGATTGTATAAGTATTGAATTTGTGATTTAAAATGAAAAAAAAGGTATGGGGGGTCATATTTTACCGTTTTGGGCCCCAGCCCAATGGCTAGAAGGTCCCAACGGTCATATAAAACGTCAACATTAAAAATATAAAAAAAATAAAAAACTGGCTAAATCGGTTCTTATTGGATCGGACCGGACTAGAACCAGTTCTTACCGAACCGGTTCAACCGGATAAAAAACCAGGAACCGGTCCGGGAACCGGTCCTGTATACTAAAAGACCGGTTCCTTACCGGTTCAACCGGTACCGGACGGACCGGTACGGGAACCGGATTGGAACTGGACCGGATAGGCCAAAAACCGGTCCGTTTGCCAGCCTTAGTCTGGACTACGGGGTGTTATATTATCTCCCCCTTGGGAACATTCTTCCTCGAATGAAGGCTAAATTAGATTAAATAGAGGGAGAGAGCTGCAAACCCTACTACTAAACGCTGAGAACTGAGTTTCTGACTGAATTGAGTTCTGAGTACATGCAAATATGCTAAAAATGCAAGTACAAAGTGAGGGAACATTATTCTAAGACTTAATTGACGCATGAATGACTGGAAAACTAAAGAGAAATTATTACCTCAAGCTGGAGTGGAATCGGAAGGAAAGAGGTGAGGATACTTGTCTTTCATGGCTGCTTCTGCTTCCGAAGTAGATCCTTCTACGGACTGACTCCTCTACAAAACCTTGACTGAAGCGACTTATTTGTTTCTCAACCTTCTAAATTGACGGTCAAGAATCACAACTGGTACATCCTCATAAGAAAGACTATCTTTCACCACCATACTCTCTAATGGCACTATAGAGGCTTGATCACCCACACACTTCTTCAAGAGTGAGATATGGAAGACCGGATGCACTGCCGCTAATTATTCAGGCAACTCTAACTCATATGCCACCTTGCCAACCCTTTTCAAGATCTTGTAAGGGCCTACATATCTAGGACTGAGCTTCCCTTTCTTTCCAAATCTCATCACCCTTTCATAGGTGGGACCTTCAGAAAAACCCAATAATCAACTTGGAACTCTAGTTCCCTTCTCGTTACATACATCTACATCAGATTTCTGACGACTTTGGGCTGTCTTAATTCTATATCTAATGAGTTGCACTTTCTCCATAGTATAAAGGACTGAATCTGGTCCTATCAAAGCTGCTTAACCTACTTCAAACCAACTAACATGAGATCTACATCTACGCCTATATAAAGTCTCATAAGGGGCCATCTGAATGCTGGAATGGTAGCTATTATTGTAGGCAAACTCGTTAAGAGGAAGGTGATCATCCCAATTACCTTTGAAATTGATCACACAAGCTCTCAACATATCCTCTAAGGTATGAATGGTACGCTCTACTTGCCCATCCATTTGTGGATGAAATCCAGTACTAAGGTTAACTTGAGTACCAAGACCTTTTTGATATGACTTCTAGAAAAGGGAAGTAAACTGAGAACCTCTATAAAAGATGATAGAAAAAGATGATGAACACCATGTAACCTCACAATCTCATTAATGTAAAGCCTTGCATAGTCTTCTGCGGAATATGTAGTCTTGACCGCCATGAAGCGGGAAGACTGAGTCATCCTATCCACTATCACCCAAATGAAGTCATGTTGTCTGCGAGTACGTGGTAATCCTGTGATGAAGTCCATATTGATCACATCCCACTTCCAAGTAGGAATATCGATATCTTGAGTCATACCTCCTGGTTTATGATGTTCTACCTTGACTTGCTGCAATTGGGGCACTCACTCACAAATATGCTACATCCCTCTTCATTCCATTATACCAATAGACTTCTTGGAGATAGCAGTCTATCTTAGTGGAACATGGATGAATAGAATACCTAGAGTTATGGGCTTCTGCAAGAATATGCTATTTCAACTCGCCCACATCAGGAGCACACAATCTACCCTGGTAGCAAAGTACACTATCTTCCCCTTGGGAGAAAACCTCCATTCTCTAATTATAGACTACACCCTTAAGTTCAAGCAAGATTGGGTCACTGTCTTGCTTTTCCTTAACCTCTACTACCAAAGATGATTCTTCCCCATTCTGAACTTTTACGCCACTGTCTGATATGCTCATAAGGCAAACTCCTAAGAGAGCAAGCCCGTGAACATCCTTCACTAGCTCCTTCCTTTGTTCCTCAACATGCGCTACACTACCCATAAATAATCTACTAAGAGAATCGGCTACTACATTCGCCTTACCAGGATGGTAATGCACACTCATATCATAAGCCTTAAGGAACTCAAGCGTTTTCTTTTGGTGAAGATTTAACTCTTTCTAGGTGAACACATATTGAAGGCTCTTATGATCGGTGAACACATCTGCATGGACACCATACAAGTAGTGTCTCAATATATTGAATGCAAACACCACTGCTGGAAGCTCGAGGTCATGAGTTGGAAAGTTCTTCTCATGCACCTTAAGCTGCCTAGAGGCTTAAGCTATCACCTTACCTTGCTGCATCAACACACAACCTAGGCCAACTCTGGATGCATCACAATAGATCACATAACCATATGAACCCTCTGGTAGAATCAAGAAAGGAGCTATAGTCAATCTAGTTTTCAATTCTGCGAAGATTTTCTCACAATCATCTGACCTTTGGAACTTGACCATCTTCTGCGTCAACCTAGTTAATGGTGAGGATATGGATGAAAGTACTTCCACGAACCTTCTGTAATAGCCCGCTAGGCCTAAGAAACTTCTGATATCTACAACAGAAGTAGGCCTGGGCCATTGTTTCACTGCTTCTATCTTCAGTGAATCCACTAGGATCCCTTTGCTAGATACAATGTGACAAAGAAAAGCAATGTATTGTAACCAGAGCTCACATTTGCTAAACTTAGCGAATAACTGGCGATCCTTGAGAGTCTGCAGAACAACTCTCAAATGACTTGCATGTTCTTCCTCACTCCTAGAGTAAATGAGCATATCATCAATAACGATAATAACGAACAAGTCCAAGTACTGTTAGAAAACTCTGTTCATCAAATCCATGAAAGCTCCAGGAGCATTAGTTAGTCCAAATGACGTACTACAAATTCATAATGACCATACCGAGTTCTGAAAGCTATTTTTCGAATGTCACTATCTCTGACTCTGAGCTGATGATAACCCGATCTGGGTCTATCTTTGAGAATTGGCTAGCACCCTAAAGTTGGTCAAACAAGTCATCAATCCTGGGGATGGGATACTTATTCTTGATTATGACCTTGTTCAACTGTCTATAGTCAATGCACATTCTTAGAGAACTATTTTTCTTCCTTACAAACAACACGGGTGCACCCCATGGTGAAATACTAGGTTTGATGAAACCCTTATCTAGATGGTCTTTCAACTGCTCAGGTCTAATGAAACCTTTATCTAGAAGGTCTTTCTACTACTCTTTCAATTCCTTAAGCTCTGCTGGAGACATTCTATAAGGAGGAATAGAAATAGGCTGGGTATCTCGAAGGAGATTAATTTAAAAGTCGATTTCCCTTTCGGGAGCGACTTCAGGAAGATCTTCTGGAAACATTTCTAGAAATTCACAGACCACTGGAACGGACTCAAGAGCTGCGGTTTCAAGGCTAGAATCCTTAACATGAACTAGATGATAGAGATAACCCTTAGATATTATCTTGCTTGCCTTAAGATAACAAATAAATCGACCCATAGGCGCTAAGATACTACCCTTCCATTCTAAGATTGGTTCTTCTGGAAAGTGAAAATGAACAATCCTAGTTCTACAATCGACTGAGGCATAACATGAGTGTAAACAATCCATGCCTAGAATGACATCGAAGTTTAACAATTCTAACTTTACTAGATCTGCTGAGGTGACTTTCTAAGAGACTGTGACAAGGCAATTTATGTATACCCGTCTAGCTATAAATGGGTCACTGAATGCAGTAGAGACTGAGAAAGGTTCTGAGACAGTTTCTGGACTGACATTGAATTGGACTTATATGTAAGGAGTTACAAAATAAAGAGTAGCCCCTGGATCTAATGATGCATAAACATCAAGGTCAAAGACACATAACGTACCAGTGACATTATCAGGAGAACCTTGCTGATCCTAGCGAGTATTAAGAGCATACAACCTGTTCTGGCACTGAATGCCACCTTTACCAGATGAGTTAACCTGCTGAGTTGGGTGACTTGCTGGTGATGCTTAAGTTGTAGACTGAGCTCTACCATTACCACCTTTTTGAACTTTTCTAGAAGGAAAGTCTCTCAACCTGTGACCAGACTAACCATAGTCAAAACATCCCTCTTTTCATGCAAAACACTCGCCCATATGGTTCTTACCACACTTAGGGCAAGTGGGGTAAGTCTTGGTGCCTGAAACACTTCCCTGAGATTTAGAGCCTGGTGCTCTACCCTTCTGGTCATACTTGTTCTTGGAGGATGGAACACTAGCTGATGAAGGGGCTGGGGCCGAAAACTTTTGCTGGCCCTGCGGGCGATTTTTACTACCCGATTTCTACTTTGAATATTCATAGTTCCCAGTCCTAGACTTCTTATTTTCCTTTGCCTGTTCCCTAAGCTTATCACCCTCAACCTGTTGAGCTTGACTCATAATCCTAGAGATGTTCATATCTCCAAGTAATATCACATTTCTGCACTCATTTTTCACTAAACATTCTATACAAAAACTTATTCATCTGAACCCTGGAGTCAGAAACCATGTGAGGAGCATACCTGGAGAGTTGGTTAAACTTGAGTCCATACTTTTGGACTGTCATGTTACCCTGCCTTAAGTTCATGAATTCCTAATTCCTTTGCCTCTCTCAACTCTATTGGGAAAAACCTGTCGAGAAAAGTCTCAGTAAAGCAATCCCAAGTAATAGTAGCCGCATTTGCACCCCTATTCTCCTTCCACTAAATGTACTAGATATGAGCAACATCCTTCAACTGGTATGATGCTAACTCAACCCGATGATTCCCAGTGACTTGCATTACCTCAAAGATCTTCTTGATCTCATCCAAGAAATTCTAAGAATCCTCATTAGCTTGCGATCCTAAAAACTCAGGAGGATTCATTGTAACAAAGTTACAACCCTTGCTGCCACTAATCCACCATTTTCATTCAAATGAGCATAAACCCAATTGTTCTGGTTAGTCATACTCTGAGACAACATATGTATGGCATTCCTGAACTCAACAATAGAGGCTTCCTGATCTGGGACTGGAGGATTTGCCTTTGCATTCCTGCTGTTCGCATTCTTAGATTAGCTTTAGAAGGAGGCATGATCTGAAACATAGAACGTCAATTTAGAATGGAATAAAATCATACCTCATGCACAATAAGAATACCAAGAAAGTGAAGTTTTTCCTTAAACACTTCATTGCCTCCCTCTCATTAAATGTGGTGCACTTCACACCCATAAAAAGGACTCTACGTAGTGCGGTTTTCAAACATCCTAGGACACTTAAACCTAGTGCTCTGATACCAAGTTTTATCACGCCCCGAGCTACCCTCGAGATGCGGACACAAAACCTAGGACCACAAGTGATCCCAAGTGAACCCTGCTTGCATGATCATGATCATTCTAAAGGTAATAAACTGATGCGAAAGCTAAATCATAGTTAAATTTGAAAAGATGGGGAATACCCATATCTATAACCGATATATTTGAAATCAATGAGTTTAATACAAAGGAAATATTAACTCAATACTAAGCTGAATCTAAATATGTCAGAAATAAGCCTCTAAACTGGAGTAGAAATACTGGGACAAGCCCCCAACTAAATCTAGCAAAAACTGAAACTAAATGACTAAAGACTGAAATGACACTCATGACTGTTGTCCTCAAAGAATGAGGAATCACCACTAAACCTGCTGAACTGGAGATCGGAAGTCGATCAATGCATGATCTGGATGCTGAGAACCTGAACCTACATCACGAGAAGATGTAGCACACGTATGCGTAGTACTTGAAAGGTAATGAACATGTAGGATAGAGTAAAGCTGAAATAAAACATAGCTGAACAAGCATAATAGTAAGTATAATAATCTGACATGATGAATTGAATTGTGAGACAACTGGATGCAATGACAAATTTATAACATGCTAAAACTAAATAGTGAATATACTGATTAATGATCAATGCAGAGAGTCTAACTGATCTGTGGGGGCTACTAATAACCGATAATAAAACCACATGAGCTAAATGTGGAGTCCGATGTATACGCCTTATAGAGAGGACCCAATATACCCTGCCAAAGGTATAAAGGCATGCTGGTGTGATCAATACACTGATTGCGCATAGAGGGGTCTTACAACCAACTTGGCTAGTAGTTCTAGGACTATTGGGTACGCTGAACCCTAGTCCAACTCAGTATTATGCTACTCCTATTTGTTATGTAATTAATTGATTATTATGAGTTTCTGTAAATACTGGATAGCTCGAGATTGAACATGCAAACTGAGAATGCAACAATTAATTTGGTAATTATGCATTTATAACTGACGCATATATATATGACGTGTCTGAAATATCTGACCTAGCATGTGTAATTCAAGAACTAAAGAAATACAAAGCTAGGGTTCTGAAATTCATGCAATAAACTGAATAATAACATGATAATCTGATTTGGAACATAAAACTAATAAATTCATAAAGTTCTGTTGAAGTTCTAGAAACCCTAGATCTAATCATGATATGGGAATCAAGAATTTGACTGAAAACTAGGGAGCCAATGGGTGAAAGGAACATACTAGTGAAATACACATACCTAGTGATGAAATCCACAAAAAAATATTTAGGTTTCGGGGCCGGAACTTCTAACTTTTGATTTAATGATTTGACTCAGATATGTTTTAATTATGTTCTATGCTTAAACTTACTAAAATATGTTTATATAGGGTCAAAATGACGTAACTTAAGGTTTAAACGAAGTGGGAAAAGACCAAAAGACCCCTGGGTAAGTTGCTGTCGGACCAAACGACGGCACAGACTGATGGTCCGTCGTCTGACCGACGCCTCATCGTAGGTCCGTCGATTGGGCCTGTTCGACAAGCCATTACTAAAATGGGCATAACATTTTACTCGGAGGTCTGATTTTATCAAGGTTAGTGGCTGTCGAAAGATAATTAAATTATCTATCTGTGGGTAGGTCATGAAACACCTAATTAATTTTGTGCTAAGAGTTATGACCATTTGAAGTTGACCCAACTGCATTTCCCATAACTGTGTGCAAATTTTCCAGCTACGATCAGAACTACGAACCGTAGGTCCACTTACGGACCATGCTGGTCATCCGTACATCTTGTCAGAGAATGAGTGAATGGGGGTCTCGATATACGATCACAGACTACGGATCATTGTCGAACCTATGGACCGTAAGTTAGTCCATCGTCTAAGACTTAACCAATTTTCTGGGCTAAAATTTTTGGTAGTTTCTTATCCCATCGACGGTTGTACCGGACGGACCGTCGTCTGACCTACGGACCATAAGTCTGTCCGTCGTCCAAGACTTAACCCACTTTTTGGGCTAAAATTTTTGGCAGTTTCTGATCCCATCGACGGTTGTGTAGAACGAACCGTCGTCTGACCTACAGACCGCAAGTCCGTCCGTCGTCCAAGAATAAACCAATTTTTTGGGCTGAAATTTTTGGGACTTTCAGATCCCATCGATGGTTGTGCAGGACGGACCATCGTCTGCCCTATGGACCCTCGATGCCACTGTTGGTTGCACCTGCAGATTTTTTTTCTGTAAAGCTGGTTTTTTTGGTTTGTCTGGACTACGGGGTGTTACACAATATAAAATAAATTTATGTAATGACAAGGGAAGAATATTTTTAATGTCAAAGTAAATGAATATTTGCATTTTATGACTAAAATATGCTTAATGCACTTTAAGCAATGTCAATACTAATACATGATTTACTTATTTACACTATTATTTATTATCCAATATAAAATTATAAAAATAAAAAATATTTAAGAAATGTACATTTTAAAAAATATATTTTTGGAGATCCAAAGACCTCACCTTGTCAATTATAGAGAAAAATTATTAGTTCTATAGAAGAACATGGAAAGGAAAAGAAGTTACAGTATTTTTATTGATATCATGAATTTGAGTGAACAAAAATTAGAAGCTTTACCCATTCGTCTAATCCATATATACCCATAGTTAACCAATATTTTACCCATATTTTTATGGGTTAAATATGAGTATCAACCCATATTTTACATCCCACCTATTAAAATTTGGGCGGTTTACAAAAATATGAGCTCATTTTGCCGGTACTACATTCAGCATATCAAAACAAGTAGAAGATGTAGTCCAATATAAACCACACCATTTGTTTCCAGGAGCGACAATCAAGGATCCTTAATGAGTTTCTACTTTCCATCACCGTTGGTACTAACATATACTTCATTATCCAAAACACCACAAAACATTAGGTGCAGAAGAACATGAGGAGCATGTTTTACATTATTCAAAACTAGTTTAGTTTTACTGGTTTTCAAGTAAATTATACCAATACCAACCAATGTGTATATAATATCATCACCCATGCTTAAGGTTCCAAAATAACTTGGAGTATGGGAAAAGAAAAAACCCTTCCTTGATGTTACGTGAGATGTGTCATCAATGTCCATAACCTAGCTTGGCCTATCACAAGCAATATTTATCAAATCTACATCAAGGATGGTAACAAGATCTTCAATAGTGACGGTGGCAAGGCAATTTTGATCGCCATCTTCTTTAGTTTCCTCTTTTTCCTTGTTCTCTCTCTTCACCTTCCAGTAAAACTTCTTTATGTGCGCTTTTATGCCACAACGATAACACTCAATATCTTTAAGTTTTCAAGAAATAAGAAGTTTCTTCAGTTTGTTCACTCTTATTTTCGCGGTCTAATGAAGATAAGGACATTAGAAGATGCACTTTACTTTTTCATGTTTATTGATGACTGCTGGAAAAACTTAGGGTTTATATATGAAGATTAAAGACCAAATGATAGGTGTCTTCAAGCAGTTTTTAGGCTTTAATTGAAAGAGAAATAGAAAAAACTAAAATATATTCATACTAATAACAATGGTGAATATTGTGGACCATTTGACGAATACTACGAGCCTCAATGTATTAGACACAAGAAGACTCCTTAGCTTAATGGTTTGGCTGAGGGGATGAACATGACTTTGATCGAAAGAGTTAGATTTTCCATTTGAAGCAAAGTTGTCGAAGTCATTTTGGGGTGAGGCTTTGTCGACCAATGCACTTGTTATCAATGTATCTCCTGCTATTGATTTGAAAGTTGATGTTTGTGATAAAGTTTGCCATGGAAATGATATTTCCTATGACCATTTGAGAGTATTTGGTTGCAAAGCTTTGTACATGTGACTTGATAAATTTGGTTACAATCTATATGATCCAGTTGAGAAGAAACTTGTGAGAAGCCATGATATTGTTTTCATGGAGAATCAAATTATTGAAGATATAGACTAAACGGAGAAGCTAGAATCTTTAAGTGTTGATAGTATAGTTAATATTTATGAAGTTCCTCACTCAAGTGTGTATTATGTTGTTGGGCTTGATGATCATAGTGACATCAATAATCATGTATCATATCAAAAGGTTGATGCTGATAATAACAATGATGTTGTGATTGATGATTTTCATGTTCACAAAGTTGTGGATGAATCAAGTATTCCACTTACGATGTCCACAAGACAGCGTGTAGTTTTTCAAGATTTGCATATGCCACCAACGAGGCCAACCCACGGCCCGTGCTTTGAACCATGGATTGTAGGTGCTGTATGTGGTTGGCCACCTCAACTTGCTCTAAAATTTTCTAGAAAGTCACGACCTAAGATCAGACCTACTGATCGTAGGTGGGACCATGGTCCATGGTCTGGGTTTATGGATCATGGCTTCTCAGACCCAGTCCCAGACTTATATGACTCTTTCTAAGATAAGGTGTTGGTCGGGCCTGCCGTTAGCCTCATCATATTTTAAGTAAAGGGTCATTTGGTCATTTACCCTATCCATTGTACATCTAAACTACATAGTTTTGTCATCTTAAGACTAATAACTTAATCAAAACTTACCCTAAGTGATTCATTCTCTTTTACCAAAAGTAGAGCAAAAGGAGAAGAAATAGTCAACCGAGCCCTCTCTAAGAACGCAACGGTTTTTTTCCAGTTCCAACCTTCTCCATGAAATTTGTAACTAGGTATATGGTATTTCACTAGTGGATTCCATTCATCTAGTAGGTCTTTAGAATTTAGTGAGATTCTTGATTTTCTATATATTTGTTTGACCTAGGGTTTCTAAAACCTCAGATATTTGTTGTGATTTAGATGTTATAGTATTTTAAATCAGATTATCATGTTTTTGTGAAATCATTGCTTAGTTCCTTGCATTAAACTAAGAAGAATAGTTGTGTAGATTCTTTTAGTTCATGAATTATACATACTAAGCCAGTTAAATAAATATACATGTTCTAGTTAGGAATGTTTCATTGTCAGTATTTAAATGTTGTAATCTCAGAGTTTGCATGTCTAAACATTAAGTTATATAGTATTTATAATATATTTGTTTATACACATTCCAATTGTGAGTAGGCTTAGAGCGAGTTGGACTAGGGTTCATCGTACCCACACAATCTCAAAACTACGTGCCTTTGTAGGTCTATAAGTCCCTTATGTGGGGAATCAAATTTAGTGGTCACGCCAGTCATGCCTTTATGCCCTTTTTATGGTATATTGGTTCCTCTCAATGGGGTGTATACATCAAGATTTACGTTTAGCTCACATGGTTTTATGCCGGTTAATAGTATTTCCCACAGTCAGAAATTAGTGCAGTTGACCAAGTTTTCAGTTATAGTCTCAATATGTCATGTTCATGATTAGTACTTTCTCATTCAATTTAGATTAACCTTTAGTATACTTCATTATTTATATTTAGTTCAGATTATATCATTGCTCAATATGCTTTGTTCAGTTTATGTATTTTATTTATCTATATTCAATATCCTGCATTCTCAATACATTTAAAGTACCGACACATACTCTATGCTACATCCTTTCATGATATAGGTTCAGGTACTCCGTATCTAGATCACGCATAGATCAATTCCCAATCTTTACTTCAACATCTTTAGAGGAGAGTCCTTATACTTCCAGGACAATAGATATGTTTTGTTTTGCGATTCATCATTTGATTTTAGTTCAGTTTTTCTAGAGTTAGCTAGGGAAGTGTCTAAGAAACGTTAGTCGTTAGAAGCTTTTCAAGCATTATATTAGATTTAGATTTATATTTGAGTTTGATCCTTCATTTTTTTAAAAATTCATAGTAATTTATATATTCAGATCAGTTGGGTATTACCCATATTTTATTTTAAGCTTCTGCATAGTATTACTTATTGGTTATATTTCAGTATGCTAGTGTGCCAGCTCAAGGGGGTATCCTCGGTGCATGAAAAACTTAGTATACTAGAATTAGGGTTTAAGAGTCCTAGGATGTACGAAAACCGTACTATGTAGAGTCCTTTTCATGTGTATGAAGTGCACCACATCTTGAGATGGAGTATAAGAAGTGTTTTAGAACAAACTACACTTTTTTACTATTCTTATCATGCGCAGGATAGATATTCCTTCTAATTCGTCCTTATGCGGTTCAGTATAGTCCCCTCGTACAACTTACTCAAGGAATTCTATGCACGCAATACAGTTTTTCTAGTCCCAGACCATGAGGTTTCGAATGTAGAGTTTCAAAATGCTATCCAGGTCTTGGCTCAAAGTGTGGCTAACAAGAATAATCAGCAGTCCCTAGTTCCTACTAATTCTTATAATTACCTCAGCAACAACCACGGTTCGAGATTTTATTCAAATGCATCCCCCAGAGTTTCTAGGGTCACAGGTTGGTGAAGACGAAAGAACTTCATTGATGAGGTTACAAAAATCGTTGGAGTAATGCAAGTAACTGGTAATAATAGGGTAAAGTTGGCATCCTACCAACTTAGAGATGTATATCACATTTGTTTACTTAGTGGAAAGGAAACAAGGATATACATTTAATTCCTATTACTTGGGAGTGTTTTACTGGCGCTTTTCTGGAAAGGTTCTTCCTGAGAGAGTTAAAAGAGGAAAAAGATAAGAAGTTTATGAATTTGAGACAAAATACAATGTCATTCAAAGAGTATGGGGTGAAGTTCATTCAACTCTCTAGGTATGCTCCAGACATGGTTCCCGATCCAAGGGGACAAATGAGCAAGTTTTTGTTTGGGGTATCTGACTTAGTGAGACAGAATGCAAGAATTCTATATTGTTAAAGGATGTTAATATCGCTAGGCTTATGACTAATTCTCACCATGTTGAGGGAAATAAGCTTAGGGAAATTGTGAAGGACAACATGAATATGAGAAAATGCAACTATGAGAACTCTCAACAAAAATCGGGTGGTGGAAATCGCTCCCATTTTAATAAGAGGTCTATAACCCCAACACCTTCATCAACTAGTCCCCCATCCCCATGTTTTTGACAAGTGGGGAGTCAAGCTTTAAGTCTCACAGGAGTAATTCAGGTAACAAGACCTTCCCAACTTGTCCAAAGCGTGGTAAGAACCATCTGGTTGAGTGTTTTCCAAGTGAGGAATGATGCTTTGGGTGTGGTCAATCTGGCCATACGTTGATGGATTGTCTTTTTACCAGGCAGGGGCAAGGAGGTAACAATAATAAGGCTCATTTTACAATTCCAGTAGCACCAACAGGTCGTCCAACTTAGCAGGGTGCTTCATTTAGTACATGTGGCAGTTAGTGCCAAAACTGGCTGTATGCTCTCCAGGTTCAACTCACCTATGAAGATTCTCCTGATAAGGTCACTGTAAATTACATGTCTTTCATTTACATATTTATGAATTTTTAGATCTAGGGGATACTCTTTCCTTTGTAACTCGTTACATAGTAGTAAACTTTAGAACCCTTATTAGTCTGTACTCCAATTTATGACCTAGTTATAGCTAAATGGATATACAAAAGTTTCCTATAACAATCTCTCTTAAAGTCACCTTAGCAGATCTTGTAGAGTTAGAAATGGTAGATTTTGATATCATTTTAAGCATGTATTTCTTACATTCTTGTTATGCCTCAGTCAATTGTTAACATTAGGATTGTTTGATTTTAGTTTCCAATTGAACCAATTTTAGAATGGACGGGTAGTAGCTCGGTGCCTACGGGTTGATTAATTTCTTACCTTAAGGTCAGAAAAATGATTTCCAATGGATATATCTACCATATTGTTTGGGTCAAGGATTAAAACTCCAATCCCCAACTTTTGAGTCAGTTCCAATAGTAAATGAATTTCCAGAAAATTTTCCCTGAGTTCCTACCTTAAGAGAAATCGACTTCAGAATTTATCTCTTTCAAAATACCCGACCCATTTTGATTCCTCTTACGGAATGAACCCGGTTGAGCTTAAGGAATTGAAAGAATATTTGAAAAACCTTCTATAAAAGGGCTGCATCAGACCTAGTATTCCTCCTATGAGGTGGACCAGCGTTGTTTGTGAAAAAGAAATATACTTCTCTTAGAATGTGCATTGAGTATCATACGTTAAACAAGGTCACCATCAAGAATAAGTATCCCATCCCCAGGATTGATGACCTATTTGACTAACTTCAGGGTTCGAGTTTCTCTTCTAAGATAGACTTCAGAGCCGGCTATCATTAACTCAGTGTCAGATAGTGACATTCCAAAGACAACTTTCAGGACTTGGCATGGTCATTATGAATTTTTATTTATGTCTATTGGACTAACAAATTCTCGTGCAAATTTCTTGTACTTAATGAACATGGTGTTCATAAAATATTTGGATTTGTTTGTTATTGTCTTTAATGATGATACCCTTATTTATTCCTGAAATGAGGTGGAACATGTGACTCATTTGAGTGACATTCTACAAACCCTCAAAGATCATCAATTATTCTCTAAGTTCATAAAATGTGAATTCTAATTACATTCAATCACTTTCCTTGGTCATGTGGTATCTAGCTAAGGAATCCAGGTGCATTCTCAGAAAAGAAAGGCAGTGAACAATGGCCCATACCCATCTCTCCAACAGATATCAAAAGTTTCTTAGGTTTGGATAGTTATTATAGGAGACTTCTTGAAAGATTTGAATCCATAACCTTAAAATTAACTAAGTTGACATAGAGAAAGGTTATGTTTCAGTAGTTAGATGAGTGTGAGAAACGTTTCTCAGAACCAAAGACTAGGTTGACTACAACTCCTGTCTTGACTCTATTAGATCGTTCTGACGGTTATGTGATTAACGTCATGCATCCATGGTCGGCCTAGGTTGTGTGTTTATGTTACGAGGTAAGGTAATAACTTATGCTTCTAAACAACTTAAGGTTCATGAGATGAGCTACCTGACTCATGACCTCGAGCTTGCAGTTTTAGTGTTTGCCCTAAATATTTGGAGATACGGCTTGTTTGGTGTGCATGCTGATGTATTCACAGATTATAAGAGACTTTAGTATCTATTAACCCAGAAAGAGTTGAATATTCATCAAAGGATATGGATTGAATTCCTCAATACTATGATACGAATGTGCTTTATCATCGTGGTAAGGCCAATGTAAGATCTGATGCTCTTATCAGATTATCTGTGGGTAGTGTAGAACATGTTGAGGAAATAAGAAAATAATTATCTAAAGAGGTTCGTCGGCTTGCTCTCTTAGGATTGTTTTTATGGACATGAAAAATAAGGGGTAATAATTCAGAATCAATATGAATCTTGATTGGGTGGAGTTTATGGAAAAACAAGAGAGTGATCCTATATTACTTCAGTTGAAAGGTACAGTCCATGAGCGGAAAGTAGAGGTTTTCTCCTATAAGAGAGATGGTGTGCTTTTTTTTTATCAAGGTCACTCATGTTATCAGGATAGGTGAGTTATGGAATTAGTTCCTTACAGAAGACCATAATTCTAGATATTTATTGATCTAGGTGCCACTAAGATGTACCTTCGGGAAGTCTGTTGGTGGAACGAAATGAAGAGAGACACAGCAGATTTCATGGCTATGTGTCCTAATTGTCAACTGGTTGAGGTAATACATCTGAAATTAGTATGTATAACTCAAGATAATAACATTACTATATGGAAGTGGGAAGTGATAAATATGGACTTTACCACAGTTTACATCGTAGTCACAGACAACACAACTCCATTTGGGTGATAGTAGATAGAGTTACTAAGTCCACTCACTTCTTGGTTGTCAAGACTACAAATTCGGAGGAGTATTATCTAAAACTCTACACTAATGAGATAGTCAGGTTTCATAGGGTTCCTATTTCTATATTCTCAGATAGAGATCCTTAGTTTAATTCTTATTTCTGGAAATCATTTCAGAAAGGTCTTAGTACTCAGGTAAATCTTAGCACAACATTTCATCCACAAACAGATGGTCAGGCATAGCGTACCATGCAGACCTTTGAGGACATTATAAGATCTTGTGTGATCAAATTCAAGGGTAGTTGGGATGATCACCTACCTCTTATAGAATTCACCCACAACGATAGATACCATTCATGTATTAAAATGGTCCCTTATCAGGCACTATATAGGCATAGATGCAGATGTTCGATTGATTGGTTTCAAGTAGGTAAAGCAACATTTATTGGGACAGATTCACTTCATGAGGCAGGTAAAAAGTCCAACTCATTAGAGATATAATGAATACAAATCAAAATTGTCAGAAGTCCTATGCAGAGGTGAGGAAAAGGGACTTAGAGTTTGAAATCGATAATTGGGTTTTCCTAAAGGTGTCACCTATGAAAGGGGAGATGAGATTTTAAAATAAAGGGAATCTTAGTCCTAGATATGTAGGTCATTATAAAATCCTAAAAAAGGTTTGTCATGTGGAATATGAGTTAGAATTGCCGGTAAAACTAGCGGCAGTTCATCTAGTGTTTCACGTTTCCTTGTTGAAGATGTGTGAGGGTGAAATAGCATCAATAATACCATTATAGAGTATGACTGTGAAAGATAGTCTCACTTATGAAGATGTACCAGTTGAAATTCTTGACCGTTAGGTTTGTAGGTTGAGAAATAAAGTAGTCTTAGTGAAGGTTTTGTGGAGGAGTCAGTCCGTAGAGGTAGCTACTTGGGAAGCAGAATTCTATTTGAGGTTGAGGTAATATTTCCCCTCCAGTCTCTTAGATTACTCTTGGCTAAATTCAGTCTTAATATCATGTTCCATCAACAATTCTTGCATTTTCAACATATTTGTTTGTTCTTGGAACTCACTTCTGTGAGAAAACAATTTTTAGCACTAGGTGGTAGGGATTGCAACTTCTTCCCCCCATACTCAAATAATTTAGCCTTAATTTGAGGACGAATGTTCCTAAGGGGAGATAATATAACACCCCATATTCGAAAAGGACCAAGCATGAAGAATTTTAGAATTTGCAGGTGCCACCGACGAGGCTGACCCACGGCCTGTGGTCTAAACCACAAATTGTAGTTGTAGTCCGTGGTTGACCACATCAACTTTATCCAAAATTTTTAGAAAGGCACACTCTACGGGTGGAACTATGGTCCCCATGTGGTTCTACGATGAGTGGTCCATGTCCGTGGATCGTGGCCCCTTAAACCCAGTCTCTACCGCCAAATGAAGCCTTCCAGGAAGGAACGTTGGTCTAGCCTCATTAGATTTTATGTAAGGGATAATTTTGTCATTTACACTTTGTGTTGGACATCTAACGACGTCATTTTAACCTCTAAATTACGTAGTTTTGGTCATTTTAAGCCTAATAACTTAATCAGAACTTACTCTAATAGATCCATTCGCAAAGATTTTCCTAAAGTAGTGCTAAAGGAGAAGAAATAGTTTACCAAGCCCTCTCCAAGAATGCATTAGGTTTTCTCTAATTCCAGCCCCGAAATTGAAAGATTTCTATGTGAAATTCACCACCAAGTATGTGAAATTTAAATAGTAGATTCCTTTTACCCACTAGGTCCCTAGAATTCAGTTAGATTCTTAATTCGATATATATATATATATTGCTTAGACATAGGGTTTTCTAAAACTTTAGATATTGGTTGTGATATATATGTTATAGTATTCTTAATCAGATTATTATGTTTTTGTGAAGCCGTTGCCTAGTTCTTTGCGTTAAAATCAGATTCCTAGTTGTGTAGATTCTCTTAGTTCATGAATTACACATGCTAGGTCAGTTAAATGAATTACATGCTCCAATTACGAATGTTCCACTATCAATATTTAAATGTTGCATTGTTGCATTCTTTGATTTTGAATGTCAGAACATTGAGCAATCCAATATTTCTGTTATATTGTTTATACACATTTCAGTTGGGAGTAGGATTAGATCGAGTTGGACTAAGGCTCATCGTACCCTCATAGTCCCAGAACTATGAGCCCTTTTAGGTTTACAAATCCCCTATGTTGGACATCAAATTGAGTGATCATGCCTGTTATGCCTTTATACCCTCTGCAAGGTATATTAGGTCCTATCGATACGTCTTATACATCAGACTCCATGTTTAGCTCATGTGGATTTATGTCAGTTAGTAGTAGTTCCCACAATAAGAAGTTAGTGCAGTTCACAGGTTTTCAGTTATACCTCAACATGTAGTCTTAGTATTTCATGTTTAGGATTAGTACTTGGTCATTGCGTCTATCTTAGTATTTATATTCAATTTATATTATATCATTGCTCAATATAGTTAGTTCAGTTTATGTATTTTATTAAGCTATATTTTATTGTTTAGTTTATGTATTTCATTTAGCTATATTTTATATCCAGTTTGTTTAGTACATTCTAAATATTGATTCATACTTTGTTTCCACATCCTTTCATGATATAGGTTTAGGTACTCAACATCCAAATCACGTATACATTGGTTTCACTTCAGCAACTTTAGTGATGAGTCCTCATACGTCAAGGACAATAGACGTGTTTTCATTTACTATTTAGTATTTTATTTTTGTTTTCTTTTTTCTAGAGTTAGTTGGGGACATGTCCCAATAACTTTAGTTAGTAGAGGATTTTTCAGACATAGTATTAGATTCAACTTTAGATTTTAGTTTGATCCTTTAGTTGTTTTAAAACTCATAGTATTTTATATATTCTGATTAGTTGGGTATTCCCCACTTTTAGTTATCTTCTGTTTGAAGTTTCTACATAGTATCTATTTTTAGTTAACTTTCAGTATGCTTGTGATATGCCAACACAAGGTTAGATTGGGGTCACCTTGATTCTAGGTCCCATGTTTACATCAACGGGGGTAGCCTCGGGGTGTGACACTTTTGTTATTCACCCAATAAATATGTGTTACTACTGATGGGGGTGATCCTGCATGTTATGAGGAGGCCATGGAGGATGATCACAAATAACTATGTATTGAAGCCATGAAAGATGAGATGAAGTCTCTGCATGAGAACAACACTTTTGAGTTTGTGAAATCGCCAAAGGGCATAAGAGCTTTGAAGAACAAGTAGGTGTTCAAAGTTAAGTTTGAGGAACACAACTTGAAGCCCAGGTACAAAGCTAGGTTAGTTTTTAAGGGATAAGGAAGGGTATTGACTTAAAAGATATTTTCTCCCGTGATGAAAATGTCCTCCATTCATAAGGTTCTAGGATTGGCTGCTAGTCTCAATTTAGAGATTTCGTAGAGAGATGTGAAGATGTCTTCCCTTCACAGTAACCTAGAATAAGAGATTTATATTGAACAACCTAAGGACTTCAAAGTAGATGGTAAACAGAATTTCATGTGCAAACTCAGAAAGAGTTTATAGCAAAAAGCAAGCTCCTATACAACGGGACAATAAGTTTTTATCTATAATGGGGGAGCAAGTCTATAAGAATACTTCTTGAGATAATTGTATATATGTACGAAAAAATTCTGACGATGATTTTATCATCCTTTTATTTTATGTCTATGGTAAGTTAATTGTGGACTGGAATACTTCCAAGATTGACAAGTTGAAGTAAAAGTTTTTAAGTATTTTGCTATAAAAGACTTGGGTCATGCTAATAAAATTTTGTGCATGAGAATTACTTGTCTCAAAGATGAAAGGAAGATAGCATTATGAAGTTGTGAAGTGAATACCCGATACTTTATAGGAAGCTCAAATGAATGTTTGTGTTTTGGAGCATCAGATCTAATCATGAAGGGCTATACATAGGCTGATTTGGTAGGTGAGAATAGAAAATCCACTAGTGGATATTTGTGTAATTTTTTTGGGAGAGCTGTATCATGGCAGTCGAAGTTGTAGAAGTGTATTGAACTATCTACAACTTGAGCCGAGTATATTGCGGCCACAAAGGTCGGCAAGGAGATGATATGGATCAAACAATTTCTTCAAGAGCTTGGTTTGCATCAGATGAAATATATTGTCTATTGTGATAACCAAAGTGCAATAAACTTGAGGAAGAATTCTTGTACCAAGCAAGGACGGAAAAAACACATCGATGTTAGATAAAAATGGATTCATGAGGAAGTAGAGAGTGAATTATTTCACATCAAAATTATCTACATAAGTGAAAACCATGCATATTTGATAATCTAGACGATACCAAAATACAAGTTAAAGTTATGCAAAGAACTTGTTAGTATGAGATCTCTTTAAATAAAATTAAGATGCCTCATTCCGGTGAATGGACCTGGAGGGGGACATCCTCATGTCGTCAACCATTGGGAGATATCGTAGTATTTCGCAGAACTACTCGGTGATACGTTGACTACTCCCTTCTTCTGCCGATTTGATCCTTTTCTTTAGGACCCAACACGCTGGAAGGAAAGGCCAATTATGCCTCTCTGGCAATCCGCCAAGTGGACTCAGCGATCCTCAGACTTCCATTTCTTCAATTTTTTTCAACCATTTTGTCCTTTTTGTGATAAAGTGTCCATGCTTTTCCATCAAACTTCAAATTCCTGAAACTTAAGAGTGTTTATTAGACATTGAGATAAAATAAGCATTAGAGGACACTATTAATACTAAAATATATCCCTAAATGAGTCCAATTTGTGGACTCATTGTTACAACCCTCAAAATGAACTAGGATAAATTAGATATCCATGTGATTTTCTTGAGTTAATAACTTGCTAAATTAATTATAAACAATAACCAAGGGATGGAATGAGTGAATTTTAGGTCAAAACGTCAAAAGGAACGATCAAGATGTTTGAAAACTAGTCTTTTTGTGTGCTACTTTGTCCTTGTTTGTTGTATGTATTTTTGTGTGTTGTTTGGAGTCTAAAATAAGTGGAGGTGACCCTAGTGTCTTAATAATTGTGCTTAGGTTCAAAACCTTTGGGTAAGGATCCTCAAGGACCACCTTAAGGGTGCTTGAGAAGGACCCAAACATTGGGAAAAGAAGCTGCCAAGGTAGCGTGTGGACAGTATGTACAGGGAGCTAGTCTGCGTCGTGGACCTGCTCCACCGAAGACAAAAAAGTTGATCCGCTTCATGGGAGCTATTGCAGACCTCTCTGACATAAAATTTATTTCCAGAAACTTCCGGGAACACCTCCGCGATGAGGACTTGTTCCGTGACAAAAATTCCCAAAATAGAAGTCAATTTTGACTTAATTAAAAGGTCTGACTAATATAGGGGTGTTTTTGGATATTTTGAGGGTGTATTATATATTGAATTTGAGTCATTTCACAAACATTCCCACACCAAACAAATCCCCCAATCAAAATCCCAATTGCTTTCACTACTCTCTAAAATTTTCTCTCTACACAAATCCTCCATTGAAGAACCTCCAAGATCCAAGGAAGAGGATAAATTCTCAAAGGTTTCAACCCTAATTTTGAGGATAGGTATTCAAAAAGGTATGGTGATTTCATCCTTGATTCTTCTATCATTCAAGGATCCAATTCAAAAGGCTTTTCAAAAGATCTAGAAAATCCTAAAAACCCTATTTTGAATTCTAAAGCATGGGTTCTTGCATTAGAAAATTTAAATGGATGATTTATGATGTTTTATATTTTAATTGATGGTTTTATGATAAAAAAGTCCATGATCCCATGATCTTAGTAATTCTCTAGGTTTTGCTTGTAAAATGAGTTTGATAATTGTGATTGGTAATGGATGGAGTTATATTTAGATTTCTTTATAGTATAGATTCTTATTGTTATCTATCTCTATATACGATGAATTGAGGATACAAGGATGAGTTGGTGATCTTGGCCTTATGGGCATGATAATTGGTAAAATTCACTTGTTATATTTGAAGGTGAATAATGGTGAATTGTGATATTGGAGAATGGTGAATTGATTCAATAACTTAGTATAGTAGGATTTCTTGGGTATGGTTTTATCCACCTCTAGTGGAGGTGCTTACTTATTGTCTTATTTTATTGTGATCTTGATGGCTCTATGATGTAAATTAGAGGTTGGTTATGTTGTTATGTGGAAGATAAACAAATTGTGAGGTTTCTATATGACATTAAGACGAACTTATATAAGTGTCACAACCGGGGAGCACCTCCTAGAAGTAACATGGTGTAGTTGACCTCTCGGAGGTCTTATACAAGCCCATAGTTATCATTCATCGCATTATCGTAGTAAATTTAGTGGAAAATTTAAAAATTTTCATAGCACATCATATGCTAGAATCATCACTTCATATATGTTTAAAATATAAGTCATAATACATATTTAGACTCTAAGTCTCTTTCGCCATCTTAGACTCAACATCATAGAATAGAATAGGGACACGAACCTTTAAACATCATTACATAATATTTAAGCTATTACACTACATTGAATATAAACTTGACATAGAAAATCCTTGGAACATAAGGACCCCTTTCTTGAGCTTGGCAAACACATATCAAGATCCTTACCATTAAAGACATCCTTTGAGCATCCATAACCTACACTTTGTGTAAAAAGGTAGAAAGAATGGAATTAGTACAAAAATGCACTAAGTATGACAACCATGCATTTAAAAGGGACAATTTTACTTAAAACCATGCATCATGTCTTTTTGTTAAAACTTCATAAAACTTTGGTACAATAAGAATTATACCATTTACATACTTAAGTTAGGCATATTTAATGGTCATATATCATACAAAATCACAGATTGTATTTAAGGCAATTTAGGACCACTTTACAGTAAGCTCTTCCCTATTTACAGTAACCTTCTTTTCCTCTTTACAGTGAGCTTCTTCTTATTCTAACTTCTTGACTTCCCCAAGTAATCCTCTAGTGACACTTGGTGAAATATTTAGATAATGTCCCATAACACTATCCATACTCAAGCATCACCTTAAGGCCACAAGAAAACCATACCTACAACCTTTCAACTCAACACATACATCCATAGGATCATTTCATATAACAAGGCAGATACTTCACATTACACTTAACATAAGACTTTAGTCAATTACATGTAAAGCAAATAGGACCTTTATTAATATAGCCAATATGACCAACATTATTGCACATAAGGAGAGACCTCATCATATAGACCCTTTAGTACTCATACCACGTATATAATCACAATAAGTAGGACACCTTCCTAGAACTCCCTTCAATAGTTACTTGTGCAATGCAGAGGTAAGGTCCCATACCCCCACCTAATCTAAGCAACTCCCCTTAGGTTATCCTAGTTAGGGTCTATATCTTTACTTCCATTGTCCAATTCACTTTAGGAAAATTATAGCCTTAACCGGCACTAAGACCATGATTCTATATGAAATTCAGTGTTTTAGAACCTTAAACCAAAGAAAAGTGCTCCACATAGCCAAAGTAGAACATTAACACATGCTAATATACTAAGTAATATCACTTGTTAGATCCTATGGGGCAAGCATAGTGTATGGAACTTGGAGGTATATGTGGAAACCCTCTTTATGCCAAATGAGGCATTGTAGTTATCCACTTTATGAAAATATTACTCTAAGCCTTTCGGGCTATGAGGCTAACCACCTCGTTAGGACTATGGTGAACTTACCTTCTTATAATGTGAAGAGATACCCCTCATCTTCAAGTTCACTAGGTGCTAAGCTAAGTTCCCTTTATTGAAAAGCCTTTATTAACATTACTTTATAAAATTAGGCTTAGGACCCCTTACATGCTTAGTTTCAAGGTCATGGATAAGAGTTCATCAACCTAAGTCATGTGAGAAGCCCTTTCACATGTACATAGCATATTAAAGCACCATCTAGTTTAGGGTACACTTGAGAACACCTTTCAAGGTCCCTCTATTGAATAGATCATCATACAAGTGTGTGTATATACATATATGTGAGCAATCATTTCACACAAACCCATTAAGACCACACATGTTCATATAATAACATAATCATGCATTCACATTCATGTACATAGAAAACCAAACATAGGAACTATCCTATCAAGGCACACATGTGCAATGCATAGACAAGGTCCCATACCATTGCCCATACAAGTACACCTATAAAGTCATCCTAGTTAAGAGAATACATAACATGTTTCATAGACACATACATTACATGCATAGTAGTAGACACAAGTGCATATGAGAATACCTTTCATTAGACACCATGAACCTATACTACTTTGTATGCATGCATGAAGTGTGAGTGTGTGTACATTGGTCAACATGATCACCTAATGGATATCAATAACACATTGAGGCATCCTCCCTCTTTGTACCACATTGCACATTTAAAAATAGACCACACATCACAATTTAGCATAGGAGACAAGGTAACTACAACACTTGCATTCGAGACTCCTAACCATAGATAATCACACAGTCGTGTAGGGTTATGTAGGTAAGGGGATATCAACAATCACAATCATCAACGACATCACCTAAACCTATCCCTAACATAGTAATGCACATGCTTATACAATAGCCAAACAACCTAGATCATAACTAAAATAGAAGACAAGGCACGAGAGTACACATTGGGTGATAATCACCATCACACATTCATAATATAATTGACTTTTAGTATATGATCAAATCACATATCTAATGAAAATAAAGTAAACACTGCCACCATAAGTGGACCATAACACAAAATGCCATACAAGTCCAATTATCGAGCAAGTTGAATAGAGAAGTAGAAGAAGTAGGCAATCTTACCCATTTACCAAGGACTTGATCATCATTGATCAATACCCATATTTAATCAACAATTCATATCTAGGGCAGTAGCTAAAGCTACACTAACATAATCAAAATCATGAATTAATCATTGCAAGATTAAGATCATATCAAGTACACTATATCATCAATCTATAGAATGTGATAAAAAGTAGACCACTTACCGATTCTACCATACTTTGATCATCAATGATAAACCTTGATAATTCATCAAAATACAATATATAGAAGTAGGTACAAGTATCTTTACTTAAACAAAATCCTACATTCATGTACTGTAGGGTCGAGATCACAGTGAATACCATACATCAACAATCGATAGGATGTAGAGCAATATAGGCTAATTCTTAACAAGTATTCAAGAATAAATCCACATCGAACCAACAACACATAGTTCATCATCACATTACATAGTAGGCACTACTAACCATCAATTTAACATAATTGAATCACATTATAATCCTCCTAATATCAAGATCATGATAACCAATACATAGGCTAAAACGAGATGGGAAGGGTTCAAGGGTTAAACATGGAATTGGATTGAAATTCACTTTAAAATCAACATATAATCCACAATTAATCATAAGTATTCTTTTGAAATCAATTTGAGAAAGAACCCATAGCTAGATTGAAGAAGAAAAATTTGATCATAATTTCTTCTTGAAAACATTAAAAGGAACTCTGTAGGTGAAAGGTTACCTAGAGATGAAGGATCACCATACCTCATTATAGAAAAAAACACTTAAAATTGATGAAGAACCCATGGGAATCAAATCTCCAAGTTGTTCTTGAGCTTCATCTCCAATGGAGGTGTTTAGAGAGGATATTTTGGGAGAGAGAAGTCTAATTTGAATCATGGATTGGAATGGGGTTGTCACGTTTTTATCCAACTTAATATACCCAAAAATAACCAAATAAACCACTAGGGTCAGGATAGTACATTGAGTAAATTTCACATTCACCCCTTAATGAGACAGCGTGCATGGCAGTGCAACTGCAGGCTGTATCCACGAGAGTAGTCGACAGGGCGTCGTTTGGTTAACGAGCCGTCCTTCTGCTCCGTCATTTACAAATAAAACTCCTTCTTTGGGTATGGAGATCACACTTATAAGTTTTGAGCAATGCCTACCATCGAGGGTGGTCGATTGAGGAATGGGGCGTCAACTTAGCTCGTCGATTGACACTGCCAAGGCAGTGTCTCAACAGCCTTTGGGGTCCTCCTTGAGGGACTTTGTGGGGCCCTTGAGGTGTCGTACACAGGTGTTTACAACGTAAATACTCACCTTAATATGTAAAGGAACTCTCACATCAGTTTCATAAAAAAAAACACTCGCAACACATCCAAACATGCTAGGCATACTCACGTCACACATGCATGTCTCAAGGGCTAACTTTCAAACTTCTTGGACGTTCTTGGACGTTTGAGTTCCAAATGACTTCGAATAAATCATGCGTTCTTTAAAATACTTAATTGACATGATAAAAAGCTTATATACACATGTGAGTCTCTAGACACCCTAAATTGTTTTGGGGGTCTCACAATATCCCAAGTTGGGAATATTCGTCCTTGAATGACAGTTGGAACACTTTAATCACAACAAGGACTTCAATGACCTATAGAGTAGATCATAAAATGCATAAAATCATTTCATAAAATTCAGTGCACCAAACTTACAAGGAACACAAGCCTCCAAGCCACTTAGTACTCAATGTAACACAAGCAAGCACAAACTTTTATTCGCTCACTTTCAAAATGCATCAAACACAAGCCATCACTCATGTTCATAGGAAGAACATCCTTCTCCTAATCATAACATTTTATTTAAATTCCAATTTATTAAGATCTCATTATGCAACCATATTTAAGTTACACTTGGGCAGATTTAACATCACTCAAGAAGCAATTAGACATTCATACTCCAATGCACATAGACTTGAGTCAAATAGGTTGACAACAAGGGGTTCTTAGTAGTTAAGCATAATTCCATGTGGTCATACTCAACCATACCATGCTTAGTTATGTTTTAGGGAGGGATGTCCTTCTCCTTAACACACTTACATGTCTCATGAGTTCACACCCAAGCAACACGCAAAGGTCTATTTATTTTAAATGATAATTTCTCAACTTTTTAAACAAAACATGCTCATACTTTTTTCCTAGTGAAGAAAAAATGGTAAATCACACCACACACATCACAACTATAAGAAGCCATTTCTCAAAATTTACTTTTCTAGCATAACACTAGCCTAAATAAGCAAGCATCAATTTTGAAAAATCTCACAATTTATAGGCACACATAAGGACAATAGCTAAACATGCCTTCACTTTGCAAGAGTGAGCCTTAATTCATAGCTCCCAAATCATAAAAATCACATAATCTTCAAGATACTCATCATTTTCATTTCAAGGATACTCAAAATTTTTCATTATCAGGATAATACTACTCAATAAGGGTGACTTCAAACATGCTTCTTACCTTACCTCATGAAGTTAAATGCACAACTATCATAGCAAGATGCACAATCAACATGAAAATCATGAATTTGATCAGAAATCCTTTTTAATGCAAATTTAGAATCTTTATAACATGCATAACATAGTGTCAAGTAAGACATACATAACATATGGAGAACATGCAATTCATACCTTTAATGCAAGACTCCTATCACGAACAAGCTATTAGAAGCTCTTTAGCTCAAGCTCAAGTAAGAATAGAAGGACAAGATAGGAACATCAACAACCTTACTACTCAGATCACCATCCCCCACTTAGGGTAAACCCAATTAAGAGCAACTTAACCCAACCTCTAGATGATATTAGCTTATCAACCTTCTCACCATCACTTAAAAGTGATTACCAGCTAAAAGGAACTATAGTAACTTAACATAGGGACATCAAGTGCATAAAATCCTATCGTCTAGGCACTCCATGCCCTCCTTGGGGTATACCTATTGACCTCATCCCTTTTAACACCAAGGTTAAGACAAGTCAAAACCTACCCTTCATACTCTTCATTCAAGAAGGTTTAACATTATTGAGGTTTTCCACTCCTAATACCTCAAGGAGCTAACTCAATCATAACCATCCCTCTAGGCCTAACACCCAAAGGAAACACATAAAGAACAAGTTAGGACATGCTACCCAACCACATAAGTGTTTTTTCATACAACATTAGGGGAAAATAATTAGATAAAACTTAGCCATAAGGCCTCTTTCTTTTTCTTTCAATACTAGAGTAAGGTAACTTCTAGGTCAATCAAACCCACATCATCACCCTACAAAGTAAGCACACTACCTTCACTTCTAGGACCACTATACATAAGGCTCCATTCCATACAAGGTAACCATGAAGGTGCACACATGCACAAAGGGCAATATTTAAACCCTTACACATAGTTAAGGAAACATTGAACTATTAGACATACATATATAGGCACATGTATTCTTGAAATTTTTACCAAATTCTTCAAGCATTTCAAGTCTAAACCATACCATAAGACT
This sequence comes from Solanum chmielewskii, assembly GCA_027704785.1. Lineage (NCBI taxonomy): Eukaryota > Viridiplantae > Streptophyta > Magnoliopsida > Solanales > Solanaceae > Solanum > Solanum chmielewskii. Next base: position 13,677,864 of record JAKWIX010000324.1, on the reverse strand, counting down.
ATAATTATGCAAAGTCATCAAGCAACTTATAATCCCAAAAGTGACTCATTACAACCATAACAACTTCTAACATGCTTTAACCATATCATACTATATATTTCTCAACATAACATGCCATTTCACGTAGATCTCAACATAACATGCCACAAAGGGTATCACATCAACATAAACCAAAGTTAACCTTCACACATACTCATAAAACCATAAAACCAAGCTAAGAATCAAACCTCACTTTTCCTCCCTCAAGCATAAAGATACCATCTCATCCAAGCAATCACGTCTAAAAGATCACCGGACAAGAAAACATAAGAGAGAGATCTTATAGAGTTAAGTTCTATGACACAACATGAGAATAATGAAGAAGGGAAAATCTATCGTCCTATAGCCTCTCGCTCATAGATGTGTCGCGACTCACAACCATGATTGAGGCTCTACTAGATGTGGCAATATGAGACTTTTGGACCCTAGATCTAATTTCATAAACCACATGCTCTGATACCACATTTGTCACGATCGGGGAGCACCCCCTAGAAGTAACATGGCGTACTTTACCTCTCGGATGTCTTATACAAGCCCATAGTTATCATTCATTGCATTGTCGTAGTAAATTTAGCGGAAAATTTAACATATGCTAGACACATCACTTCATATATATATATATATATATATATATATATATATATAATAAGTCATAATAAATATTTAAACTCTAAGTCTCTTTTGCCATCTTAGACTCAACATCATAGAATATAATAGGGACACTACCCTTTAAACATCATAACATAATATTTAAGATATTACAATACATTAAATATAAACTTGACATAGGAAATCCTTGGAACACAAGGACCCATTTCTTGAGCTTGGGAAACACATATAAAGCTCCTCACCATTAAAGACATCCTTTAAGCATCCATAACCTACACTTCGTATAAAAAGGAAGAGAAGAATGGAGTTAGTATCAAAATGCACTAAGTATGGTAACCATACAAAACATGCATTAAAAAGGGATAATTTTACTTAAAACCATGAATCATGTCTTTTTGTAAAAACTACATAAAACTTTGATACAATAATAATCATACCATTTACATAGTTAATATAGGCATATTTAATGGTCATACATCATATAAAATCACACATTGCATTTAAGGTAATTTTGGACCACTTTACAGGAAGCTATTTCCTCTTTACAGTAACATTCTTTTCCTCTTTACAGTGAGCTTCATCTTATTCTTACTTCTTGAATTTTCCAAGTAAGCCTCTAGTGATACTTGGTGCAATGTTTAGATAATGTCCCATAACATATTCATACTCAAGCATCACCTTAAGGCCACAAGAAAACCAAACCTAAAACCTTTCAAACACATGCATCCATAGGATCATTTCATATAACAAGGCAAATACTTCACATTACACTTAACATAAGAATTTAGTCCATTACATATAACCCAAATATGATCTTCATTCATATAGCCAATAAGTCCAACTATATGCACATAATGAGAGACCTCATCATATAGACCCATTAGGACTCATACCATGCATATCATCACAATAAGTAGGGAATACTACAATTCCATGCATAAAGACATAAATATATACATATACACTAGGACACCTTCCTAGAACTCCCTTCAATAGTTATGTGTGCAATGCATAGGTGAAATCCTATACCCCCATCTACTCTAAGCAACTTCGCTTAGGTTATTCAAGTAAGGGTCTAGTTTTTTACTTCCATTGTCCATTTTACATTAGGGAAACTATAACCTTAACCTACACTATGACAATGGGTGCTACATCAAATTTGGTGTTGTAGAGCCTAACACAAAGAAGGGAAGTATAGTTTATGGAACTTGGAGGTATATGTGGAAACCCTGTTTATGCCAAATGAGGCATTGTAGTTATCCACTTTTTGGAAATATCACTCTAAGCCATTTGGGATATGAGTTTAACCACCCCCTGAGGACTATGGTGAACCTACCTTCATATAATAGGGAGGGACACCACTCATCTTCAAGTTCATTCGGTGCTAAGCTAAGTTCCCTTTATTGAAAAGTAACATTACTTTATAAAATTAGGCTTAGGAGAGTTAACCCCATAAATGCTTAGATTATAGGTATTTTGTGAGATCTCATCACCCTAAATCATGTGAGATTCCTTTCACAGGGACATAGCATATTCAAACACCATCTAGTTTAGGGTACACTTGAGAATACTTTTCAAGGACCCTCAATTGACTAGATCATCATACATGTGTGTGTGTGTATACATATATATGTGAAATCCTTTCACACAACACATTAAGACCACACATGTTCATTCATTAACCTAATCATGCATTCACATTCATGTACATAGAAAACCAAACCTATGAACTATCCTATCAAGGCACACATGTGCAATGCATAAACAAGTTACCATACCCTTGCTCATACTAGTACACTTATCAAGTCATCCTAGTTAAGGGAATACATAACATGTTTCATAGACATATACCTTACATGCATAGTAGTAGACACAAGTTCATATGAGATTACCTTTCATTAGACACCATGAATTTATACTACTTTGTAAGCATGCATGAAGTCTGAGTGTGTATACATTGGTCAACATGATCAGCTAATGGCTTTGAACAACATATTGAGGCAGCCACCCTCTTAGGACCACAATGCACATTCAAGCATACACCACACATCACAATTTAGCATAGAAGACTAGGTAACTACAACACTTGCATTCAAGACTCCTAACCATAGCTAATCACACATTGATGCAGGGTTAAGTAGATAAGGGGACATCATCTATCACAGCTCATCAATGGCAGAACCTAAAACTATTCCTAACATAGTTATTCACATGCTTATACAATAGCCATACAACCTAGATCACAACTAAATTGAAGACAAGGCATGAAACTTCACATTGGGTGATCATCACAACCACATATTCATAATAAAATTGGTTTTAAGTCCATGAAAACATCATATATGTAATGAAAATAAAGTAAACACCGCAACCATAAGTGGACCGTACTACACAATGCCATACAAGGCCAATTATCTAGCAATTTCTATAGAAAAGTAGAGGAAGTAGGCAATCTTAACCATTTACCGAGGCATTGATCATCATTGATAAATACCAATATTTCATCAACAATTGATATCTAAGGAAGTAGCTAAAGGTACACTAACATAATCGAAATAATGTATTAATCATAACAAGATCAAGATCATATCAAGTGTACTACATCATCAATCCATAGAATGTGAAGGAAAGTAGACTACTTACCAATTCTCCTTTACTTTGATCATCAATGATCAACCTTCATAGTTCATCAAAATAAAATATAGAGAAGTAGCTACAAGCATCTTTACTAAAACAAAACCTTACATTCATGTACTATAGGGTCGAGATCACAGTGAATACCATACATTAACAATCAATAGGAAGTAGAGCTATATAGGCTAATTCTTAACAAGTCTTGAAGAATCAATCCACATTGGAACAGCAAAAGATAATTCATCATCACATTAAATCATAGGCAGTATCTAACCATCAATTTAACATAATTGAATCACATTATAATCCTCCTAACATCAAGATCATGATAACCAATACATAGGCTAAAACGAGATGGGAAGGGTCATGGGTTCAACATGGAATTTGATTGAAATTCACTTTAAAATCGTCATATAATCAACAATTCATCATAAGATTGTTTTTTAAATCAATTTGAGAAAGAACTCATGGGTAGATTGAGTAAGAAGAAGTTTGATCATAATTTCTCCTTGAAAACTATAAAAGGAACTGTCTAGGTGAAAGGTTACCTAGAGAAAAAGGATCACCATACCTAATTATAGAAGAAAAACACTGAAACTTGATGGATAATCCATGAGAATTCAAGCTCCAAGCTTTTCTTTAGCTTCATCTCCAATGGAAGTTTCTAGAAAGGATATTTTGGGAGAGGGAAGTCTAATTTTGAATCATGGACTTCAAATGGGGTTGTCAAGTTTTTAACCAAATTAATATACCCAAAAATTACCAAATAAACTACCTAGTGTCAGGTTAGTATGTAAGGGTGAATTTCCAGTTCACCTCTTAATGAGAAAGCGTGCATTGTAGTGCAGTTGCAGGCTGCATCGATGAGGGCAGTCGACGAGGCATCGTCTGGTTGACGAGTTGTCCTGATGCTCCGTAATTTCCAACTGAAAATCCTTCCTAGGGGTATAATATCACACTTATATGTGTTGATTGATGCCTCCCATCTACGGGGCATCTATTAGGAACGGAGCGTCAACTTGGCTCGTTGAGTTTCTCATCAGCCTTTGGGGTCCTCCTTGAGGGTGTTTTGCGGGGCCCTTGGGGATTCATACCTAGGCGTATCCAACATAAATACAGACCTTAATATGTAAAGGACCTTCCACATCAGGTTCAATAAAAACAAACACTCGCAACACATCTAAACATTTTAGGTACACTGAAGTCACACATGCATTTCTCAATGGCTAACTTTCAAACGTCTTGGACATTTGACTTCCAAATGAATTCAAATCAATAATATATACTTTAAAATAATTAATTAACATGATAACAAGCTTATATATACATGTGTGGCTCTAGACACCCTAACTCATTTTGGGGGTCTTACAATAAGGCTATGTGACATTGTGAATGAAAGCATGTTTTCTCTAAATGTTTATATGTGATGATGAAAGAATATGAAATTTCTATATATGTTTATATGATGTGTTTTTTAGGTAGACCTAGTGTCCCAACTTGAAACATGAATGATAAGTGAGGTGTTGTTAAGGATGTCTTGGGGATTCATACCCAAGCGTATCCAACGTAAATATAGACCTTAATATGTAAAGGACCTTCCACATCAGGTTCAACAAAAAAAAAACACTCGCAACACATCCAAACATTCTAGGCAAACTCAAGTCATACATGCATTTCTCAAGGGCTAACTTTCAAACATCTTGGACATTTGACTTCCAAATGAATTCAAATCAATAATACATACTTTAAAATACTTAATTAACATGATAACAAACTTATATAAACATGTGGGTCTCTAGACACCCTAACTCATTTTGGGGGTCTTACAATAAGGCTATGTGACATTGTGAATGAAAGCATGTTTCCTTTAAATGTTTGTATGTGATGATAAAAGAATATAAAATTTTTGTATATGTTGATATGATGTCTTTTTTAGGTATACCTAGTGTCCCTACTTGATACATGAATGATAAGTGAGGTGTTGTTAAGGATGTCATGGGGATTCATACCCAAGCATATCCAACGTAAACACAGACCTTAATATGTAAAGGACCATCCACATCAGTTTCAACAAAAACAAACACTCGCAACACATCCAAACATTCTAGGCACACTCAAGTCACACATGCATTTCTCAAGGGCTAACTTTCAAACGTCTTGGACATTTGACTTCCAAATGAATTCAAATCAATAATACATACTTTAAAATACTTAATTAACATGATAACAAACTTATATACACATGTGGGGCTCTATACACCCTAACTCATTTTGGGGCTCTTACAATAAGGCTATGTGACATTGTGAATGAAAGCATGTTTCCTCCAAATGTTTGTATGTGATGATGAAATAATATGAAATTTTTGTATATATTGATACGATGTCTTTTTTAGGTAGACCTAGTGTCCCTACTTGATACATGAATGATAAGTGAGGTGTTGTTAAGGATGTCTTGAACCGGTAGACCTAAGAATGTTTCCCCTTCTTTATGAATCTAGAACACTAAGTGAATATAAAATTTTGAATATGAAAAGGTTTATAATGAAGTGAATCAGATAGAACTATCATGATACCCATTTCATGAATGAGATATCCTAATGAACCTTAATTGTTAACCCTTGTGGAACCCTTCTTAGAAATGGTATTATGAGTTGGTAGGGCTTAGATATGGTACCTTCTAATACTATTATGTGAATGAACTTACTGTATAAGAACCAAGACAAAGCACTGAGTGTGTATGCTTAAGGTAGTAGCGTTACTTGAAGTATGAGACTAGAGTACAAAAAAGCCTTTTGATATCCCTGAACCATGTGCCTACATGGGATGTGTCCTTAGTTCTACCTTTGGCAAGTAGAACACCTTGCACAATGTGGGATTTTATGACACCGGATTCCAACTTAAAAATGTGCGGTATATGTCAGTTAATTTCTATTCTCATCATGTGGGATGTGCACTCTAGTTATTGGATAGGTTCTACAACATGTAGGTAGTGGAATGAACACTATATGCACATATCACGAGTAGGCTTTGTAGATGCTAAAGTGAGTTCCTAGGTCTTTTAAGACCATTATGTGAAGTCCTTTAAATGTATAAATGTCCCCTTTAGGATCCTTAATAATGAATGTTGACTGGTTGTTGTTGTGTTGGAAAGGAAATTCCTTATCTTTTGTAGTCTTAAGGAACACTTAGGTGTGTATTGAAGAGGTTGTATGGGCGGTCTCTTCATGTATTACTTAGGTGGGTCTTCCGATAACCTTAGGTAGAGGTTATAAATGTCTAAATGGGTTATTTAATGATTGTGGCCTTACCTTGAAAATTATGTGGATAGTATCTTATATGTTGGTGATGGACTTGTAAGATAGCTTTTATACTTTTAGTATGAAGATTTTTATCAAAATAGCATGAAAAAAATATTCAAACTAAATGTCCCTTTTCACATGGTTTTCTTGCATGTTCACTGTACGTAGTGTTGAATTGAACTAATTCCATATTTTGCTCTATTTCTACAATTGTAGGTGGCAAGTGAGGATCCCTAGAGTTCAAGCTTGGGAAGTAGAATTCTCTCAAGATTGGGTATGTCCTCATATGTTCTAGGACATGGATGTTCTTTCTAGTTTTATTTCATTTAAGACTTTGTATTATACATTAGTTTCATTTATATGTAAGGGTCATATACCTAATTGGATATTCTTAACATTTGAGTCTAAGTTGGCCTATGTGAGACTAACTTCATTAAGACTTCTTTAAAAATGTTGATTCTTAAGCCCTATGATTTACGTAAAGAGTTTTTAATTTATGTACTATTTTATGACAATGCGATGAATGAATTCTATGGGCTTGTATAAGACCTCCGAAAGGTCAAGTACGCCGTGTGGCGACTTGGGGGTGCTCTCGGGTCGTGACACTCACCAACACCCTCAACTAAAACTTTTGATTGTGCTCCAACAAAAATCACGTTCAACAGTTCAAAAAGGGTGTCTCGCATTGTGCTACACAAGACTCAATCGCAAATGTACATAACTAGATTCAAATTACTTATGCGAGGATCAATTGTGTACTCAATGATTCAAGTTGTGACACACCATTATCAAAGATTCTCGAGCTCGCATTACTTGCTTCAACTGCAAGTTGAAGCTCAGCAAAAGCATTTGAATGCCCTGACACATATAATGTTTCCATTTTCACACAAAAGTGTATAATTAATTTAATGTTCAGGAATTAGATACATCGCTCACTTTCAAAAGAGGAATGCTATGCATGCTTTCAACCATAGGTTTGCCCTTATTTTCTAGTCAATATTTGTTTCAACTATCTCCAGATAAAAAAGGTATTTCTAAGGCTTGTATTGGTTTGAGTGCAAAGGTATGGTCTTTTATGCTTAGTGACTAATGATCCTCATGAATTGTGGTGCTCATAAGTTTCTTCTTCCTTACTCATCTTTGTTACTGCTAAAGAAGACTTTCCTTTCACTTCTATGACTTTACCTTTTTCTTTTCACCACATACCCCAACTTAGGATTTTGGCCTAAGTTGGATATTTCAATCAAAACAATCATTCATGAGGATTAATTAAGATGGATCAAGAAAGGTCTAGTCTTCATCAAATTTCTTGCAAAGCAGATTAAGGCTCAAGGGGTGTTCAAGAAGGTTAACACACTCACAAGGGAGGTCAAAAGAGAGGTCACAACAGAGGTATATGTCAAATAGGCTCATGCTCAATAAAATTATCTAAGAACATATCAAGGGAAATCATTACTAAGTTGACTAGACTAATGAGGCAAATTCTAGGTGTTGTCATGCATAATTCAAGGTAATCTTATCACACAAGGCATTAATACTTATGTTAACCAAGACTTTACTCTTTCGCTAGTGTGCGACGATCATTACAAGAGAGTCGATTTGACAATTGGCTAATCACATCAAGATTAAAAGATTTCACATATTTTCTAGCAACTGCATTTGGTCTCGTCGTAGTCGCACGCTCATGTTTGTTAAATTGAAAGCACTATTCAAGTCGTCGGTATTGATCAAAACTGACTCTCAAATTTTCAAGAGAACAACAACTTTCAACTTAAGAGGTGACACATAATTTGGACAAATGAAAATTTCTCGAAAGGGTCAAAATCATTTTGCAATTAGAATCAACAAATACCATAGGCTTAAATGGTCTCACAAGTAGCATAAAACAATTTTAAATAGACAACACAAAGATATACACAAGATAGAATTTAAAACAACAAAAAGGTGAGTCTCACCCCACAAAAAAATATTTATCCTCAAATCCGAGTAATAAAAGTATCCAAGAGTGTAGTCTAAGTAAGATAGAGAGAGGTAAAGAAGGATCCTGTCTATGAAACCTCTCTACATGTCAGGGCATCAGTTCTCTGAACAGTAGTCCGTGCTTGGGTATCAGTGCCCGAGTTAGCCTCAGGAAGAACAACAGTTCTAGATCCACTAGGATCTGCTATGGACGTCTCGGTAGGCGATGTATGGATCTCCAACTGTACAACTATTTCTACCAGATCTGGAAAATCTCTAAAGATGCTCTCCTATTTTCTATTTTATATCTCTTCCTCGTGATCTGCTACCAACCCCTCATCAATATTTTCATCTGAAGATCTATGTGCTACATCTCCCATATGCACATCTCCAGTGGTAGCTGGAGGAATCTCTGAGGTCACAGAGGCACCTCTATCTTAAGCGACTTCATTAAATTGTTGAAGTCAACGGTAGTCAGTTATCGTCATCCATCCATAGATCTCTAACATCATCTTTCAAAGCTGGTATTTCAAATTCAAAGCATCGATAGAGGTATGAAGGGGGAGTGAGTGCAGCAACTATGACACTCTTGATCATCCCTAGAACTTCTATGTCCATTTTGGCCACCCTTGCCTTAGCTGATTTTGCAAAGCATCTCATTTTTAAGATCGTGGCCTGAGTAATTTTTATTGGCTAGCCAGAGGAAGAAGCACCAGGATCCTGCAAAGCGAAGGAAGGAATTGGTGATAATTGATGGCCTAGAGGAAGAAGTTGGTGCAGATGAATCTATTGGTAACAAATCAACATCAATCTCTGGAGAGGTACTTGTTGCACCTGTTCTCCTTCGGTCAGCCTCCTCACGTATGTACTCGCCGTTAATATGTCGGATGTCAGTGGAGGATGAAGGGGTGACCTTGATGTCTCTTACAATATCTAGAGGTACTCCATCATGATCATACATTTTACCCTGTGATTCAATAACCAGATAATCAAATAAGTTGATGAAATTGATGCTCGACATGATTGTTAGTAAATTATAATCATAGATCAATTCATTCATTGATTGTGTAAACATCTATATTTTCTTAGTTAAATTGATTTTTAATTATTTTATCTATATTTTTAGTTTAGTTAATATATTCATCTTTTGAAATCCTCCTCTTAATGAAGAAATTAGAATTAGTATAACATAGTAAGAATAATTAATTGACAAGTCCTTTGGGTTCGATAATTCGATTCTTTTAAGAGCCACTATATTACTTGTTTGACCGCGTACACTTGTGTGTGTGATTTTGATGCAACATGAGCAGCTGATCCTTGCATGAGTAAGTTGAGTTTTGTTGTGTGCATTCATGATTGAGTCTTATTTAGCACTGTTTGAGACATCATTTTGGAACTACGGAACTTGGGTTTCACTTGAGGAAAGACAAAAGTTTAAGTGAGGGTATTGATGAGTTCGGGATTTGTACTCATTTAGGGATTTGTTTACATATATTTAGTGTTCTCACATGCTTATTTTGTGCCTATACCAGAGGTTTTCCAACAACACTTGACGTGCATCGAGTGGCTCATCTGACCGCCTAAAGTTCTAGTGTTCTAAGCTCTGAAAGAAAGAGTCAAGTTGGCGATGAAAAGGAGAAATCGGTAGATAGCCGTTGCAATTGGTAGAGTTCAAAACCTTTATTACAACGGTAAATCCAGACCTATAAGGAGGAAACACAATAATGTAAGATTGTATTTGACAAATGGTACCATTAATGTTGATTATGTCAAATCTTATGATAATCTTGCAGATCCTCTTATGAAGGCCTTAACAAGGGAAAAGGTCTGCAGCACATCGAGGGGTATGGGATTGAATCCTACAAATCCTTGAGTCATATATGAGGAAACCTAACCTAGGGACTAGAGATCCTATAACCAGGTTCAAAAGGAAAAAGTAATCATATGATGACTTGTTGTGAAAAATGCACTATTTTTTCCCTCCCTATGATGTGTGTGCATTGTTTCCTGTAGTTTGTGAAGGTTGAGTTGATAAACTCTTAATTAATATCTATAGCCCGTATGGGTGGAGTGTTAATCCTACTGGAGCACTCTCAACAGATTTCACCTATGTGATGTGTGGAAGTACGTCGCTTCCTATGAGAATTGGGATTATTCTCAAATGCACTCATGAAATCGGGATAACACATGGCCATAATGTGCTGGCTGTTAAAGATCATGTCAACACCTTGATTATTATGTGTGAGAAGTGATATTTTATTTTCCTTAAGCAGTCATAGTTCAAGTCTGAGACCACTACGACTCTGGAGTAATAGTTACTGTTTCACTAAGTGGAGGTTCAATGCAGAGCACACCTTCATTATGTATAGTAGTCTTCCTTCAACTGATATACTCTCTTATCTAAATATTAAAATGAGTGGAGGATTTTTAGGTTATTAGAATTTTAATATTAATATTTAACATATTAAATTGCTTTATTTTGCAGTTATAAGAATGACCATTGGTAGACATTTGTGTTTTAAACTACCAATTTAATAATGCTATTCATCTTTGACTTGTTAGCCATGTAATGCCATTACTTTTTGATTTATTGGCTGAATTCATTGTGATATAAAAATATTCCAATTAACATTGGAATGGATAACTTCTACATCATCCATTAGCATTGGTTATCCATCACTTTATTTCATTATTAATTCCTCCATTACTCTTTGTAACATATGTAACTCCTTTTGTAACCTATGTAACATATGTAACTCCTATTGTAACCTATGTAACCTATGAAACCTATGAAACTCCTAAGACCATTATCTTCACTATTTACTGCCTCCATTATCTTCCTATTCATTGCTAGGAAGACTGCTTGTAGTATAATAGTGGTGGTCTTCATTCGGTTTGGCACACACACTACACAAGAGAAAAAAACATAAAGTGAAAGTGTTAGTCTAAGAGAGTTTTTATTAGTTGAAGGGAGGTGTTGTTTTTTGTGGAGCTTTGGACTCAAATTCTTGTCCAGAGTTATTGAGTTATAATTTGTGAAGGCTGTTGTATCCTGGATGAGACAAGTCAAAGAGGACTACTGCTGGACCGGTTAAAAAGTTTGCTGCAGTGGGCTTGAATCTCCTTCAAGAGAGAGAGATATCCACGTCTCAGCCTTGAAGAGATTTATTTTCTTCATTTTTTATTTTCAATTGTAATCTTGTATTTTTTGTTATCTAGTAAGTTTTTCACTAAGAAAAAGAATTCACTTGATTCAGGGTAAGTGTTCGAGACAAAATTACCTCCCTTACATCCTTGCCTACTCACTAATATATAGCTATTTACAATAGTTGCAATTACCCATATGTCTATATTAGCCTATAATCGATCACATCCAAAGAATCCGTCTCATTATTGTTAGTTCGTATTGTTTGTAGTTGATGATAAAAAATCAAAGCCCCCACTTGACATTTGTGTCACCCTTTGATTTGAGTGATGAATATATTCGATAATTTTTATTCCTATGGCAGATTAAACCGCATTTATACCTCCCGATTGAATCTGAAATATGTACCACTCCATGTAGGATTCGACCCCGACTCATTTAGTTTGATTTTACACTGATTTACTATAGTTGAACACCGAGAATTGGATGAGGTATGCTTGAAATGTTAAATCAGGCTCAATCCACCCCGAACTTTCTCATTGCCATCCCTTTGAGCAAGAGAGAAATGAAGAAATGAGAGAAGTTGATTATGAAAATATGAGGTCTTAACTACCTTCTGTTTATGTTGAATTACTCTTTAGTTGCTTAGGAATTTATGTGGAACTTTTCTTAATTTATGATATTGTTTTAATAAAATATCATCTGTAGATATAATTTTATTTTTGAGAAGGACACATGTATATCGGTGCAAAGTATCCGTTTGAATTTCAAACACTTCTCTAACTCATTTAGCTGCACCACCTTCGCTATTTTCTAACTCTTTCAGGTGCACAACCTCCTCTTGTACCTTCTTATTATTGAAAAATATCCCCTGTTTTATGTGAACTCTCAAAACTAACTTTTGATGTAGCCTAAATTAATCTTCTCCGGGCCCCTTTTTCGGTTCCAAATTAGTCCATTACACCATAATCTTGACACCATCAACACAATAATTAACCTTGAACATATTGTACTAAAAATAGCTAGTGGATGCTACAAAACATTTCAACTGTTGTTACAAATCAAAATTTGATGTTGAAGATCAATTAACTTCTTCAATTGAGATACGGGATATACAGAAAGATGGAGGATACTCTAAATAAAAGCCATTGTCTCCACCTTTGCAAAACTCTGTATAGACCGTAGAACTGAACACTTAAATTGTGGTGCATTCTCATAATCACTAACGCTTGTCTATAAGTATATAGTTTTAGATACATAAGGTACCCGACCACTAGAGTTTCGTCAGTTCTATTATTGTTAGATTAAAATTTGATGAGAGAGGGAGCTTTGCCTCAAATAATCCTGTTTATATGTATATATATTTGTCGGGCTATCATTTTAACCATTTGTTGTATGTAAAGGCATTAAAACCCGGTGAATTTATTGTGCTTAAGATAAGAAATCAAGGATTTTATATAGGGTGTCTATTTGATGAGAATTAAGGTTACAAGAAAACACTAAAATAAAGCTGTGTTGGAAGCTTTATCATCAATTCAGTTTTAATGTAAGCTCGTGAAAGTTCCTAATTCAAAAAAGCATGTCTCCAAGAATATGAGTTAAGAGGTGAATTACCTATCAAATTGAAGGTTTCAAGTCTAGTTTCCGAAGCATCAAATCAATTGGACTTCACTATAATCTCTTAGACACATATCAGGAGAAATTTTCCGCAGCATATATTTTATATGCTAAAAACCTATTATGATATACCCCAACATATCAAACATAATTGGGGCTGATGAGATTCAATCTACACATATTTTCTCTAAAAAGGAAATTCTTTCAATCCCTAGGTTTTTTTTATCGCCTCTTCTCAACCTCCAATACCAAGGTAAGTACCTTTTATGTTTTCCTAAGTGTTCCTTGCATGTATTCCTATGTATTTTAAAAAACGCTACTAATTAGTAATGTATTGTTAACAATATTTTACAATAGAATTCTCGGAATATTTCTAGAAAACCCTTTTGAAGGCTTAAGAACGGATTGTTTTGGAGTTCTTCTTCAAGTGTTTTGGAACAATCACACACACGCACACACATATATAAAAGGGTGGCGCCACCATAAATTAGGATTTCTTTTTAATTTATTTTATTATCAAAACTACCCTTCCCATTTTGTGAAAAGTTATGTTTTTTATAACAAAATCATGACTTTAGTGAAGAGTTCTGACTGTGATGAAAAGTTGTGACTTTATGAAAAGTTGTGACTCTTATGAAAAGTTGCGACTTTAATGAAGAGTTGCTACTATTATAAAAAGTTGTGTCTTTTATTAAAAGTTGCGACTTTGATGAAGAATTGCGTCTTTTATGAAAAGTTGTAACTTTTATGAAAGGTTGTGAGCTTTCCAAAGGGTTGCAACTTTTCGAAATAGTTGAAACCTTTTTGATGAAGCACAATAACCATTTTTTACACTACCCTTTGTTGTCTATAAATAGAGGGATTTCCTCTCATTATAAAACTACGAAAATTCTACACCTCTTAGTATTTCTTCTCCTTCTCCTTCTCCTCCTCCTCCTCATTCACTATTAAATATTTGTGTACGTATTTATTCTCCTTCTCCTCCTCCTCCTCCTTATTCACTATTAAATATTTGTGTACTTTGCTCATGTTGAATGACTCTCTAAGACTATTGCTTATGGTATAAATTCTGGTATATCTTTTAACAATCATTAATTTATGCTTATGTTATTAAGGATAATGGTAAGATGTAATATTTTTTTCATTTTCCTTTAGATTATTAATGGTTGTTATTAGGTAATCTTGAATGTAAGATAATATAGTGCCTTAGTGATAATGCCGGATATCCTTTAAGTAATACTTTATAATTTTTGTGATATTTCATTCCCGCGCGAAGCGCGGATAGTTTTACTAGTATAGTTATAAAGAGAACCATAGTCCCACCTAAGTGGCGCTACCACAAACTAGAATTTTCTTTTAATTTATTCATTTTCAAAACTAGCCTTCCCTTTTCATGAAAAGTTGTGACTTTTATGAGTAGTTGTGAACTATAAACTTGGATACAACATGAGCGACTATCATTTTGAAAAATATGTTAAGCAACATGCCTTTTGCTATTTCCTATACTATCTTTTCACGTCTATGAGCTTCCCAATATATTTGAGTTATGATGAGGAGCTTATAATTGTCATGATGTAGGTTATTCTTAATCTTAATGATGTTATTCTTCTCAAGTGTATATGCTTTTATTAACTAGAAGGCTGAACAAGCATGAATTATGATTTTCTTAAAAAAAATATGATTTTTTTTATGATTTTCTACCAAAAGTATGAATGTCTATGAGCTTTCCTACATAAATAAGTTAAGAGTTATGACGAATAGTTTATGAATTGTCATATGATGCTATTAACTCTTATTCTCAGGTGTCTATAGTGTATTCAACAACAAGTCTTAACACACATGAATTATGATTTTATTTAAAAGAAATTTGATTTTTGATAATTTTTTACCAAAAGTATGAATATCATGGTTTTCTCAAAGCTTAGGCTTTAATGTTTATGATATGATTTTCATGATAAAAATGAACTTCCAAAATTTATGAACTGTTATGTAAGAACTTTCGAGCTAATTATGATTTATTAGCTTGTGAACTGATTATTTTGAGCACATGATATGTTTTAGTTGGATTATTATTAATCGATAATGTATGAGTTCATATAATGAATACCCAAAATTACATATGCTAGTGTAGGTTAAGAATTGTGTCATTGGCCTAGGAATCCTCTACGTGCCTCTGATGAAGACATTATTATGCATCCACATGTCATTTTAATGATGAAGCGACGACCACACATCATGAACTGGCATGGTTTTATGTCAATTATTTGAGGAATTCTTCCATCAAAGGTAAATAATTGAAGAAAAATAATTTTTGGTCGTGGCTAATGTCATGATTTTACTTTATGTTTCACCCATGATTTTCATTTATACACTTTACTTCATATTTCATTGAACAATTTAAAAATAATATTATTTCACATGTACTTTCATTTATTTATCAGGGAAACAACATTTAAATGGTGCAGTGTTAGGTATTTAGGGCGGTAAAGCAACATATTAAGGTATGCATTGTTGTTGTTGGTGGACTCTATTTGTTTTTGTAGCATAGTTGTACATTTAGTTTGTTTAATTTATGATTATGGAGGGGATCTTGTTCCAATAGAGAGTTTATTCAGTCATTTTAGAGGCTTCATAGATAGACAATTCTATAAGGTTCAGTAAACCTATAGTTTTGACCTTGGAGTCACTCTGTCGTATAACTAAAACTTTTATTTCATCAAAAGTTTTCTTTAAATATTTTTATGGGTGAATTTCTCTTGATAGACTTTAATCGATACTTTGAAATCATGTCATTGGATTCCGTAATATGTTTCTATATAAATGTCACGTTAGTTGGTTTAGTTGAACAAGTTAAGGCATCGAGTGCTAGTTTCACCTAGCCGAGGGTTGTCATATGACAAACTTGATATCAAAGATCTAGGTTCAAATATCCTAGGGAGTATGTGAATCCATGTAAATGAAGTCTCATTTATCATTGTGAGGGAACTATTTGAAAACTATTTCCAAAAACATGTTCACTCATATGGTCTGTGTTCCCAAAGAATGGTCCATAGAGTGAACTATATAAGTGATCTTTGTTAAATTATCTTCCCAAATTTTTGATACTTCACAGTCCATGGACCAGGTGGTGGTCTGTGAAATTAACTCATAGAAATAAGCCAGATGCTTGTCAAATTCTTTGATAAAATGAAAGGCCAGTCAACAGTCCCATAGGCCAGAATGATGGATCTGTCGATGGCGTATAGACTAGAAAGATGCCTCAATTGATAGTTTGTGATCTTAGTGATGGTTTATTATTTGGATGACAGTTCATTATCCTAATCATGAAAACTAATTTTCCAAATGACTTAAATAAAACTCTAAGTCATTTCCCGAATATGTTTCAAGTGCAGAACATATTTCTTAACCCTAGTAGACAATAAACTTTCTCCAAAGGCTAGGTATGCCTTATACTTCATTCCCAGAGTTATTCTAATGTTTCCTAACTAGATATAGGGTTCTTACTCCAAAGTCTATGATTACGAACATTCCCTATTTCAAATTTCTCATTGTTCATTATACCGAGAATATTGTACTTCATATAATTTGTTATTCTTGACTGACAAATCATTCTTACCACATGATTTTAAGAGTAAGATTAGAAAGCTTTGTTAGCATTCATTACTTTCATGTATAAATTACTATTAAGTTCCAATAGAAGTATTTCAAGAAAGAGTTCTAGAAAGTATATATAACTTCAAGTGCATTATTTTAGAAAGAAATAAAAGTCAAATTTTGGAAAGAAAAGTCATATTTAAAGTAAATAAAGTTCAGCTTAAGGAAGTATTATTGACTATATAGTCAAAGATAGAGATTATAAGTTTTTTCCTAAGGTTGAACACCTTAAAGTTATTGAGCATTATTGTTTCATTTTAAGAGTAGTATTCAATACCGACATGGTTAATGGTTCTAATAACCCAAGCCCTAAAACTATACCATCAAGATAGGATCGTGCTGTTGGGTTGGGCGACTCCTCATTTCCCCATAGCAATAGATCAAATTTCGAACCATAAGTGAAGGCTTTGTTCCATATTACGTCAAGGTATTGATTGACTTTTCCAACATGGAAAATACATTATATTGTCATGATGCTCATCCCCCCAAAAAACTTACTATATATTTTTTATCAGTATTTGCTATTGACACATACTTTTGGTTGTAAAGTTTTGTTGTTAAAGTACACATACCTTCTTTACTATTTTATAATGCAATGTATATAGGATTGACATTGGATGCACCACTAGGATAAGTTTCATTCAATATTGTTGAGGACTCCTTTCTTTCAAAGGGCTCCCTTTATCTAGATTGTTTAGTAGTTACGAGGCGTTGCTAGTAGAGCATTCTTGTATTGAAGGATCTTTTCCTGTTGCTATTTTTAGCATAATAGTGGCTTCATAAATGAGTCAATTGAGTTATAATTTCAATTATTTTTTACGAATATTTCTATTAATTCATGTTTCATATTTTTAGCTATAAAGTTATTGAGTTAGCTTTCTATAAAATTATTGCATGCTCATTCTTTTAAATTTTCTGAACTTTTATTATAACATTTAGTTTGTAGCATCCAAGCCAAGGGTTTGCTCGAGCCATTAGTTGTTCCAAGTATTGATCATACCTAGGGTGTAAGTCAGGGTCATAACAAACATTGTATCAGAGCCCTAGGTTCAAGGATCCTATAAAATTAATAAATATGTATCTAGTAGAGTACATGTTATGAGTGTGAAGTACGTTACACTTATAATAGGGAAGCTATAGGTAATTATGGAATACTGATGTGAGGTCAATATATATATATTTTAATCATTATTTGCCTCATATTTATTATTTATATTTGTCCTTTTTGAGCATAAATTTTATGGATTGTGGTAAATAGTATATATTTTTGTAGAAGCAAATTGGTATAAAGATGAAGAAGTTTGGAGCTAAAACGAATGAAAGATGAAAGTTGAAGAAGGAAATCAAGCAGTCAACTTAATGAATAGAATTAAATATAATAACATTAAATTGATATGAATTGTAGTTAAGGAAAAAAGAATAGAATTGAAGTTGAATAACCAAACTGCCAGTTATAGTCACTGAAGGCGGTGGACAACAATTTCACGTGAAAAAAGAATTTTCTATATATATAAATAGTTCATGGAAATAATTATTTTTGAAGGAGAAGATCAATCCCAGGGCATTAAAGTATAAAATTGTCAATACTTTTTAGGGTTCTTTTTTTCTTCTTATTTTTAGACAATATTGTAAACTTTTGTTTTTGGTATGTTGCAATTATTGGTGCAAATACATAGAAAATTAATTTCCAAAAGTTTGTTTATGTATTTCAAAATTGGTTTTGAATTAAAGATTTAGGGTTAAATCTATTCTACTTTTAAGTTCATGATTTATTTTAACTCAATTATGAATTGTGAACATTCAAACCTTAGAAGGTAAATCCACAACTAGGGTTGTGGTAATAATGATCGATTAACAAAGTATGAATAATAATTAAGTAGTTCTTTAATAATGTTTATTAATGTATTGTGAATCTTATCATTTAAAAGTCTTTCTAGCGAATGCACAATGTCAGAACTCGCCCCGTTCCTACTTGACCATACCAAGGGGGTAATCAATGAGAAAAAGATTTAAAAACAGAGATTTAGTTAAGAATTTGCTGCTATCTAATAGTTTGACTTTAATCAATTGAAGTGAGGGTGAAAACTCAATTAAAATTACACGATGACCAACCTGGGGTAATTATAAGAGATAATAAAGCACACATTCGTAGATTTACTAAGTCGCGAGTGAAAATTCCTACGATGAATACCATTCACTTCGGGATACTAACTTATCAACCTTGCATGTAAACACTAGGATATGATTACTGCATTAAGAGGTTGTCTGGAACACGTATTTGTAGTTTCCATCTAATATTGATATCTCAAATAGTAAATCTTCTTTAATTTTTACTTAATCATTTAAATCTCAACAATCAATTATATTAGTTAGAAAATCCCTTGTTTACTTTTCTCACAAATAGTTTGACTAAAAAGAGATAATAGTGAGTTAAGTTTTGGTCTGAACAATATTACTCGTGGGATCGACCCCAATATACAAATGGGTTCTTTATTTGGCAACGACCACTTATAATTCTTTTAGGAAGTGTATTTTGGGCATATCAAATACCACCTTTAAGTCATACTCTGGTTCATGTGACAGAGTTTAACTCTAAAAGAAATTTCCTAAGTAATTCATTCACACATTTTTTTTATCATACCTCCATAGCATACCACTAACTAGAGGAATATTACAAATGAAGAGGTTCTTGCTAAAACCAACACGATGAAACTAGGAATGAAACTCATTTGATGAATCAAGACGTTAGTGTTAGAGCTCAAACTATACCATCTAACTATAACACCTATATTTTGGATAAGTAAAGGGAAACATTTTGGCCTATTTTTTTGTTCAAGATCTTCTGCAAATCGTAGAAGACATACATAGAAAGTCGATGAATAACTTTTTGAAAATTAAGTCTTGGTACCTCTTTCTGCATTCACCAGAAAAGCTTGTCAAATAGACTACTAGTTGAGGTCCAAGTTAATTTCTATGGTTAGGGTCTATGGATCGTAGGATTTCCTAAAGACCATAAAATTATTCCACCAAAAATTTGGATAATTTTCATGGTCCTAGTACTTGGTCTATGATTGACCAGTATAAACCGTACAAAGTAGGTCTAATCTGTAGACCATTTTGACAATTAAATTTTAGGGGCTTTGTGTTCTTTTACTTAATATTTTGAACCTATAATATGTTTTCATTAATTATATACTAATCCCTATATAAAGATTTTAAGTTCTCAAACTATCTACTCAAAGCCCATTCTCCTATTCCCTAAAACTCAACCAAATTAATTCTCCCAAATTCCCCCCACCCCCAATCTAAGGAAGAAGAAGAATATAGAGTTCATTTAAGGGCATCAATTCACCATTTATCTTGGAATTTGAGTAGCAAGGTATGTGGATATTCACCCATGAAGTCTACTCCTCCATAGCGCCCCCATGGTTTTTAATTCCACCATCTCAAATTTAGTTGATCAATTTAGGTTTCATCAAACTCTTATAATTATTGATGATTAAGATATCTAATGCGATATTTAATGTTTATTCATGATATTTAGTTGAAATTATATTGAATCATGCATGATTTATGATTTTAAACTATTAATACATGATCCTATGAACTATGAATTATTTGAAAGGTTATGCATGTCTTAAGAAAATAATGTTTATGATGATAAGGTGCTTTTGGATGAAAGTATTCATGTTGTTGTGAAAGGATTACTCATGTAGGAGTATGATCATGATTTGTTAAAGGTATTTTTCACATATGAATTCACATTGGTGAAAGGTTTTCTCATCTCTACTTGATTTTTGTTTTAAGGAGCAACTATGTGTTCTGATTTTAAAGATGTAGGATTGGTATTGATCATTTTCCCTATTCTATAATATAATTTTAATTATTCCATTGGGATTTATACATAGTAGAGGGAGGGTTTTGAGGTTGAGGCTCAAGCAAGGTAGTCTGTAGTACGAACCTCTAGTCCCCAATTATGTGCCCCATTAGGATTATCTTAAATTACCTAGCTAGTGGATCCACTTTAGCAAAAGATAATATGTACAAACTCTATATTGCAAAATGGAATACCCTTCTTTCAATATGAGAGATATAGTGGATTCCATGGTATATGTGTCATGGTCCTATTGTCGGTTAAAGCTTATATCCCACAAAATGAATATGTTATTCAAGATCTTTTCGTATGTCTCTTAATTTAATTGTATTTACCATACCTTATGATTTACATGTCGTTGCTTCTTTAAGCCTTTAAATTCTCAAATGTTGGTTATATCTTAAAATTATTTCACCTAAAACCTACAGCCAAGATGTAACCGACATATAAGACATTGAAAAAGTCTCATACAAGCCATATTGCATGTCATTACATACGATAATAAAAATAGTGCAGAATTTAAAACTTTTTTTTAAATCCATACAATCAAAATCATTCAAAATAGTAGAAGTGTACTAGTTTCACATGGCAATCTAAATATATCTTTGAATCGAAAGTAGAGTCACAAATGTTTACAATTGAAAGTCTTAACAAAAGTCTAATACAATAAGAAACATGAAATGACAACAAAGTACTTCTCCTCGAATCCATGAAGACATACCACTAGTCTTGGGAACACTCAATTCAAGGTTGAACTAGAGGAAACTAAACTCACTTGCCAGAACCTACACCTTGTAGAAAATAGGAGAAATATGGGTTAACACATTTAATGTACGAAGTATGATAAGCATGAAAAACCCATGCTTAAAAGGGGCATTTAGTTTGAAAACCATGCTATATGTCAATTTTTAGAGAATCTCATGAACATAAGAAGAATATGTATGAATACAATATAATCATCATATAAGCCATTTCAACATATTAATACATCACCTTGGGTAACCTTAGGCTTACTTGTGCAATGTAAGGATATCATCTCATTCTATTATCCCCACTAAGTACCACCTTAAGTCCACTATAAATGAACTTACCATTATTCATACTCATCTTTAGTCAATACTTAAATAAAAGGAACGCATACATTTCATGGAAAGGAAAGTAACTTATACTACCATCAAAGTAAAGCATGCATTATTACATTAAGCATTTAAACCAACAGTCTTCAGTACCTTCATTAAGAGCACATTCGTTCAATAGACATTAATACTTTGGAGAAACACACCATGAACACTTTCAAATCTTAGTTGTATAATGCATGGATAAAGTTCCATACCCCAACCCACACTAAGTAGTGCATTCTTGAGAAGCCATAGTTCATTATCAATCTTTGTGGGGGTAAGTCTTAACCAACACAGACCATGTGAGCAACTAATGGAATTTCGGTGTTATCCACACCGTATAAAGGATACCTACTTATCTAAGGTGAGACCATTACATTTAGCTTAGGTCAATCCACTAGCTAATAACCTATGTGGGCACATAGTTATGGGTTAACAAGATTGCTACTAGATATCCCACCTCAACTTATGCATGAGAATTTATCTCAAGATATGGCTACTATATACCCCTCCTCAATTCACAAATGAGCATCCATCCCAATCCATATCCACTCGGTGTTTAGCATTATTCCGCACGAAAAGTAATTTTCATTCATTACTTGTGATTATTATGGGGATAAAAGATTGTTACTAGATACTCTGCATCAAATCATGGATGAATATCCATTTCAAACCCAACATTCATTCATAAGATAACTCATGGATTCAAAGATGAGAATAGCCTTTAAACTATGAATCCCCATATTGTGAGAAAGACCTTTGAGAACATTTCATTATTATTCATTAGAGTACAATTGTGAATAGTCTTTCAATTAATACATCATCATTAACTTGAGAATATAAACTTCATTCATTCTACATATGTGCATGTGAGAATAACCTTTCAAAATCACCAACATTGCATTATGGACATAATCACAATAATCTTATTGAAATCACAACACATAAACAAAAGAATCATACTCATACATCAAATCATCATACTTTTCCTTTTAAGGCCATGGATTGTAATTGACCAACACATCCTAGAAACTAAAATGTAGGCATAAGTGAAATAATTCAATAAAGTTAATCAATATAAGCGTAATATATTCACCAAATTCCATAATCAATCAACCCAAATCAGATATATTTACTTTTGAATTTTGGGGAAAAACATGGGTCATGGGGAATTATTCAAGGTCCATCATAATTCATCATTAAATCAACAATTCATTCATAATTCGTTATATATAAACCTTTAAAAACGTTATGGAATTGAACCCATGCTTAGATTCAAAACCATATGTTTCTAAGGGAATTTGGAAACTTGAAATCATCTTTTGATATATCCTCGAATTAAACTTAATTAAAGATGAAGACAAGAAAACCTTTATGGAAAAAAGTCTACGAAAATTTGTTGAAAAAGGTGAAATCTTGAGCTTCAAAGATTGACTCCTTCTCCAATGGAGGTCTCCAGAGAGAGAATATTTTGAGGAAATGAGGTTTCTAATTTTTAGTGTATTGGAATAATGACTTATTAAAGAAGTTACCTTTAGAAGCTTTAAAATACTTTAATAGATCAATAATAACCGTCCCTTAACCTAACTAGACTTAAAAGGAATTTACCATTTAACCCCTACATTTGTTGAGTCGTGATAAGAAAACAGTGGTGACCTATGTCCCATGACCTACAGACCGTAGGTGGGGTGACGCCCTATCTTGAAGGTCTGTGGTTCAAAATTTGGGTCCTTGACTCAGTATTCCTCACCACGAGGCATGGTTGGACCTACGCTCCGTAGGTCCTATTCGTGAGTCACTAAATTATTTTGCAGATTTTTGGTTTCTTTGGGGCTAGGCTTTAGGGTGATCCTCAAGGACCCTTTTGTTGTCTCTAGGGGTTTTTTACCTCGACGTTTAACTCCTAAAACCCTCAACCTAAGCTTGGGACATCATTAAAAAACTCAAAACCCCATACCCAATTAAATAACAAAGTTGTGAGATTCTAGTTTATCAAACATGCTCCATGAAACACAAGAAGGTAGGAACTACATCTACAAACTTATTATGCATAAAAACTTCGTCATTTCTTACTTAATCGGAGGAGTTAACTTATCAAACTCGAATCATGCTCATTTTAACGTAATTAGGAAACTATGCAATTACTATTGAAATCATTTTTAGGCATGTTCAACATTCAACCTAATGAAGTATATAATCAACTTATATAAAATGCACATAAATATATTAGAAACAAAAATCACACTTGACTCCAAAACATGAAACAAGACACAAGGAACTCTTTGTCTCAAGCTGAGTAGGAATAGAAGGAAATAGATACAAATTTTGGAACTGTCAACAACCTTACTATTACCATCTACCCCTTGGAGTAAATCCGTACTAAGGTTAACATGAAGACAACATAGGAACCTCAATACAAACTTCACAACAATAATGAACCATCACTTATCGGTGCTTTCGTTCGTAAGGGCTTCTTTGTCCTCTCTAGACCGACATGCATAGAAATGACCATAATTTGGAGGGATAGAAACCGTACCAACATTAAAATCTTGATTGGAATCTCTTAATTTTTTCGAGAGTGTTGGGAAATCTGTCAACCATGACCTTTCTTTCCACACCCAAAGGAAACATTCGTGCCAGCTAAGCACTTACACAAATGTTATTTCCCACAATTGGCACATATGGATCTTTCAAAAGAACAACACCTCTATTTTCTCCTTGAGAAGGGTTAGAAACCCCATACTTGTTGACCATCGGGGAATCTTGGATAGAGGAACTCTTTTTGAACCTTGGTTGATATTGTTAATTGGACCTAACTATTTTTACCTCCTTACTTATTTTCTGGAGTTTTTTCTTCTCTATTTGTTGAGAATATACCATGATCCTTGAAATATCCATGTCATGATGGAGAATTGAAGTACGACATTCTTCATCCACCAAGCCAGGCACTCCCATTAAAAATTTATTCATGCTAGCCCTAAAATTTGCCACCAAGGTTGGAGAATATCTGGATAGTTGGGTGAACTTGAGAGAATACTCCTTCACACTCATACCCCTTGATGAAGGTTCATGAATTCTACCAATTTTTATTCACTCAACTCTAGGGGAAAACCTATCAAGGAATTCTTCTTTGAGTACCTCAAATTTTATGGGACCGTTCCACTGGTACTCTTATATTTTTGTTGTTCATACTATATTTGAGCTACATATTTTAATCGGTAGGTGTATAGCTCCACCATCTCCTCCAAAGACACCTCCATTACACTAAGTATCTTGCAAACCTCATCAACAAAATTTTGGGGATCTTCTTCCACCTTGGAACCTAGAAACTCGAGGGGGAGCATCCTAGAAAAATCCTGTATTACTCACATTAGGATTTACATGAGGCTCAACATCCCTATTTGCTTGAGACATCATAACTTGGGATTGAGTTTCGGTCGTCATGTCTTAAGGTATCAAATGGATAGTGGTCCCAAGATCATTCACATTATCCTCTTCAATCCTTCTTATATTCACCCTTCTTGTATTCATATCCTATAAATACAAGAGAAGGGTTAGGAAAAGGAATTTTATAGAGCTAGACTCTATGGCACGACTTCAAGGGTAATGAAAGAAGGGTAGTTTCCTAATGTATTATAGCCTCTCATTCATAAATATGACATGCTTCACACAATGAACAAGACTCTACTAGACGTTGCTTCTGAGATATAATCCTAAAAACCATCGTAGAGCCTTATGCTCTGATACTATGTTTGTTATGCCCTGATCCTACACCCTAGATGTAATATGACATACAATACTTTGAAAAGTCTTATACAAGCCTCATAGAATGTCATCAAATAAGATAATAGAATAGTTTGAAATTTAAAACTTTTCTTGAAATCCATATAATCAAAATCAATAAAAATAGTGGAAGTCTACTAGTCTCATATGGACATCTAAATATATATTTGAATCAAAAGTAGGGGCACGACTCTTACAATCGAAAGTCTTAGCAAAATCTAATACAATAAGAAACATGAAATGACAAAAAATTGATAGTCCTCGAATCCATGAGGACATAACACTAGTCTCCGAATAAATTGATCCAAGATTGAACTAGAATAAACTCAATTCACTTGCCAGAACCTATACTTTGTATAAAATAGAAGAAATATGGGTTATCACATTCAATGTACTAAGTATGATATCCATGAAAAACCCATGCTTAGAAAGGAAATTTTGATTGAAAACATGCTATATGCCTATTTTGAGAAAATATCGTGAACATAAAAATAATAGGCATGAAATACAACATAATCATAAGATAAGCCATTTCAACATATTATATCCATCACCTTGGGTAACTTAAGGCTATACATGTCCAATGTAAGAATAGCATCCCATACTACTTCCCTACTAAGTACCACCTGAAGGCCACGCATAGATGAACCTACCATTATTCATACTCATCTTTAGTCAATAATCATACATAAGGAACATATGCATTTCATAAGTCATGGCAGGGAAAGTAACTCATTATAGTATCCAAGTAAAGCATGCATCATTACACTAACCATTTAAGTCAAGATTCGTCATTAGCTTCATTAAGAGTACATTCGTTAATTAGACAATAATACCTTTGAGAAACATAGCATAGCCACTCTCAAAGCCTAGTTTTGGAATGCATGAATGTAGTCCCATAACCCCCACACACACTAAGTAGTACATTATTGCGAAGGCATAGTTCAATAACATTCATCGTGGGGGTAAGCCTTAACCGACATAGACCATATGAGCAACTCATGGAATCTAGGTGTTACCCACACCAGATTGGGGATTCCTACTTTCCTAAGTTAGGATCGTTACTTTTAGCCTAGGTGGATCCACTAGATAATAACCTATGTAGACACACATTTATGAGATAGAGAGACCTACTGGATACCCCGCCTCAACTTACGGATGAGCATCCATTTCAAGAGATTAATACTAGATATCCCGCCTCAACTCATAGATGAGCATCCATCCCAATCAATATTCAGTCGGTGTTTACCATTATTCCCTATGGAGTACTTATCATTCATTACTTTATCATTATTACGGGATAAGAGATTGTTACTAGATACTCCACCTCAACTCTTGGATTAGTATTCATTTAAAACCCAACATTCATTCATCAGATAACTCATGGATTCATAGATGAGAATAACCTTTCAACTATTAATCCCTATATTGTGATAAAGACCTTTCATAACATGTCATTATCATTTATTAGAGTATGATCTAGAACAACCTGTCAATCAATACATCATCATTAACTTGATCATATAATCATGATTCATTTTTCATTCATGAGTGTCTTTTTTTGTGAGAAAAACCTTTATTCATAACCACCATTGCATTATAGCTATAATCATATTACTCTTCTTGAAAGCACAAAACATAAACATAAGCATCACAATCATACATCAATTCATCATACTTTGCCTTTCAAGGACATGGATCAAATTCACCAATGTATGCATTATTAGTCACATAACTCAATAACTAAATCAACATAAACTTAATCTCTTCATATATTTGCTTAATAAATCAATCCAAATCTTATACATTCACTTTTATATTTTTTGGGGAAAAATGGGTTCATGAGAGAATTCTTTAGAATACATCATAATTCATCATTAAATCAAAAATATATTCATGATTCATCACATATAAAACTTTAAAAACTTTTTGGAATTTAATACATGCTTAGATTGAAAACCCTAGGTTTTGGGGGGAATTTGAAAACTTGAAATTATCTATTGATAGGGCTCCTTGAATGAAACTCAATCAAGGATGAAGACTACCATACGTTTATGGAATAAAATCAACTAAAATAAGTTGAGAAAGGTGAAATCTTATCTTCAGTGCTTGACTCTTTCTTCTTCAATAGAGGTTTCTAAAAAGAGAATATTTTGAGGAGATAAGGTTTCTAATCTTGAGTGTTTTGGAATAATGAGTTCTAAAAGAAGTTTAATTCTTTAAAAGCATTATAATAATTTAACAAATCAATAATAACTCTCCTCTAACTTAACTAACCTTAAAAGGAATTTACCATTTAACCGCTACATTAGCCAAGTCCTAATTGAAAAGTAGTGGTGACCTACACCCGACCTACGGACCATAGGTGAGGTGATGCCCCATATTTCTGGTCCGTTATTTAGGTCTTAGGGTCATCATTTGGGGACTTACTCATAATACCTCTCCACGCGGTATGGCGGGACCTACACTTTGTAGGTCCCATCCGTGAGTCACTAAATTGTTTTTTTATAGTTTTTTGGTTTCTTGGGGTTAGACTTTAGGGACTTTCTCAAGGACCCTTGGTTGGTACTTGAGGGGTTGTGCATGGAGTTTTAACCCTATAACCCTCAACCTAAGCTCCAAACATCATTAAAAAACTTAAAACTCCATACCAAAACTCAAAAGAAAACTCGCGAGGCTCTAGTTTTACTTGGTTGTTTTACAAGTCGTGACTAAAATCTTCATAAGATCATGTCTATTGATGCATATTTCCCCATACATAGTACATACCATGTACTAATAACACTTATCCCTAATTTCTCTAAATTAATGTAGGAACCAAACATTTTTTGTTTCATGTCTTTCTAGTTCTCTTATTATGTATGTGGTGCATGGTTTACGTCCCAACCACTTCTTCGATGTTTTAGATGGCTTGATGAGACTATGTTAGATTTCTACTTTTTCAAACTCTCTTACGATATAATATTTCTATATTTGAAATCTTTAATTTATTTTACCATGTATATGTATAGTAAGTGGCTTGTGTAGGGCCTTTCGTGGTTTTATGCACCACGTTACACTTAGGGTATTAGTTGGGTTGTGACCAACTTGGTATTAAAAGCACAGTTTTTAGAAAGGTCCTAGGACTGCCACACCCTGAGCTACCACCTGGATGCAGACACGAGATAAGGATCACGAGGGACCCCAAGCTAACCCAGCTGTCAAAATCATGAGCATACTTGGGATGAAGTATGGTGCTAAGATTAACCTGAGTACCAAAACCGTTCTAAAATAACTTCCAAAAATGAGAAGTGAACTGAGGACCTCAATCTGAGATGATAGATAAAGAATCCCCATGCAACTTGACTATCCCATTAGTGTAATGATTGGCGTAGTCCTCCACCAAATTGTAGTCTTGACCGCCAGAAAGTGTGAAGAGTCAGTAATTCTATCCTCTATCACCCAAATGAAGTCATACTTTCTAAGAGTATGAGGTAAACCACTGATGAAATCAATGTTAATCACTTCTACTTCAAAGTAGGAATGTCAATCTCTTTAGTCATACCTTCTGGTTTATGATGTTGTACCTTGACTTGCTGAAAATTAGGGAACCTAGCCACAAAAATTGCTATATCACACTTCATACCATTTACCTAGCCACAAAATCTGCTATATCCCACTTCTTACCATTCCACTAGTATACTTCTCGCAGATCATGGTACATATTAGTGGCTCTTGGATGAATGGAATATCTGGAGTTATGGTCTTTTTCAAGAATCTGGTGTCTCAACTCACCCATCTTAGGAAAACATAAATGACCCTAATAGCAAAGCACACCATCTCCCTCGGGACAAAACCTTAACTATTTGGTTATGTATTTTAGTTGAAGTTATATCGGATCAGTATCGTGCTTTTATTAAACTCCTTTACCTATGAAGATTTTGGCCCATTCTAAACTGTCACACCACGATCTGATATACTCATAAGACGAACTCCTAAAAGAGAAAGTCCATGAACATCATTTTCTAGATCTTTTCTTTCTTCCTCAATGTACGCTTCACTACCCATAAATAGTCTTCTAAGATCTTGTGATACAACATTGGCCTTACGAGGATGGTAATGCACACTCATATCATAATCCTTGAGGAACTCAAGCCATCTACTTTGGCGAAGATTAAAATATTTCTAGGTGAACACCTACTAAATGCTCTTATGGTCTGTGAACACATCTACATGAACACCATACAAGTAATATCAAAATCTTAAGTTCAAACACTAGTGTTGCTAGCTTGAGATCATCTTCTCATGTACCGTACGCTTTCTAGAAGCACATGCTATAGCCTTTCTTCTATGCATCAACATATAACCTAGGTTGACTATGGACGCATCACAATAGTTAACATAAAAGTCTGAACCCACTGGTAGAGTAAAATAGGAGTTGTAATCAACATAGTTTTCAGTTCTGTGAAGATTTTCTGAAAATTGTAAAAACATAAAAACTTGAACTTTTTCTGAGATAACTTAGTCAATGGAGAGATATGGATGAAAATCCTTCCACGAACCTTCTATAATAACCTTCTAGATCTAAGAAACATCTGATATGTTTGAGTAATATTGAATAATACATAAATGAATAGAAGAAATAACATAATTAGAACATGATAAAGATACAAATACGATTCTACATGACTTAATAGAATGCAATGACCAAGTTTATAACATGCAAAGACCGAGTATTGATTGTATTTAAAACATGGTCAATTCAATATAATCTGACTTAACTGTAAGAGATCTACTAGTAATCGACATAAATTACATGAGCTAAATGTGGATTCCAATATATACGCCTCATCGAGAGGACCCAATATACCTGTCACATATTTAGAGGCATGTTGGCATGATCACTAAAATGATGCTCATATAGGGGATTTACATCCTACATGGCATGTGGTTCTGGGACTTGAGGGTGACTGGACCTAGTCCGCTCGATATTAAGCTTCCCATATAATTAAGAAATTAACATGTTATGAATGAAATTTTATAAAACTACATAACTTAAAACTGACATGCAAGTTGAGAATGAAACATTAATATAGTAATTATTATGCATTAAAAAACTGAGGCTTGTTCATATGTAAGTGAATTAACTGACCTAGCATTTGTAATTCATGAACTAGAAGAACTATATAACTAGAGTTCTAAGTTTATGCATGAAACAGGGAAATAATAGTGTTGAATTCATGATAATACAATTTAGATTATCCTAATAGCTAAAACAAAAATTCTAATATTCAAGAAACCCTAGGTCTAGATAATCGTTAAGGAGATCAAGATTCTGAAGGAAATCCAGGAACCTAATAGGTGAAAGGAACCCACTAGTGAAATCACACATGCCTGGTGACGGGTTCCATGGTGAAATCTTTCGAGACTTATACATGAGTGTGAAGTGTGTCATATTTATGAATATAAGGTTATAAGATGTATAGGAAACTCCATTTCTTTCATCACACTAAATTTATGCATTAGAGTTTAACTCTATATATCTCTCATAATCCTTATTTGATCTCTTTTTCTGGATATAGCCCCTTAAAAAATATGTTGGAGGAATGTAAATGAGAATGTGAGACAAGAATATCCTCAAAATCCACATGTTCTAGCGTACCCCTTTTCCGAACAAGTGAATAATGTAGAGTTTCGAGCCACTTTACAAGTATAGTCTCAAGATTTGTTGACTCAAGCCAATAGGGTGATTGTGGTTCCCATGAAACTAAATGTAGGTACAGTGGAAACTAGAGTGAGAGACTTCAATAGGATGGATCCCCTAGAGTTTCATGGTTCCAAGGTTGAGGAATAACCTCACAAGTTCATAGATGAGGTGTATAAGGTTTTAATGAACATGGGAGTGGGATCGGTGGATAAGGTAGAATTGACTGCTTGTCAACTTAAGGGTGTATTTCAAGTTTTGTTTGACCAATGGAAGGAAAAAAAGGTGTTAATGTGGGTCATGTTGATAGGGAGAAGTTTAAAGTTTATTTCCATGATAAGTTCTTTTCCTTTGAAAAGAAGGAGGCAAAGGTACTTGAATTCATTAACCTTTAAGAAGGGAATATGTGTGACATAGTATGCCTTGAAATTCATGAAATTTCCCAAGTATGGTGCTTTTATGTTTGCTAATTCTAGGAAAAATATGAGCAAGTTTATTTTGCAGTATCAAATATAATGGCTAAGAAATGTCGTACCACCATGCTCATTAAGGAAATTGAAATATCTCATTTAATGGTTCATGATTAACAAATTGAGGAGGAGAAGCTTAAGAAAAGTTCTAAGGATTCATCGAGGAAAAACCAGTGATGGTGACTTTTCAGATTCAATATTTGATGAATATGGTAGTTCTAAGTTCCAATAAAGATTTTGTAGTCAAGGTTCCACCAATGTTTCGACTATAAAGTTTAACGAAGAAAGGGTGTCTAACCCTAAGCCCCAAGGAGGAAATAGTGGTGGAAATTGATCATTGGTTCCGGCAGGCCAAAACTATTGCAAGAGTCATTCAGAAAAATATTTGATGGTTAAGGATAGTTGTTTAATTGTGGGAAAAATGGCCAGCTCTTGAGATATTGTCCATATTGAAATGATAAGGGAAAAGATTGTAGACAAGCTCAATCTAGTGGTTTAGATTCAAGTTCTCTAAAGAAAAATCAATTCTATATAAATCAAACTTGACATGATCAAGAGTGTTTTCATGATGTTGTAACCGGTAATTGAAAGTCTTTTTTCGGGATGTTTATGCGTTGCTCTATTATGGGGCTACTTTGTATTTTTTTACGCTATATGTTTCTATGAGATTGATATTTATCCGGATGTGTTATTGGACCCTTTTTCTGTTTGTACACCTATGATGAATCTATTATGGCTAAGAGAGTATATTGAAATTGTCTCATCTCCTTAATCCATAGAGTAACTCATGTTGATCTTGTAGAGAATGATATGTTAAATTTTGATGTCATTCTTGGTATGTATTGAATCCATTCTTGTTATTCTTCTATTGAATGCAGAATCCAAGTTGTTAAGTTTTAGTTTCCAAATGTTCCGTCCTAGAGCAGAAAAATTATATGCCAAATAGTTAGTTTGGTGTTGTACTAAAGCTACAAAAAAATAATTTATAATGTTTTCATGTATGATCTTGTTCGGGTTAGGAGACAAATTTCGCAACCCCTACCCTTGAGTCGGTCCCCATTGTAAATTAGTTTCTAGAAATGTTTCCCAATAATCTACTTAGTGTTCCTCCAAAAAGAGAAATAGACTTTGGTATATACATTCTCCTAGATACGCATCCTATCTCTGTTCCTCATTACTGTATATATCTTGCAATACCTAAGGAATTAAAGAAACAACAAAAAGATTTGTTTGATGAAGCTTTCATCCGACTGCGTATTTCTTGATGAGGTGCTCCATTTTTTTGTTCATAATAAGGGTGGTTCACTTTGCATATGTATTAATTAACGTTAATTTAATATGGTTACCAATAAGAATAAGCATTCTCTCCCAAGGATCAATGATTTATTTGACCAACTCTAAGGAGCAAGTTGCTTTTCTAAACGCGACCTCAATTCGTCCTATCACCAATTGAGGGTGAAAGAAAGTGACATTCCGAAGATGTTTTTTCAAACTCGGTATTGTATTATGAGTTTTTTTAAATTTCATTTGGGTTGACTAATGCTTCGACCAAGTTCATGGACTTAATGAATAGAATGTATATACAATACCTTGATATATTTGTGATAGTGTTTATTGATGGCATCTTTATTTACTCAGGGAATGAGGTTGACCATGTTAATCATTTAATTATTATGGTGTAAGTTATCAAGTACCAACAAGTATTTGAAAAGTTTAGTAAATTTGAGTTTTGGTTAATATCCACGTTTTTTCTTGGTCATATTGTTTCCGGTAAGGGTATGAGATAGATCACAAGAAGATGAAAGATTTTAAAAGTTGGGTTAGAGCACTATCTCTTTTAGATACTTGAAGTTTCTTTGGTTTGGCCAGTTAGTATAGAAGGTTCGTGGAAGGATTTTCTTCCATTGACTATGTTGACTCAAAAAAAAGGTAAATTTCTTATGATCAGGAGCTTATGAAAAGAGTTTTCAAGAGTTTAAGGATATACCCATTTCGGCTCCTATTTTAAGTTTACCAGAAAGATCCAATCGGTTCACCATTTGTTGTTATGCTTCAAGGATTGGAATAGGGTGTGTCTTTATTCAAAATGGGAAATTTGTTGTTTATGTATCATGTCAACTCAAGATTCATGAAAAGAGTTATCTATTTCTTATGCTTCATAGAAACTGAGGATTCATGAAAAGAGTTATCCTACCTATTACTTGGACTTAGCGTAGATTGTTTTACCTTAAAAAATTAGAGGCATTATTTGTATTGTGTCAGTGTTGATGTTTTTATTGACCACAAAAGCTTTTAGTATGTGTTTAATAAAAATGGTCTAAATCTTCACCAAAAGAGGTAGATTGAGTTTCAAGAGGATTATAACACGAGTATTCTCTATCACTCGCTAGGGCAAATGTGGTGGTGGATGCGCTTAGTCGTCTATCAATGGGTAGTGTTTCCCATGTTGAGAAAGATAAGGAGTTAGTTCATGACATTCATATATTTGCCTGATTGGGTGTTTGTTTGGTTGATTCTAATGTAGGTAGTGTAGTTGTTAAAAATAGTTTGAAATCATCTTTTGTTTCTTATTTAAAGGCTAAGAAAATTCCTGATCTAATTTTTATTAAGTTCAAGCAAGCGGTGCTCAAAAAGTTTGTTGAGTCTTTTTCCCAAGAGGGATATGATGTGTTTCGATATTAAGGTCGTCTGTAAGTACCAAATGTTAATGACTTGAGAGAGAAAATTTTATTTTAAGCCCATAGTAGTTGGTATTGGATTCACCCGAGAGCCCCAAAGATGTATCATGACTTGCGCAAGGTCTGTTGGTTGAATGGGATGAAGAAGGATATTATGAAATTTGTGGCTAAGTGTCTTAATTGTAAACAAGAAAAATTTGAGCATCAAAAGCTTAAAGGTTTGTTCCAAGATATTAGCATTCCTACTTAGAAGTGGAAAGATTTGAATGTGGACTTTATTGTTGGTTCACCCCATACGTAGCGGCAACATGACTCAATTTGGGTTATTGTGGATCGTTTGATGAAGTCTAATCATTTCATACCCATCAAGGTTTCTTACTTAGGGGAACATTATGATAAGCTGTATTTAAAGTAAATGGTTAGGTTACATAGATTGCCCTTATCGATTCTCTCTAATCAATGCATCCAATTCACTTCTTAATTTCGGAAGTATTTATGAAAATGTCTTGGTATTCGAGTTGAGCTAAGTACGAACTTTCATTATCAAACCGATGAGCAAGTGGAATGCACTATACAAACTTTAAAAGATATGTTGAGAGCTTGTGTAATTATTTCAAGGGTAATATAGATGATCATTTTCCTTTAACTGAGTTTGCATATAATAAGAGTGACATTCAAGTTTTGGTATTAATCCTTATGAAGATATTTGTCCTAGGAGGCGTAGATATACTATAGGTTAATAAGTTGGTGAGGTTGTTTTGATAGACGCCCAGTTGTTTCATGAGGCTACAGAAAAAGTTCAACTTATTAGAGAATGGTTGAAAATGATTATAAGTCAAGAAGAGTCTCAGGTCAATGTTAGAAGAATGGATCTTGATTATGATGTTAATAATTAGGTTTACTATGAAGATTTCACCTACTAAGGGTATCATGAGGTTCGGTAAGAATAGAAATCTTAGTCCCTTACATATTGGCCCATATAAAATTTTGAGATGCGTTGATAATGTTTCTGATGAACTTGATTTACCTAATGACATAGCATCAATGCATTCGGTTTTCCATGTGTCCTAATTAAAATTTGTTGGAGATCCAACATCTATTATATCATTAGATAATCTTAGTATAAAGGAACACCTTTGTTATAAAGATGTTCCGAATTAGATTATAGATCGCCAAGTTTGAAAGTTGAGAAATAAAGAAGTTACATCCGTGAAAGTGTTGTTGAGGAATCAAATGGTTGAGGGTGATACTAAGGAGGTCGATACCGATATGATGTCTTCATATTCTCACCTCTTTATCTCCGTTCATACTCTAACTTGAGGTATTTAGCTCCTCATGGTTCATCCTGTTGGTTTCATGTGTTTTAGTCTTTAGAATGTTTCCATATGCATGCATATATGTTTTATGAATTTTTTTTGAGTATGTTTTAGGCTGGAGTTGATTTCCTCTTCAACAATATGTATTTATATGATTGCATTCATGTTGGGTTGTTAGATGTCTCTTCCTCTCCACTACCTTTTTATGATAACTTGAGTGTCATTTGACGACAAATTTTCCCAACAAGGGGATATTGTAACACCTTTGATTTTGGATAAGGAAAGGAAAATTTTTTTGGACTACTATTATGTTGTACGAGTGCATTCCACGAGCCGTAAAAGACATCCGTAGATTATGGGTAGAGAAATATGAAAATCAATGATGTCCAAATAGTTCTACAGTTAGGGTCTACAGGTTGTAGGATGTCCTACAGACCGTAGTAGGGTTATTTTAAAAAAAATGGTACTTTTTAAGGTCCCACTACTGGTCTACAATTGAGCAATACAGATCGTAGACTAGTCTAACAGTAACATTTTTGGAGATGTTGTTATTTTCCTAAATGTTATAAAATTATACTATAACACCCTAAATCCAAAACAGACCAAAAATCAATTTTTCATAAATTTTAGGTGCAATCGACGGTCACCGTCATGGACCATATTCTGATCTATGGCCCATACTGCAGGTCCGTAGATTGGTACTGCATCCCATCCCAAACTCAGCTCAGAAAAATCGGCTAAGTCTCGACCCACAGACACATCCACGGTCCGTAATTCAGAATACGGTCCGTAGTTTATGTCCATGGATCAAGACCCCATTTACCCGGCCCCTAATATGAACCATGATAAACTAGTACAATCCGTAGATAGACCTACAGACCGTAGGTGTGATCGTAGATGAAGGTTAGAAGCCTGTTGGGGGTGGGGTGGTGGGGGGGAAATATTGTTGGGTGAACTTCAAATGGTCATAGCTCTTAGCAAAAAATGAATTATGTGTCCTATGACCTATGATATGGTAGATAATTGAATTATATTTCTAGGGCCAGCGAGTTTGCTAAAATTAGACATTCGAGTTTTTCTTACTTCGTTGGACCCCTAAGATACGTTGTTTTGACTCTAAATCATGTGATTTTAGTCAGTTTAAGCCTAGAAACATAACAAAAACTTACCTAAGTCAAATTATTAATCAAAACATGGAAAATTCAAAGCAAGAAAGGAAAAAAGGTCAAGAACCCTAGTTCAAGAAAGAAGCAAGGTTCCATTTGTTCTGACCCCGAAATCTAAATAGTTCTCCATGGATATCCTGACAAGGTATGTGGGATTTTACGAATGGATTCCTTTTTTACCATTATCTCCCTAGTTTTAAGTCAGATTCTTGATTCCCATATCATGATTAGACCTAGCGTTTCTAGAACTTCAACAGAATATCATTAATTAGTTAGTTATGTGTTCCAAATCAGATAACCATGTTACTACTCTAATTATCGATGAATTTCAGAACCCTAGCTATGTGTTTC
Source organism: Solanum chmielewskii (assembly GCA_027704785.1). Classification (NCBI taxonomy): domain Eukaryota; kingdom Viridiplantae; phylum Streptophyta; class Magnoliopsida; order Solanales; family Solanaceae; genus Solanum; species Solanum chmielewskii. Next base: position 13,640,469 of record JAKWIX010000324.1, on the reverse strand, counting down.
TTTAGTTCTTGAATTATACATGCTAGGTCAAATATTTGAGTTATTTAGTTATGTATTCCTTAGTTATTAATGAATCATTATCATATTAATTGTTGCATTCTTAGTTACCATGTTATGTTTTAAGTTATCCAGTATTTATATTAATTCAGTCATAATATGTTAATAACTCAATTCATTGGAAGTAGCATAATACCAAGTTGGACTAGGATTTAGCGTACCCAAATACTCCCATAACTACTAGTCAATTAGGTGTAAGTTCCCTTTGTGGGCATCAGTTTAGTGATCCTACCAAGATGCTTTTATACCTCTGGCAGGGTATATTGGGTTTGTTTTTGATGGGGCGTATACATCGGACTCCACATTTAGCTCAAGTGGTTTTATTATCGGTTATTAGTAACTCCCACAGTTAAGCCAGACTATATTGCATTGACCATATGTACAATTCAATTAGTATTCAGTCTGAGAAGGTTATGAATTTGGTCATTGCATCCAGTTAGCTCAGAATTCAGTATATCATGTTAAGAAAACTATAATTGCTTTTGTACTCCTTCAATTATTTCTCATCTTTACTCTATTCTACATGCTCAGTACTTTTCAAGTACTGACACATACATGCCCTACATCTTCTCGTGATGTAGGTTCAGGCTCCCAGCATTCAAATCACACTTAGATCGATTCGTGATCTCTAGTTCAGCAGAATCAGTGGTGAGTCCTCATTATCCGAGGACAATATTCATTAGTCTATTTTTAGTACTTTTAGTTATTTCATTTCTATTTTTTCTAGAGTTAGTTTAGGCTTATCCCAGCATATCTAGTTAGTTAGAGGCTTATTTTCAGACATAGTTACTTTCAGCTTAGTATTGAGTTAATATTTTCTTTGTATTAAGTTATCAGTTTCAAATATCTCAGTTATAAAATATGGGTATTCCCCATCATTTCATTTTAAATTATGATTTCTCTTTCGAATCAATTTATTATGTTTAGTATGCTCATAATCATGCCAACAGGTTAACTTGGGATCACTTGTGGTCCTAAGACCCATGTGCGCGTCTCGGGGCATGACATATACTATCTCATTTTTGCTTATATTCTAATCCATATATAAATCTTTTGAGTGCTAAAACAACCAACTTAAAACCCACTCTCCTACTTTTCAAAACTCATCCAAATTTATCTTCCAAATTCTCTCCCAACTGAAGAAAGAAGAAAAAGCTAGCGTTTATTCAAGGAAATCAATTCACCGTTGGACTGCGGCTTTAAGTATCAATGTATTTGGCATTCAACCATGGAGTAAATTCTTCCATGGGGTCCCCATGGTTTTTAATTTCTCCATCTCAAGCTCAATTGATCTAACTAGAGTTCTTAATTCTACACGGGTTTCATCCAATTCTGATTTTTATTATTGGGTAAATCTACTAATGAATTATTTAATCTTAAATGCATAATATTAAGTTAAAATTATTTTGAATCATGCATGATTCATGATTTTCAACCAAGAACCTTTGTGGAACCCATGAATATATAAGTTATAGATTTTAGAAGGTTAGGCATGTCTTATGAATTTTTTTATGAAGATAGGATGAATTTAGAAAAAATTGTCCATGTCAATGATGATAATCTATGAAGGTATTTCTCACATATAAATTCAGGTCGGTGGAATGGTTTTCTCACTTGTGCTAAATTTGCATTTTAAGGAACTACTCTATATTTTGATTTTTGAAGATGCAAAAGTGGTATTGATCATTGTATTTCCAATGTTATACTAATATTTAAATTCAACATATTTCATTGGGATTCAAACTTAGCAGTGAAATGACTTTGAGAAGGAGGTTCAAATAGGGTAGTATCTATTATCAACCTTTTATCCCAAACTGCACGCCCCCGTAGGATTGTCTTAAATATCCCAGCTAGTGGATCTACTTTTACAAAATATGATCTGTATGGACTCTACCTTGGCGACTAGAATTCCCTTATTCCAATATGAGGGATATGCAAAATTCCACGGTATAGATCTCATGGACTTATTGTCGTTTAAAGCTAATACCTCACTATAAGAATAAATTCTTCAAGAGATATTATGTCTCTCAATTAAAATGTGTTTATATTAGACCCCCAAAAAGAGTTAGGTTGTCTAGAGCCTCATTTGTGCATGTAATCTTGTTAGCATGTGTGTTTAAGAGTATGCATGGGTTATTTGAAGCTATTTGGAAGTCAAACGTCAAGGGAGGACCAAAACGTTTGACGACTAGTCACTAAAGAGGATTTAGATGTTTTCATGTTCTTATATGTGTTTTATTAGCTTATTAAGTCCTTATATGGTTAATAATGATGTTTATAGGTACTATGCTAATTTTCATGATGTTTAGAGGTCAAACATCCAAGACGTTCGAAAGTTATCCCTTAAGATGTGCATGTTTGTGATGGTGTGTCTTGACATGTTTTACACATTCATTTGGAGTGAAACTTGTATGGAAGGTCTTAAACATGTTAAGGTATTTATATACGTTGGAAAAGTATGGGTACGACTCCTAAAGGGCCCCGCAAGAATCCCTCACGAAGGACCCAAAGGTTGACGACACACTGCCTTGGCAGTGTCAATCGACGAGCTCAAATGGCGCCTTGTCCTTCAATCGATGCCCCGTAAATGTGAGGCATTGCTCGAAACTTAAAATTTTGAGGTTATCCTCCTAGAAAGTAGTTGCAGTCGCAAACGATGGAGCAACATGACGTCTCGTCGACCAGACGACGCCCCATTGATTGTGCTCGTCGATGCTGCTTGCAACAAAAGCCATGCACGCTGCTTCATTGAAGGGGTGAATGGTAAATTAAACCCACTTTCTAACCTGAACCTAGTTTGTTTATTTGGTTAATTTTGGGATGTATTTAACTAATAAAAAACATGACAACCCCATTCCCAATTGATATCACAAAAATTAGATTTTCCTCCCAAACCGAACTCTCTCAAGAACCTCCATTGAAGGTGAAGCTCAAGAACAACTTGAACCTTGGAATTCCATGGGTTATTAATCAAGTTTTTGATGTTTTCTTCTACATTAAGGTACGGTGATCCTTCATCGTTAGAAAATCTTCCATCTAGAGAATTCTCTTCAATGTTTTCAAAGAAGTTTTACGATCAAATCTCTTCATATTTAATTTAGCCATGGGTTCTTTGTTGAAACATTTTCAAAGGCTTAATCATGATAAATTGATATAATGTACTGAATATAAAGTGAATTTCAATCCAATTGCATGATGAACTCATGTCTCCTTCAACTCTTAAATTAGCCAATGTATGGGCATTGTGATAGTGACATGGAATTAATTGAATTATGATTATAGCATGTTGAATTGCTTATATCAAATGCGTATATAGTATATTGGTGCTGAATTGTTTGTGAGTGATCCATGTGGATCAATGTTTGATTAGCATATGTTCTTCTATCTTCCATGGATTCCTAATGTAGCATGCTCACTGTAATCTCGAGTTTATGGCAATTGTAGTAGGAATTCATTTAAATTATGATTTCTTTAACTAATGCCTTATATTGACGTTATTAATGAATTTTGGGTATGAATCATTCATAATCAAAGTAAAGGAGTCTTGGTAAAGATTGATCTAGGTTCTTCTTGCCTATAGATTAGATGCTGTAATGTGCATGATGTGATCTTAATTCTAGGTTAAATAAGCATGAGTTAGACTTGATTATTATGTTTTTAGGTACTTTCCTAGATTGATTCTATTGATGAAATATGATTGATGATCAATGCAAGTGATTTGGTTAAAGATATATGTCCTTCTACATTCTAGTATATTGGAGATGTATTGTACTAGTTTGTAGCATGGTCTTGTAGTGTCTTATGCATGGTATCTTTTATGATTAAAGTACATTTAGCTACTTCCCTATATATGAATTGTTTATGAAAAAGGAGTATTGATCAATGATGATCAAAGGGTAAGGAATTGGTAAGAATGCTTATCATTTTTACTTTCTTATAGTATTGATAGTTGATGAAGCCTTGTATGACATTATGTGGTATTCTCTACTTATGGTGGTGGTGTTTAATTTATTGTCAATATATATGTGATGTGATAATGGACTTGAAGGAAATTATATTCTAAATGTGTGTTGGTGATGATCAACCAATGTGAGGTCTATGCCTAGTCTCCTATTCTAGTTATAATCTAGGTTGAACGACTACTATATAAGCATGTGTATAATTATGTTAGGGATAGGTTTAAGTGCTACCGTTGATGAGTTATGATGGTTGATGTCCCCTTACCTGTATATCCTTACATGAATGTGTGATTAGCCATGGTTATGAGTCTTGAGTGCCAGTGTTGTTGTTAGCTTGACTCCTACACTAAATTATGTTGTGTGGTCTATGCTTTAATGTGTATTGTGGTCCTAAGCGGGTGGCTGCCTCAATGTGTTGTTTACAGCCATTATGTGATCATGTTGACCATTGTACACAGATTCACACTTCATGCATTCTTACAAGTTATGTAGGTTCAATTTTCTTTGGACAAATATTCTTTTTATTATCAAAATTTAAAGAAGTTACTGCATGAATTCATATATGTCGATCATAGGGAATTGATGGAGCAGGCACTTGTGTCTATGAATCATGTTATGATTTAGAGGGTTAGTATATCTCTTAGTTCCATAACTATGCTTGCCGCATATGATTTAGAAAGTAATTTCACTTAGTATGCTAACATGTGTTAATGTTCTACCTTGGCTAGGTATGAACACCTTCCCTTGGTGTAACGATCTACAACACCAAAGTCCATGTAGCACCCATGGTCTTAGTATCGGTAAAGGCTATATTTTACCTAAAGTAAAATGGACGATGAAAGTTAAGTAACGAGCCTAACTAGGTTAACCTAAAGGTAGGTGCTTAGTGTAGGTGGGGGTATGAGACTTCATCTATGCATTGCACAAGTGGATCTTGAGGGAAGTCCTTCGAAGGTGTTCTAATGCATGTATCTATGTATATGTTTATTATGAATGACTTTGTAGTCTTTTTTATATGATGAGGTATTTCTTAATGTGTAGGATGGTGGGTTTACTGACTATGTGAATGAAGTTTCCACTTGAGTTGCATATAGTTTATTATAGTGTTATGTTTGAAGTGTGAAGTGCATGTTTTGATGTTTACGTTATTATGATAAGTTTACTAAGTATGTGTGGGTTATGGTGCTTCACATGTACATTGTACTAGTAGACTTAGAATAGGATTATTAGTATGGTAATTGACTATGGTTCACTATTATGTCTTTATGATCTAAGACTTGAAGATATATTGTGGTGTACTATACTCTTATAATGGTATGTGTTGGCTTATGTAGAATGTATGTATAATTTCCTTGTGGCTTTAAGGTAATGCATTGCACAAAGTATAACTAGAGGGTTACTATGAAGGTTTTAATGAGTTAAAAAAAAGAAGTAACTGTAAAGAGAAGAAAGTCTACTGTAATGTGACTCTAAAATGCCTTAAATTATATGTATGATTTTATATGATGTTTGGACTTTGAATATGCCTATATGAAGTATGCAAATGATATAATGCTTATTTTATAAAGGGTTTAGGAAGTTTTCACAAAAAGGCATGAGATATGATTTCAAGTAAAATGTCACTTTTAAATGTCTTTTTTTTGCGTGGTTGTCATACTTAGTGCATTCTTTACTAACTACATTCTTCTCTACTTTTTACACAAAGTGTAGGTTATGGATGCTTAAAAGCATGTCTCTATAATGAGGAGCTTGTTATGTGTTTCCCAAGCTCAAACAAAAGGAATCCTTAAGATTGAAGGATGTCCTGTGTCATGTTATGTTTTAAGTCTTGTAATTATATACTTGTGATTATGTTGTAAGGGCCGTGTCTCTAACATACTCTAATGATGTTGAGTCTAGGACGGAAAAAATGACTAGAGTCTAAATATGTACTTATGATGTTTTATATATATGAAGTGAAATTTCTAGTATATGATGTGCTATGAAAAGTTTAAATTTTTTTGCTAAATTGGCTATAACGATGTGATGAATAATAACTATGGGCTTGTATAAGACCTTCGAGAGGTCAAGTACGCCATGTTACTTCTAGGGGGTTCTCTTCCGTCGTGAAAAATGTGGTGATCATGAGGTTTATAAAAGTGGTTTTAGGGTCCAAAGTCTTATATTTCCAAATCTACTAGAGTCTCGATCATCGGTGGTGATTCGCGTCACATCTATGAGCGAGAGTCTATATTACGATAGATTTTCCACTTTTCATCATTCTCTTGTCATGCCATAGATTTTAACTCCATAAGATCTATCTCTTATGTTGTCTTATTCGGTAGTCTTTTAGATGTGATTGCTTAGAAGAGATTGTATCTCTATGCTCGAGGGAGAAAAGGTGTGTTTTGATACTTATCTTGGTTTTATGGTTTCATGAGTATGTGTGAAGGTGAACTTTTGTATCCTTTGATGATATGTTGTCCTTTGTGACTATATATGAGTATTATGTGAAATAACATGTTATGTTGAGGAATGTATGTCATGATATGGTTAAAACATGCTGAAAGTTGTTATGGTTAAAAATGAGTCTTTTTTTGGATTGGCATGCTACTATATGACTTTGCATGATAATAGTCTTATGATATGGTTTAGACATGAAATACTTTGAAGAATTAGTAAATAGCACATTGTGCATGTTGCCTAAGTATATGTGTTGCTTTGTTTGGATTGGAGTATTTTCTATAGACTTGATCTTAGAAGTAAGGGTAGCATGTTTATCTTTGTAGGGTGATGATGTGGGTTTGATTGGCCTAGAAGTTATCTTACTGTAATGTTCATGGAAAAGAAAAATTCCTTATGGTTAAGTCTCCTGTATTGTTCCCCTAATGTTTTGTGACCTTTGATGTTCATGGTAGAATCGAAACCTTATGTGGTTGGATAGTATGACCTAACTTGAAAATTGGAGGATGATTTGTCTAAGATGATAAGGTGTAGTATGCCTTTGGTATTCCTATATTGACTTACTGTAATTCCTTCTAAAGTGGTAATCACTTTTTAAGTGATAATAATGAAGGTTGATAAATAAAGATCCTCTTGATATTGGGTTTAGTTGCTCTTAATTGGGTTTACCCTAAGTGGGGGATGGTGATGTGAGTAGTAGGGGTGTAGATATTTCTATCTTGTTCTCCTATTCTTACTTGAGCTTGAAACTAAAGAATTCCTATAAGCTTGTTCATGATAGGAGTCTTGTTTAAAGTATGAATTGCATGACCTATATATGTTTGATATGTCCTTATTGACCCTATCTTCAGAGTATTTTGAAGATTCTAAAGTACTTGAAAGGAAATTTTGATTAACTTTATGCTTTTTTCATGTTTATTGTGCGTCTTGATATGCTAATTCTGCATTTAACTTCATGAGATAAGGTAAAAATCATGTTTGAAGTCACTCTTAATGTGTAATGCTTAGCCTTATAATGATAAATTGAGCCTCTTTAAAATGAAAATTGATGAATATCTTGAAAACTATGTGACTTTTACGGTTAGGAAAGCTTGATTGTAGGCTCACTTTTGAAAAGTGAAGGCATGTTTAGCTATTGTCCTCGTGTGTGTCTATAAATTTTGAAGACTTTTCCCTAAATGATGCATATTGATGAAGCTAGTGTTATGCCAGAGATTGAAATTATATGAATTGACTTCCTATTGTTGTGATGTGTGTGGTGTGAATTGCCATTTTGACTTCATTAGGAACAAAATTGTGAGCATGCTAGGGTTAAAAGTTGAGAAATTCTCATTTAACATGAATAGACCCATTTGCATTGCTTGCCTGTGAACTCATGAAACATGTAAGTGTGTTGAGGAGAAGTATATTCCTCCATGGACACTAATAAGCATGATATGGTTGATTATGACCCTCATGGCACTAGGCCTAACTAATATAGATCCTTGTTCATTCAATTCACAAGTCTATGTGCATTGAAGTATGAGTGTCTAATTAGTCTGTGGAGTGTTGTTGGAATATACCTTTGTGTGATCTTACATGATGAGATCTTGATAAAATGAAGTGCAATGACCATGTTATGATTAGGAGAAGGATGTTCCTTGTATGAACATGATAAGATCCTGTATTTGATGCATTAAAGAGTGAGTGAATAATGGTTTTGCTTGCTTGCGTTGCATTGAGTGGCTACATGGTTTGAAGTTGTGTTCCTTTTAAGTTTGGTGCATTAACTTCTATATGATGATGTTATTACTGTTGTATCTGCTCTATGATTCATTAAAGTCCTTGTTGTGATTAAAGTGTTCTAAGTGTCATTCAAGGATGAATGTTCCCAAGTGGGGGATATTGTAAGACCCCCTAAGTGAGTTAGGATGTATAGAGCCTTTTTCCCCCTAAAATATTTATAAAATGATAATTAAGTGTTTAAAGAATATATGGGTGATTTGAATTCATTTGGAAGTCAAATGTTAAAGGGCAGCCAAGACGTTCGACGACTAGTCACCATAGAGGCCTTAGATGTTTGCATATGTGTCATTAGATTATGAAGTCCTTATATGAGTAATAATGATTTTTATAGGTAGTATGTTGAGTTTCATCAATTTTAGAGGTCAAACCTCATAGAACGTCCAAGACGTTCGAATGTTAGCTCTTAAAATGTGTATGTTTGTTATGGTGTGTCTTGAGATGTTTTACGAATTTTTTTCGTTTGAAACTTATATGGAATGTCTTAAACATGTTAAGGTTAATATTTATGTTCTAAAGTTCCGGATACGACTCCCCAAAGGCCTTGCAAGAAGCCCTCAAGGAGGCCCCACAGGTTGTCGAGACACTGCCTTGGGAGTGTCAATCGACAAGCTCAAATGATGCCTCATCCTTCAATCGACGCCCCGTATATGGAAGGCGTTGGTCAAAACATAGACGTGTGATCTTATCCTCTCTGGAAACAGTTGCAGTCATAAACGACGAAGCAAAAAAATGGCTTGTCGACTAGACGACGCCCTGACGACTGTGCTCGTTGATGCTGCCTGCAACAAAAGCCATGCACGTTGTTTCATTTATTCACCCCACGTGCTAAACTGATACTATTTGGTTTATTTGGTTATTTTTGTTGTATTTAAGTGATCAAAAACATGACAACTCCATTCCCAATTGAATTCCCAAAAACTAGACTTCCGTCACAAACAAAACTCTCTCTAGAACCTCCATTGAAGGTGAAGCTCAAGAACTGCTTGGAGCTTGGATTTCCATGGATTCTTCATCATGTTTTAGTGGTTTTCTTCTAATTAAGGTATGGCGATCCTTAATCTCTAGTAAATCCTCCATCTACAGAGTTCCCTTCAATGTTTTCAAAGAAGTTTTACGATGAAATCTCTTCTTCTTCAATCTAGCCATGGGTTCTTTCTCGAAACATTTTCAAAGGCTTAATCATGATAAATTTATATAATGTACTGAATAAAAAGTGAATTTCAATCCAGTTGCATGATGAACCCATATCCCCTTCAACTCTTAAATTAGCCAATGTATGGGTATTGTGATCGTGACTTTTGTATTGATTGAATTATGATTCTAGAAATTTAAATTGCTTATATCTAAATATTTATTGTATATTGATGGTGAATTTTTTGTGAGTGATCAATGTGGATCAAGGTTTGATTAGACTATGTTCTTCTATCTTCCATGGATTCCTAATGTAGCATGCTCACTGTAATCTCGAGTTTATGGAAATTGCAGTAGTATTTCGTTTATGTTATGATTTCTTTAACTAGTGACTTATTTTTATGTTATTGAAGAATTTTGGGTATGAATCATTTATGATAAATGTAAAGGAGTCTTGTTAAGGATTGATCTAGGTTCTTCTGGTCAATAGATTGGATGTTGTAATACATGATGTGATCTTATTTCTATTGTAGATGAAGCATGAGTTATACTTGATTTTTATGTCTTTAGTTAATTCCCTAGATTTATTCTATTGATATATATCATTGAAGATCAATGCAAGTGAATTTGGTTAATGATCTATGTCCTTCTACTTTCTAGTATAATGGTGATGTATTGTACTAGTTTGTAGCATGGTCTTGTACTGGCTTATACATGGTTTCTTTTATGATTAAAGTACATTTAGATACTTCCGTATATATTAATTGTTGATGAAAAAGGAGTATTGATCAAGGATGATCAAAGGGTATGAAATTGGTGAGAATGCCTTTCTCTTTAACTTTCTTATAATATTGATAGTTGATGAAGCCTTGTATGGCATTGTGTGGTATGGTACACTTATTGCGGCAATTTTTAATTTATTGTCAATATATATGTGATTTGATCATGTCCTTGAAGGCAATTATATTGTGAATGTGTGTTGGTGATGATCACCAAGTGTGAAGTCTATGCCTAGTCTCCTATTCTGGTTGTGATTTAGGTTGTATGACTATTCTATAAGCATGTGTATAATAATGTTAGGGAATTTTTTAGGTGCTTCCATTGATGAGTTGTGATGGTTGAAGGCCCCTCACCTATATACCCCTACATGAATGTGATTAGCCATGGTTAAAAGTCTTGAGTACAAGTGTTGTAGTTAGCTTGTTTCCTATGCTAAATTGTGTTGTGTGGTCTATCCTTTAATGTGTATTGTGGACCTAAGATTATGGATGCCTCAATGTGTTGCTGATAGCCATTGTGTGATCATGTTTACCATTGTACACACAGTGACACTTCACGCATGCTTACAAGTAGTGTAGGTTCATGGTGTCTAATGAAAGGTATTCTCATGAGCACTTGTGTCTACTACTATGTATGTAAAGAATGTGTCACAGAAGCATGTTATGTATTCCATTAGCACCGAGTGAACTCTAAAATGAGAGGTGTTATCTTTCCTTGGAGGAAGATTATCCATTGGGTTCTCACAGAGTGTTGACTTCCCTTGGAGGAACATTCACCTATGGTTCCACATGAGGTGTTGACTTTCCTTGAGGAAGATTCACCCATGGTTTCTCATGAGATGAGGCTTCAATGCTAATGAGCATGTAGAGGGTTATGTATATCGCTTAGTTCCATAACTATGCTTGCCACATAGGATCTAGCAAGATATTTCACTTAGTATACTAGCATGTGTTAATGTTCTACCTTGGCTAGCTAAGAACACCATCCTTTGGTTTAAGACTCTACAACACCAAATTCAATGTAGACTACATGGTATTAGTATCAGTTAAGGTTATAGTTTCCCTAAAGTAAAATAAATAATGGAAGTAATGTAAGGACCCTAACTAGGATAACCTAAAGGTAGTTTCCTACTGTAGGAGGAGTAATGAGACTTCACCTATGCATTGCACAAGTTGCTATTGAGGGATGTCCTAGGAAGGTGTTCTAATGAATGTGTCTATGTATATGTTTCATATGCATGACTTTGTAGTCTTGTTTATGTGATGAGGTCCTTTCTCATGTGTCAGATGTTGGGTTTATTGACTATGTAAATGACGATTCTACTTGAGTTGCATATAGTTGATTATAGTGGTATGCTTGAAGTGTAAAGTACATGTTTTGATGCTTATTGTCTTATAATAAGTTTACTAAGCTTGTGTGAGATTATGGGTCTTCACATGTAAATTGCACTAGTAGACTTCGAATATGATTGTGAGTAAGGTCATTGACTATGGTTCATTGTAATGTTTTTAAGGTCTTAGACTTGAAGGTGTCTTGTGGTGTGCTATACTTCTATGATGGTATGTGATGAATTGTTTAGAATGTATGTATGATTTCCTTGTTGCTTTAACATGATTGATTCCACAAAGTATCACTAGAGGGTTACTTGGAAGGTTAATGAGTTAAGAAAAAGAAGTCATTTAAAAAGAAGAAATCCTACTGTAATGTAAAAGTTCTTACTGTAATGTGACTCTAAAATGCCTTAAATTATATGCATGATTTTATATGAAATTTGGCCTTTGAATATGCCTATATGAACTATGTCAATGATATAATGCTTATTGTATAAAGGTTTTATGAAGTTTTCACAAAAAGGTATGAAATATGATTTCAAGGAAAATGTCCCTTTTAAATGCATGTTTTTGCATGGTTTCCATACTTAGTGCATTCTTGTACTAACTCCATTCTTCTCTACTTTTAGACAAACTGTAGGTTATGGATGCTTAAAAGGATGTCTTGATGTTGAGGAGCTTGTTATATGTTTCCCAAGCTCAAGCAAAAGGAATCCTTAAGATTCAAGTATGTCCTATGTCAAGTTATGTTTTTATTCTTGTAATTATATACTTTTGATTATGTTATAAGGGTCATGTCCGAATACACTATAATGATGTTGAGTCTAGGATGGCAAAAAGAGACTAGTAATTAAATATGTACTTATGATATTTTATATATACGAAGTGAAGTTTCTATCATATGATGTGCTATGAAAAGTTCAACATTTTCCGCCAAATTTACTTTCACAATGCAATCAATGATAACTATGGGCTTGTATAAGACCTCCGCGAGGTCAAGTACGCCATCTTACTTCTAGGGGGTGCTCCCCGGCCGTGACAATTTACCATATCTTATGATTTACATGTCATTGTTTCATTAAGCCTTTTAATGCTTAAATGTAGATCTAAAGATCATATATTTAAACTCGTCATAGTATCACGTTTGTTTATGCATATTCACCCAAAAATAGTACATTTCATGTACTAATATATACTTGTTACTACATTGTGTCATTAATGTAGGATACGACACTCTTACATGTCATATTCATAGATATATGGTCATTCTGTTCGTTTTGATTGTTTGTGAGTCCTCATGTTCCTAGGACCGACAAAATTTTAAGAGTCCTAGGATTTTTGAAAAGTCTCACTAAGTAGAGTCCTTTTCATGGGTATGAAGTGCACCACATCTGTTTAGAGGGATATTAGGAAGTGTTCTAGGAAAAAACTTCACTTCCTTGTTACTCTTATCGTGCGTAAGGTATAATCTAATTCATTTCTAACTCGACATTCTATTTTTGAGATAATGCCTCCTCGTAGTGCTTATGCTAGGAATGTGAATGCCAAGAATGCAAGCACAACTCCTCCAGTCCCAGATCAGCAAGTCTCCAATGCTGAATTCAGGAATACCATTTAGATGTAGGCTCAGAGTATTGTCAACCACAATAATCAGCGTGTTCAAACTCATGTGAACGAAAATGGTGGATCAACATCAGCTAGGGTCCGTTACTTTGTTAGGTTAAATCCCCTTGAGTTCTTAGGATCTCAAACTAATGAGGATCCCCAAAAGTTCTTGGATGAGATCAAAAAGATCTTTGAGGTGATGCAGGTTACTTAAATTGATCAGGTTGAGTTGGCATCATACCAGCTGAAAGATTTTGCTCATATCTGGTACACTCAATGAAAGAAAAATAGGGGTGCAGATGAAGCTCCTATTACTTGGGAGTGCTTTAGTGATACCTTTTTGGACAGGTTTTTCCAAATAGAGTTTAGAGAATCAAAGGCTTAGGAATTCATGAACTTAAGGCACGGTAAAATGACGGTCCAAGAGTATGGCTCATGTTTAACCAACTCGCAAGGTATGTCCCTCACATGGTTGCGGTCTCCAGGGCTCATATGAATAAGTTATTGTATGGAGTGTCAGATTTGGTCAAAAATGAATGCAGGAATGCTATGTTACTAAGAGATATGAACATCTCTAGGCTTATGACTCATGTTTAATAGGCTGAGGATGATAAACTTAGGGAACAATCTGAGTAAGAACGCTAGGACTTGGGATTTAGTGTTCCTTAGCTTATTTCACAATGTTTTAGGAGTCGAAATTTTGTGAAATTTTATGGGAAGGTGTTAACAGCGATTAAAATATGTTTAGGGTCAAAATTCCTGGGTACGACTCCCCAATTACCGCCCTTCCACTTTGGTCAAAAGGTGTTGAAAAGAATTGTTTACTTATGAGGTGCAGGCAACCAGGCGTAGGTGGATCGATGTGGCGACGATGCCTCCGTCAACCAACACTTAGACACTTTTCCAAAAGTGTCCAAATGACCAGTCTCTTACACCAACAAGGAATATTCAGTACGGTTAAGGGAATGGGCATAGGTTGACCTACGAACCGTAGGTTATGGTCTCATAGGTCAAGCCTGCACTTTTCCTGTTAAGTTTAATTGGTTAATTTAATTACGTTAGTTAGTTAGGGGTTTGATTATGATTTAGGGTTTGGTTAATTAGATTAGTTAAGGACCTATGTAAACTAACCTAATCCTAAACCCCACTTAACATATCACTTTTTCCAAACCCAAATTGCTCTTTCTTCGCTCTACTTTGTCTCTCCCAAAGAAGACTCCATAGAAGACCAAGGTTTAAGTTTTACAGGGAAGCAAGATTTTATCTTTTACCATCAATCTTCAAATAATATCAAGGTATGGGAACATTTCACCTCTTTTATTCCTTTCCCCAAAGGGTTCTTCTAACATTGCTTTCCAAAAAGATGTTTTCATTCTGTTTATTTTGTTTATTATTATTATATTATGATGTATTATTTATAAATTATTATAGTTCTTGATGAATTGACCAAGTATGTGGAATAGATCATGAATTGGCCCAAATTCCCTAACCCTAACTCATGAACTCATGTCGAATTGATTAGTATTGATCTGATTGATATAGTTATTGTATTATTTAAAATTGCATGATTTAATTACACCTATTGATGTATGAAATTGTTTTTGTTGAGGATAATACTAATGATTATGTCTTTTGAAGGAGAAATGGTAATACTTTGTGATCTTAAACCTTTACTTCGATTGTAATGGCTTGTAATCTCTGACGAATTCAATTGAAGTATATATTGTGATTGTATTAAGTAATTTTTGGTATGATGATGTAATCCAAATGTCCTGATTACGTGAAGATGTGAGATTATGTTAAGATGTAATGATATAAGGTTGGTTATGAATTGCGTATGTGCCTTATTATGACAGGATGATGATAATGTCTTGACAGGATGATGATAATGTCTTGATCTCACAAATGAGGGTTGTATTGAAAGGATATTCTAAAGAAATTCTTAATGATCTAATTACATGAATATACAAGGGGTTAGTCTCCTATGGCCTATACTAGGTTATGATGATTAATGAAGGCTTAAAGACATTCAAAAAGGGCCTCTAGCTTAGCATTGAGTGAGCTAGTGGTGATAAGTGTCCCTTCCCAATATGGGAAGGTAGGTTCACCATGATACTCATGATATTTTAGACTATAATGCAATATGCATAAATATGGTCTCAAATACATCTCCTAGTTCTTGAACTATGCTGCCCCCATATGAATACTAGCTAGTGGATCCACCTATAATGTTATGTTCATGTTTTGGTACTACCTTGGAAAGTAGTTCACCTTCTTTCGGTGTAGGGTTTCATGAAACAAAATTCCAAATTTTTTCTCATATAGTCTATATCTGTTAAGGCAAGTCACTGAAAGTAAAATGAAGTAAAGAAGTAAACACTAACTAGGGTGACTTGATGGGTTGACTTAGCCTAGGTAGGGGTATGGGATTCTACCTATATATTGAACTAGTTGGCTTTGAGGGAAGTCCTAGAAGTTTGTTCTTATATTACATAAAGTAAATATTATGCATATGTTGGCTATCCATGTTGATGAACTATATGAAGTTAGTTTCACTTATGAGCATGTTATTTGCCTATATTGCTATGAGTGATGATGATTACTCTTCATTCTATGCTATATGAAGTTAGACAATATTTGTTATTCATTGTTGGGTTTATTTGATTGAGTAAGGTTATGGGGCTTTACTTGGGATGTTGGATTATGAGTAATGGTCTTGTGTATTTTGTAGTGTTATGAACTTTTATGCATGCTTTGTTATTATATCATGATATTGGAATTGGTTTGGCTATGTACTCAAATATGCTATTATACATGTTGACTTTATTATACTTGGTGATGTTGGACTTGTGTTATACCTGGATCTTATATTAAGCTATATTGATCATGAACATGATTTATGCTATTGTGATCCTTATGTGGTATATGCTTTCTTGTATGTGCAATAAAGGTTTCTAAATGACTTAGCATGTTTTCTAAAGTTAATGTCCCCTTTCTCATGCGTTCCTTCAAAAATTTTATATTCATATTCCCATACTTACTACAAGTGTGTACTAACCCATATTTTTTTTGTTTGTACAATTATGTAGGTTCCTACCATTGAGCTTCTAGAAGGGTCATTGAAGATAACTTGGATTCTCATTTCCAAGTTTGGTAGGTGTAACAACCCTAATAATGGATATGCTAAGTAATGCTTGATGTGTTTAGAATGCCTATGATTAGACCGGGTTCACACGGGTTGATGCGCATAGAACCAGACCTCTGAACCCTTGCTACAGCCAAACCAACTAACTTGGGGAGTAAATTGAGCTAGGAAAGGTTGGTTCCATCCATGTAGGGCTCTCCAATACGAAGATTTACTCGAAGGAGTCCGTACCGAACATAAAAAGAGAAAATCTTAAGTTGGAGGGTCTAGGGGTAAAATTGTCTTTTTCCAAAATAAGGGTAGTATCGTAATTATACTAAATATAGAATTAATTATTTAATTAACAAGGTGGAGGGGTATTTTTGGGAGAGAGGGCAAAAAAATGTCTCTTAGAGTGATGTCTTTCTCCACCCGGGTTTGAACCTAGGTGGAAACAATGAATTAAATTTGTTTTTAATTTAAGTTGGTAAATTAATGTAAATAATTAATATTTATTATTGATTATCTGATTTAAAATGAAAGGGAAATCAGATTTTTTTCTCATTTAATAAAACCTTATTTGACCTATGTTAATATTTTCCGAAAATGTAACTACGTGTGTTTGGGTGTGTTGCCGTGGCTATTGGTCACGGTTTAGGACTTGCAATGGCATGTTTGTTCTTTGAATTTCATGTACAAATGTTTATGTAAATCATGATGTTCATATGACTTGAAATGTGGCTGATTGGAGTGATAATCTCTTGGCTAAATGAATCCATTAAAATGCACCTAAGAACGTATTAAATGATCTACGAATTATCCTGTGAATTTACGTATAAATGTTTATGAAAGTGAGCTGAAATCATGACAAAAATTCCAGCAACATGTAAGATTGGTTTCGGCTAAGCATGGATGAACAAATCTGAAATTATAAATGAGTGTAAATTAGGTGAGGTCATTAGGGATCGAACCCGAGACATAGCCGTGGAAAACACTACAAAATATAAGTGAAGAGATGGGGTTAAGGGTATTCGAACTTTGTTGCTCCTGGCTAGAAAGTAATGTATGAAAATAGGAAATGAGAGGAGTTCAATACGAACCCACAACCTCTCAGTCAAGCTTAAGAAAAAAATGAAAAAGTAAATAAATGAGAGCCTTGGGAATCGAACCACGACCTCTAGGCGGAAAAGGAGAATTAAAAGAAAAATAAAGTGAGGCTGTGGGGGTTCGATCCCACACCCTCATGGTCAACTCGAAAATGTCAAGGAAAAATAAAAAAAATAAAAGGGGTTGTGGGGGTCCAATCCCACAACCCCTCGGCAAAGGAAGGGAAATTTGTAAGGAAATAAATTAAAAGGAAACAAAGTTGTTGGGGCTTGATCTTGGGTCCCCAAACCGTGTGGACCATAATAAAATAATGGAGAAATGTAAATATTGTCCAAGGGATTCGAAACCGGGTTCCCTTTCCCGAATTCCCTATTGATACATAAGTCATATGTAAATTATATATTCAAGAATAAAGCTGCCTACTTAGATCGAAATTGAGATCTTGGCATACATAAAAGATGCATAAGTCTTGTCCCACATAATCTTAGGAAGATATGAATCCCTTAAACGAACTATGAATGAATCCTCATGGCTTGTATGTATAGACCCATAAGTCTATCATACGTTTAAAAATAAGTGAACCTAAGATTTATCTAATGAAATGATGTAACCCTAGAAGGGTTAAGTAAGAGTGTAACACACACTAAATGGCCAAGTGCATTGGAACATGATGAAATGAACAATGAAATGAGGAAATGAACAATGAAATGATGAAACCCTAGAAGGGTTAGGTAAGAGTGTGAAACACACTAAATGGCCAAGTGCATTGGCATAAGATGAAATAAACATACACGTAAAAATGGGTTAGAAATTATGAAGATCAAAGGTGATAATGTTAATTAATGTGGTGACAACATGATATGATGATAATGTAAAAGATAAGGGCAATCTCAAATGATCCTAAGTAAATGTTACAATAACGTACTCCCCTATGAGAGTGTTAAGTTAATGAAGAGACCAGTCTCTATGAACACTCTAATGAAAGTATTGAGATTAACACAATTAATACTAATGATGAGATGAGAAATCATCTATTGAGCTACGATGTCCTCATACTAGAAGCCAGCTTCCATGACGTATGAGTTGAATGTAATGCAACTTCATACTGAGCACTGCTAGAATAGCTATGAGCGGTGATTCCTTCTTTCAGGAAGGGCGGAGGTTCATGTAACTCTCATGAGATGAGATTCTCCGGCATGCCGGGTGTGGGTCTCGTTATATCTCTTACTCTTTGAAACTAAACTACTAATATAAGGATCAGGCAAGGTTAAATTCCCATGTGTGCTAGCATGTTCTAGGTCACTTTGGCCGGTGATTCCACATATTTTCGGTGTGAGGGAGACACTAGATTTCATAATGCTTACATGATCTATGTCGGTTAGAGTCAAATTTCCTTATGAATGAATAAGGTCAGTATCAAATGATGCACATAATGAAATGAATGATACCAAAGGTCTTAGGATAGGATAATCAAGAGTTGAGCTAGACTCAAGTAATGACACTAGGTAATTCTTGATCATTGCACAGCGAACCCGTTGAAAGTCTTAAACTACATCCTAGCTATAGCTAGTGTTCACAGTAGCCCATGAATGAAATGAAATGAAGTAGTTATGAGTGAATAAGTCGACTATGTGTTTGCTAAAGAAGGCTCGCTAGTTGAGGTCCCATATGTTGAGCCCTCATTTTGGAAAGTCTTGATGTCATGTCCATGATTACAAGGTCTCATGGCATATGAACGAATGATATGAAAAATTTTATGTGCTATATGCAATATGTTATGTGCTATATACAAGATGTTATGTGTTGTGTTGAATACGATAAGTATGATGATGCATGTTAATCTCATGGCATGACTTTCCTAATCCAAATTAAGCAAGTCCACTGTCTTGAATTTTGGTAATAATGTTTTTAGGAAAGAGTTGTTCTTACTCATGCCTGTCCTTGGTGTGTGCTTGCATCTACCCATACTTAGTGCAAGTGTGTTCTAATCCCATACAATTCTACAATTTTAGGTGCCGGCACAGGTGGACGCTAGAGCTTACAGGTTGACGTTGCTGCTATGCCGATGTGGAGCTTTTATCCGGAATTGGTAGGCCCTCATGCTTTCGAGGATGTCTATCGTTATTATCTAGCTTAGACGTAGGCTATAGCTAGAGGAACATCTTCCACTAGTTATTCTTTCCACTTTTGTTCAGACTTTGTATTGGTGTCGTTTTAGCAAAAATACTTTAATGAAATTATGAATTGCTTCTTTCATTTGATTATCTCTATATTTGATTGTGGATTCGTGAACGTTTATGAGTTTAAGTAGAATGAATTATATGAATGTGAGTTAAAAAAAAGTTCAAAATTTTCTCTAAAATTAACTTAGATGAAGTAAGTATGACTTATGTAGGCTTGTCTGCGACCTCTGAGAGGTCAACGACGCCGGTCTCTTCTGGGGTCTAGATTCTAGTCATGACAAAGTTGGTACCAAAGCACTAGGTTAAATTCTGAGGATAATAAGTTCACATTAACTACATTGAGTAGTTTCTAAGTCATGGTAGTGATGTGCACCACTATCCTGAATTAGAGACTGCATGATGCGTAGGAAAATTTCTCTTCTTGTGATGTTATCATGACTTTTCTAATGTCTGATTTCTTGGTGTTACTAGCATGTCTAACATCAATCCTTGTTGTATTTCAGAAAATGAATACTAGGAGAACAATTTGTCAAAGGAGAGGATGAGCAGCTGTTGGGGGCAATCAGGTTCCACTCCAGTCTCCAGTTGAAGGAGTGGCTATGCCGGTTTACCCTGCTGGGTTGACATGTACTAAGGTGAGGGCATCTCTGCCCGAAATGGCACACGCCATCACTATGCAGGCCTAGGCCATAACTGAACAGGTCAACCGACAGAATGTTAAGAGGGAGAACCCACCAGTTCGCACTATGGCTGACAGGTTGAGAGACTTTATGAGGATGAATCCTTCTATTTTCACAAGGTCTAAGACTTCAGAGGATCCTCAAGAGTTTGTGGATAAGGTGCATACGATATTTATGGCTATGGGGTCCAAAGATACTGAGAAAGCAGAGTTGGCTTCCTATAAACTCAAGGATGTTACACAGACTTGGTGCACGATGTTGAAAGATAGCCTTGTTTTAGGAGGAGTTTTGGTAACTTGAGAGATTTTTAAGACAACCTTACTTTAGAGATTCTTTCCTAGGGAGATGAGGGAGGCCAAGGTTGAGGAGTTCATCAACCTTAAGCAGGAATCCATAACAGTCAGGGAGTATTCCCTAAAGTTTGTTAAGCTGTCCAGGTATGCTACTTTCCCTAGTATCTAACAGCAAGGATGAGATGAGTACTGATGTTTGTTAAACTATCCAGGTTTGCTACTTCCCTTGTATCTAACAGTAAGGATGATATGAGTAGGTTCGTCAAAGGAATCAATAGAGATCGATACTCCAAGATTGATCTTCGTTCAGGGTACCACCATCTTAGGGTTAGGGATGAAGATGTTCCAAAAACATCCTTTCGTACCTGTAAAGTTCATTACGAGTTTCTAGTTATGTCATTTGGTCTCACTAATGCACCTGCTGCATTTATGGATCTCATGAACAGAGTCTTCCGTGAATACCTTGACACTTTCGTCAGAGTATTCATTGATGACATTCTCATCTACTCTAAGACGAAGGAAGATCATGAACAACATCTGAGACTAACCTTGCAGGTACTTAGACAACATCAGTTGTATGCCAAATTCAGCAAGTGTGAACTCTGGCTTAGATCAATGACCTTCCTGGGTCATGTTGTGTCCGACAAAGGTGTGGAGGTAGATCCCAGGAAGACTGACGTTGTTAAGAATTGCACAAACCCTCTTACTCTCACAAATATTCGTAGCTTCTTGGGATTGGCTAGTTATTATCGCAGTCTTAAGGAACACTTAGGTGTGTATTGAAGAGGTTTTATGGGCGGTCTCTTCATGTCTTAATCAGGTGGGTCTTCGAATAACATAGGTAGAGGGGTATAAACTTCTAAATGGGTTCTTTAATGATTGTGCCCTTACCTTGAAAATTATGTTGATAATATCTTATATGTTGGTGATGGACTTGTAAGACGGCTTTTATACTTGTAGTATGAAGATTTTATCAAAATAACATGAAAAACATATTTAAACTAAATGTCCCTTTTCACATGTTTTTCTTGCATGTTCACCGTGCGTAGTGTTTAATTGTACTAATTCCATATTGTTCTCCATTTCTACAATTGTAGGGGGCAAGTGAGGATCCCTACAGTTCAAGCTTGGGAAGTAGAATTCTCTCAAGATTGGGTATGTCCTCATATGTTCGAGGACATGGATGTTCTTTCTAGTTTTATATAATTTAAGACTTTGTATAAGACATTAGTTTCATTTAAATGTAAGGGTCATATACCTAATTGGATATTCTTAACATTTGAGTCTAAGTTGGCCTATTTGAGACTAACTTCCTATTTGATTATTAAGACTTCTTTGGAAAATGTTGATTCTTAAGCCCTATGATTTACGTAAAGAGTTTTAAATTTATGTACTATTTTATGACAATGCGATTAATGAATTCTATGGGCTTGTATAAAACCTCTGAAAGGTCGAGTTCGCCGTGTGGTGATTTGGGGGTGCTCTCGGGTCGTGACACTCACCCACACCCCTAACTTACACTTTTGATTGTGCTCCAGTAAAACTCAAGTTCAAAAGTTCAATAAGGGTGTCTCGCATAGTGCTACACAAGACTCAATCACAAATGTACATAACAAGATTAAAATTACTTATGCGAGGATCAATTGTGTACTTAAAGATTCAAGTTTTGACACACCATTATCAAAGATTCTCGAGCTCGCATTACTTGCTTCAACTGCAAGTTGAAGCTCAGCAAAATCATTTGAATGCCCTGACACATATAATGATTCCATTATCACACACAAGTGTATAATTAATTTAATGTTCAGGAATTAGATACATCGCTTGCTTTGAAAAGAGGAACGCTATGCATGCTTTCAACCATAGGTTTGCCCTTATTTTTTAGTCAATATTAGTTTCAACTATCTCTAGATAAAAAAGGTATTTCTAAGTCTTGTATTGTTTTGAGTGCAAAGGTATGGTCATTTATGCTTAGTATCTAACGATCCTCATGAATTGTGGTGCTCGTCACATTTTAGTTCTTCTTTCTTACTCATCTTTGTTACTGCTAAAGAAGACATTCCTTTCGCTTCTACGACTTTACCTTTTTCTTTTCACCACACACCCAAAATTAGGATTTTGGCCTAAGTTTGATATTTCAATCAAACCAATCATTCATGACGACTAATTGAGATGGATCAAGAAAGGTCTAGTCTTCCTCAAATTTCAGGCAAAGAAGATTAAGGCTCAAGGGGTGTTCAAGAAGGTTAACACACTCACAAGGGAGGTCAAAAGAGACGTCACAAGAGTGGTATATGTCAAATTGGCTCACGCTCAATAAAATTATCTAAGAACATATCAAGGGAAATCATTTCCTAGTTGACTAGAGTAATGAGACAAATCCTAGGGTTTGTCATGCATGGTTCAAGGTAATCTTATCACACAAGGCATTAATACTTAAGTTAATCAAGACTTTACTCTTTCGCTAGTGTGCAACAATCATTACAAGAGAGTCAATTTTACAATTGGCTAATCACAACGAGATTAAAATATATCACATATTTTCTAGCAACTGCATTTGGTCTCTTCGTAGTCGCACGCTCATGTTTGTTAAATTGAAAGCACTATTCAAGTCATCGGTATTGATCAAAACTGACTCTCAAATTTGCAAGAGAACAACCACTTTCAACTTAAGAGGTGACACATAATGTGGACAAATGAAAATTTCTCAAAAGGGTCAAAAATCATTTTTCAATTAGAATCAACAAATGCCATAGGCTTAAACGGTCTCACAAGCAGCATAAAACAAATTTAAATAGACAACACATAGATATACGCTAGATAGAATTTAAAACAACAAAAATGTGAGTCTCACCCTAGGAAAAAAATATTTATCCTCAAATGCAAATAATAAAAGTATCCAAGAGTGTAGGATAAGTAAGTTAGAGAGAGGTAAAGAAGGATCTTGTGTATGAAACCTCTCTACATGTCAGGGCATCAGTACTCCGAACAACAGTCTGTGCTTGGATATCAGTGCCCGAGTTAGCCTTAGGATGAACAACTGTTCTAGATCCACTAGCATCTGCTATGGACATCTCAGTAGGCGATATCTGGATCTCCAACTATACAACTGTTTCTACCAGATCAGGAAAATCTCTAAAGATTCTCTCTTATTGTCTATTTTATGTCTCTTCCTCGTGCGCTTCTATCAACCCCTTATCAATCTTTTCATCTTAAG
The DNA here is from genome assembly GCA_027704785.1 of Solanum chmielewskii. NCBI lineage: Eukaryota > Viridiplantae > Streptophyta > Magnoliopsida > Solanales > Solanaceae > Solanum > Solanum chmielewskii. Next base: position 13,616,775 of record JAKWIX010000324.1, on the reverse strand, counting down.
ATATGTGTGCTACATCTCCCATATGCACATCTCCAGTGGTAGCTGGAGGAATCTCTAAGGTCACAGAGGCACCTCTATCTTAAGCGACTTCATTAAATTGTTGAATTCAACGCTAGTCAGTTATCGTCGTCCTTCCACAGATCTCTGACATCATCTTTCGAAGCTGGTATTTCAAATTCAAAGCATCGATAGAGGTATGAAGGGGGAGTGAGTGTAGCAGCTATGACACTCTTGATCATCCCTGGAACCTCTATGTTAAACCTGGCCACCCTTGCCTCGGCTGATTTGTCCAAGCATCCCATTTTCAAGATCGTGGTCTGAGTAATTTTTATTCGCTAGCAAGAGGAAGAAGCATCAGGATCCTGCAAAGCGGAGGAAGGAATTGATGATACTTGATGGCCTAGAGGATTAAGTGGGTGGAGAAGCATCTGTTGGTAACAAATCAACATAAATCTCTGGAGAGGTACTTGTTGCATCTGTTCTCCTTTGGTCAGCCTACTCACGTATGTACTCGGCGTTAATATGTCAGATGTCAGTGGAGGATGAAGGGGTGACCTCAATGTCTCTCACATTATCTAGAGGTACTCCATCATGATCATACATTTAACCCTGTGATTCAACAACCAGATAATCTAATAAGTGTATAAAATTGATGCTCGACATGATTGTTAGTAAATTATAATCCTAGATCAATTCATTCATTAATTGTGTAAAAATCTATCTTTTATTAGTTAAATTGATTTTTATTTTTTTATCTATATTTTTTGTTTAGTTAATATATTCATTTTTTTGAAATCCTCCCCTTAAATAACTAATTAAAATTAGTATAACTTAGTAAGAATAATTAATTGACAAGTCCTTTGGGTTCGATAATCCGATTCTTTTAAGAGCCACTATATTACTTGTTCGACCGCGTACACTTGTGTGTGTGACTTTGATGCAACATGAGCAACTGATCCTTGCAGGAGTAAGTTGTGTTTTATTGTGTGCATTCATGATCGAGTCTTATTTAGCACCGTATGAGACATCACTTTGGAACTACAGAACTTGAGTTTCACTTGAGGAAAGACAAAAGTTTAAGTGAGGGTATTGATGAGTTTGAGAGTTGGACTCATTTAGGGATTTGTTTACATAGAAATAGTGTCCTCACATGCTTATTTTGTGCCAATACTAGAGGATTTCCAACAACACTCGACGTGTCATCGAGTGGTTCATCAGACCGCCTAAAGTTCTAGTGTTCTAAGCTCCAATGGAAAGAGCCAAGTTGGCGATGAAAAGGAGCAGTCGGTAGATAGCCGTTGCAATTGGTATAGTTCAAAACCGTTATTACAACGGTAAATCCAGACCTATAAGGAGGAAACACAGTAATATAAGATTGTATTTGAAAAAATGTACCATTAATGTTGATTATGTCAAATCTTGTGATAATCTTGCAGATCCTTTTATGAAGGCCTTAACAAGAGAAAAGGTCTTGAGCACATCGAGGGGTATGGGATTGAATCCTACAAATCATTGAGTCATATATAAGGAAACCCAACCTGAGGACTAGAGATCCTATAACCATGTTCAAAAGGAAAAACTAATCATATGATGACTTGTTGTGAAAAATGCACTATTTTTCCCTCCCTATGATGTGAGTGTATTGTTTCCTGTAGTTTGTGAAGGTTGAGTTGATAAACTCTTAATGAATTTCTGTAGCCCATATGGGTGGAGTGTTAATCCTACAGGAGCACTTTCGACAGATTTCACCTATGTGATGTGTGGAAGTAGGTCGCTTCATATGAGAATTGGGCTTATTCTCAAACGCACTCATAAAATCGGGATAAAACATGGCCATAAATGTGCTGGCTATTAAAGCTCATGCCAATACCTTGATTATTATGTGTGAGCAGTGATATTTTATTTCCCTTAAGCAGTCATAGTTCAAGTATGAGACCACTACGACTCTGGAGTAGAAGTTACTGTTTCACTAATTGGAGGTTCAATGCAGAGCACACCTTTCTTATGCATAGAAGTCTTCCTTCAACTGATATACTCTCTTATCTAAATATTAAAATGAGCGGAGGATTGTTAGGTTATTAGAATTTTAATATTAATATTTAACATATTAAATTGCTTTATTTTGGAGTTATAAGAATGACCATTGGTAGGCATTTGTGTTTTAAACTACAAATTTAATCATGTTATTCATCTTTGACTTGGTAGCCGTGTAATGCCATTACTTTTGGCTTTATTGGCTGAATTCATTGTGAGATAAAAATATTCCAATTAACATTGGAATGGATAACTTCTACATCATCCATTAGCATTGGTTATCCATCACTTTATTTCATTATTAATTCCTCCATTACTCTTTGTAACATATGTAACTCCTTTTGTAACCTATGTAACATATGTAACTCCTATTGTAATCTATGTAACCTATGAAACTCCTAAGACCATTATCTTCACTATTTACTATCTCCATTATCTTCCTATTCATTTCTAGGAAGACTTCGTGTAGTATAAATAGTGGGGGTCTTCATTTGGTTTGGAACAGACAATACACAAGCAAAAAAACATAAAGTGAAAGTGTTAGTCTAAGAGAGTTTTTATTAGTTGAAGGGAGGTGTTCTTTTTTTTGTGGAGTTTTGGACTCAACTCTTGTCCAGAGTTATTGAGTTATAATTTGTGAAGGTTGTTGTATCCTGGAGGGGACAAGTAAAAGAGGACTGCTGGTGGACCGGTGAAAACATTTGTTGTAGTGCGCTTGAATCTCCTTAAAGAGAGAGAGATATCCGCGGCTCAGCCTTGAAGAGATTTATTTTCTTGATTTTTTATTTTCAATTGGAATCTTGTATTTTTTGTTACCTAGTAAGTTTTTTACTATGAAAAAGAATTCACTTGATTAAGGGTAAGTGTTCGAGACAAATGACCTCCCTTACATCTTTGCCTACTCACTAATATCAAGCTATTTACAATTGTTGTAATTACCCAAATGTCTATATTAGCCTATAATCGAACACATCTAAATAATCTGTCTCATTATTTTTAGTTCGTATTGTTTGTAGTTGGTGATCAAAAATCAAAACACCAACTTGACATTTGTGTCACCCTTTGGTTTGAGTGATGAATATATTCTATAATTTTTATTCCTATGGCAGATATTACCGCATTTATACCTCTCAATTTAATCTGAAATATGTACCACTGCATGTAGGATTCGACTCCGACTAATTTAGTTTGATTTTACACTGATTTACTATAGTTGAACACCTAGAATTGGATGAGGTATGCTTGAAATGTTAAGTCAGGCTCAATCCACCCCGAATTTTCTCATTGCCATCCCTTTGAGTAAGAGAGAAATGAAAAAATGAGAGAAGTTGATTATGAAAATATGAGGTCTTAACTACCTTCTCTTTATGTTGAATTACTCTTTAGTTGCATAGGAATTTATGTGGAACTTTTCTTAAATTATGATATTGTTATACTAAAATATCATTTTTAGATATAATTTTATTTTTGAGAAGTTCACGTGTATATCGCTACAAAGTATCCGTTTGAATTTCAAACACTTCTCTAACTCATTTAGCTGCACCACCTCTCTATTTTCTAACTCTTTCAGGTGCACAACCTCCTCTTGTACCTTCTTATTATTGAAAAATATCACAGTTTTAAGTGAACTCTCAAAACTTACTCTTGATGTAGCCTCAATTAATCTTCTTGGGGCCCCTTTTTCGGACCCAAATTAGTCCATTAAACCATAATCTTGACACCATCAATATAATAATTAACCTTGAACATATTGCACTAAAAATAGGTAGGGGCTTCTACAAAACATTTCAACTGTTGTTACAAATCAAAATTTGATGTTGAAGATCAATTAACTTCTTCAATTGAGATACTGGAAATACAAAAATATGGAGGATACTCTAATTAAAAGCCACTGTCTCCACCTTTGCAAAACTCATTATAGATCGTATAACTGAACACTAAACTTTTGGTGCATTCTCATAATCACTAAGGCTTGTCTATAAGTATATACTTTTAGATACATAAGGTACCCGACCACTAGATTTTCGTCAGTTCTATTAATGTTTAATTAAAATTTGATGAGAGAGGGAGCTTTGCATCAAAATATCCTTTTATATGTATATATATTTGTTTGGCTATCATTTTAACCGTTTGATGTATGTAAAGGCATTAAAACCCCGTGAATTTTTTGTGCTTAAAATAAGAAATCACGGATTTTATATAGGGAGTCTATTTGAGGAGAATTAAGGTTACAAGAAAACACTAAAATAAAGTTGTGTTGGAAGCTTTATCATCAATTAAGTTTTAATGTAAGCTCGTGAAAGTTCTTATTTCAAAAAAGTATGTCTCCTAGAATATGTGTTAATAGGTGAATTACCTATCAAATTGAAAGTTTTAAGTCTAGTTTTCGAAGCATCAAATCAATTGGACTTCACTATAGTCTCTTAGACACATATCATGGTAAATTTTCCTCAGCAAGCATTTAATATGGTAAAAACCTATTATGATATACCCCAATATATCAAACACAATTGGGGCTGATGAGATTCAATCTATACATATTTTCTCTAAAAAAAAAAATTCGTTCAATCCCTAGGTTTTTTTATCACCTCTTCTAAATCTCCAACACCAAGGTAAGTTTGTTTCATGTTTTCCTAAGTGTTCCTTGCATGTATTCCTAAGTATTTTAAAAAATGCTACTAATTAGTAATTATGTATTGTTAACAATATTTTACAATAGAATTCTAGGGATATTTCTAGAAAACACTTTTGAAGGCTTAAGAACAGATTGTTTTGGAGTTCTTCTTCAAGTGTTTTTGAACAATCACACACACACACACACACACACACACACACACACACACACATATATAAAAGATAACCTTAAGCCCGCCTATGTGGTGCCACCAGAAATAAGAATTCCTTTTTAATGTATTTTATTGTCAAAACTACCCTTCCCATTTTGTGAAAAGTTATGTCTTTTATAAAAAAACATGACTTTAATGAAGAGTTGTGACTTTGATGAAAAGTTGTGAGTTTATGAAAAGTTGTGACTCTTATGAAAATTTGCGACTTTAATAAAGATTTGCTACTATTTTAAATAGATCTGTCTGTTATGAAAAGTTGCGACTTTGATGAAGAATTGCGACTTGTATGAAAAGTTGTAACTTTTATATAAGGTTGTTAGCTTTCCAAAGGGTTTCAACTTTTCTTAATAGTTGAAACCTTTCTGATGAAGCAAAATAACCATTTTTTACACTACCCTTTGTTGTCGATAAATAGAGGGATTTCCTCTCATTATAAAACTACGAAAATTCTACACCTCTTAGTATTTCTTGTCCTTCTCCTTCTCCTCCTCCTCCTCATTCACAATTAAATATTTGTATACGTATTTCTTCTCCTTCTCGTCCTCCTCCTCCTTATTCACTATTAAATATTTGTGTACTTTGCTCATGTTGAATGACTCTCTTAGTCTATTGCTTATGGTATAAATCCTGGTATATCTTTTAACAATCATTAATTTATGTTTATGCTATTAAGGATAATGGTATGATGTAATAATTTTTTCATTTCCTTTAGATTATTAATGTTTGTTATTAGGTATTCTAGAATGTAACATAATATAGTGATAATTAAGGATAAACTTTAAGTAGTACTTTATATTTTTTTGTGATATTTCATTCCTGCGCGGAGCGCGGATAGTTTTACTAGTATATTTATAAAAAGAACCACAGTCCCACCTAAGTGGCGCTACCACAAACTAGAAACTTTTAATTTATTTATTTTCAAAACTAGCCTTCCCTTTTCATGAAAAGTTGTGACTTTTATGAATAGTTGTGAACTATAAACTTGGATACAACATAAGACACTATCATTTTGAAAAATATGTTAAGCAACATGCCTTTTTTTTCTTGATTATTAGGAAAGTAAGACCATCTTTGTTATTATTTGTAGATATTTGTGAGCTCAAGTTCTCACAATAATATGTTGTGAGATTTTGATTTGTTATGTGTTAAAATTTTGGTTTAGAATATCCAGTTGTGAACAGTTCCATTCATATGACACATACATCTTCGTTGATGAATGCATTAATTTGTTTTATAATTCCAGTAGACTTTAGTTAATTATGTTTTATCTTGACATGATGTTTTTTCTTGGGAGTGTTGTTGTTTGAGGGTTTTTGGTCTCTTCTTTAATTTCTGATGTTGTTTTTTATAACTTCTTGGAATTTAGAAAATTTAATTACATTCGATACACTTTGCCATGGAGATTTGTTTACACTTCTTTCTTATACTTATCTCTATATGAATCATAATTTTTTTATAACAAAAATGAAAATGTAGAGTATGTATCAAAATACGAATATTGCCAAATGATCATATAAAATATTAATAAAATAGTTCAATCCCGTCTGAAGCACGGGTAGTTTATCTTGTTGAGGTGTATAAGGCTACTATTCATGTTTGAGTCTGTCATTGCTATTTCCTATACTATGTTTTCACGTCTATGAGCTTCCCAATAAATTTGAGTTATGTTGAGGAGCTTATGAATTGTCATGATATATGTTATTATTAATCTTCATGATGTTCTTCTTCTAATGTGTATATGCTTTTATTAACTAGAAGGCTGAACAAGCATGAATTACGATTTTCTTCAAAAAATATGATTTTTTTATGATTTTCTACCAAAAGTATGAATGTCTATGAGCTTTCCTACAGAAATAAGTGAAGAGTTATGACGAATAGTTTATGGATTGTCATATGAGGCTATTAACTCTTATTCTCAGGTGTCAATATTGTATTCAACAACAAGTCTTAAAACACATGAATTATGATTTTCTTTAAAAGAAATTTGATTTCTGATAATTTTTTACCGAAAGTATGAATATCACGGTTTTTTCAAAGCTTAGGCTTTAATGTTTATGATATGATATTCATGGAAAAAATGAACTTCAAAATTTATTAACTTTTATGTAAGAAGTTTCGAGCTAATTATGATTTATTAGCTTATGAACTGATTATTTTGAGCACATGATATGTTTTAGTTGGATTATTATTAATTGATAATGTATGAGTTCATATAATGAATACCCAAAATTACATATGCCAGTGTACGTTAATAAATGTGTCATTAGCCTAGGAATCCTCTACATGCCTCAGATGAAGGCATTATTATGTATCCAAATGTCATGTTAATGATGAAGCGACGACTAGGCATCATGAACTGGCATGGTTTTATGTCAATTATCTGAGGAATTCTTCCAACAAAAGTAAATAATTTAAGTAAAATGATTTTTGGTCGTGGCTAATGTCATGATTTTACTTTATGTTTCACCCATGATTTTCATTTATACATTTTAATTCTTATTTCATCGAACAATTTCAAAAAAATATATTTCACATGTACTTTCATTTATTTATCAGGGAAACAACATTTAAATGGTGCAGACTTGGGTATTTAGGGCGGTAAAGCAACATATTAAGGTATACATTGTTGCTGTTGGTGGACTATATTTGTTTTTGTAGCATAGTTGTACATTTTGTTTGTTTAAATTTATGATTATGTAGGGGATCTGGTTCCAATAGAGATTTTATTAAGTCATTTTAGAGGCTTCATAGATAGACAATTCTATAAGGTTCAATAAACCTATAATTTTTACTTTGGAGTCCCTATGTCGTATAATTAAAACTTTTATTTCATCAAAAGTTTTCTTTAAATATTTTATGGGTGAATTTCTCTTTATAGACTTTAATCTATAGTTTGAAATCATGTCATTGGTTTCCGAAATATGTTTCTATATAAATGTCATGTTAGGTAGTTCAGTTGAACAAGTTAAGGCATCGAGTGCTAGTCTCACCTAGCCGAGGGTTTTCATATGACAAACTTGATATCAAAGATCTAGGTTCAAATGTCCTAGGGAGTATATGAATACATTTAAATGAAGTCTCATTTATCATTGTGAGGGAACTATTTGAAAACTATTTCCAAAAACATGATCACTCATATGGTTTGTGGTCCCAAAGAATGGTCCATAGCATGAACTATATAAGTTATCTTTGTTAAATTGTCTTCCCAAATTTTGGATACTTTACAGTCCGTGGACAAGGTGGTGGTCTGTGAAAGTCAGTCATAGAAATAATCCACATGCTTGTCAAATTATTTGATAAAATGAAAGGCCAGTCAACAGTCCCATAAGCCAGAATGATGGTTCAGTCGACGACGTATAGACTAGAAAGAAGCCTCAATCGATAGTTTGTGATATAGTGATGGTTTATGATTTGGATGACAGTTTATTATCCTAATAATGAAAAATAATTTTCCATATGACTTAAATAGAACTCTAAGTCATTTCCCGAATATGTTTCAAGTGAAGAACATATTTCTTAACCATAGTAGACAATAAACTTTCTCCAAAGGCTAGGTATGCCTTATACTTCATTCCCAAAGTTAATCTAATGGTTCCTAACCCTAATCTAAGGGTTTAATGTGTTTTCAATATATAAATCCCTTGAGTCGTTGAAGGAATTAGTTCTTAGAGTTATCAAATCATCTCTATGTAGATTCTTCATCAAAGTTTGGATTGTTTTAAGGTATGTAAGACTATCATAGTGAGGAACTCAATTCTTCCTCACGCCATACATCTATAGTTCTAGTTAATATGAATAACAGATATAGGGTTCTTACTCCAAAGTCTATGATTACGAACAATCCCTATTTCAAATATCTCATTGTTCATTATTCCGAGAATATTGTACTTCATATAATTTGTGATTCTTGACTGACAGTTCATTCTTATCACATGATTTTTAGCGTAAGATTAGAAAGCTTTGTTAGCATTCATTTGTATTACTTTCATGTATAAAGTACGTTATAAGTTCCAATAGCAGTATTTCAAGAAAGAGTTCTAGAAAGTATATATAACTTCACGTGCATTATATCAGAAAGAAATAAAAGTCAAATTTTCGAAAGCAAAGTTATATTTAAAGTAAATAAAGTTCAGCTAAGGAAGTATTATTGATCATATACTCGAAGAAAGAGATTATTAGTTTTTCTCTAAGGTCGAACACCTTGAAGTTATTGAGCATCATTAATTGATTTTAAGAGTAGTATTCAATACCGACATGGTTAATGGTTCTAATAACCCAAGCCATAGAACTATACGATCAAGATAAGATCGTGCCGTTGGGTCGGGCGACTCCCCATTTTCCCCTAGCAATAGATCAAATTTGGAACCATAAGTGAAGAATTTGTTTCATATTACGTCAAGGAATTGATTGACTTTTTCAACATGGAAAAGACATTATATCGTCATGATGCTCATCCCCCCCAAAAAATAACTATATATTTTTTATCAGTATTTGCTATTGACACATACTTTTGGTTGTAAAGTTTTGTTGTTAAATTACACATTCCTTCTTTACTATTTTGTAATGCAAATTTATGTATATAGGATTGACATTGGATACACCTCTAGGATAAGTTTCATTCAATTTTGTTGAGGACTCCTTTCTTTCAAAGGGCTCCATTTATCTAAATTGTTTAGTAGTTACTAGGAGTTTCTAGTAGAGCATTCAATTGAGTCAATCGGGTTATAATTTCAATTATTTTTTTACGAATATTTCTATTAATTCATGTTTCTTATTTTTGGCTATAAAATTGTTGAGTTAGCTTTCTATAAAATTATTGCATGCTCATTCTTTATAATTTTCTGAACTTTTATTATAACATTTAGTTTGTAGCATCCAAGCCAAGGGTTTGCTCGGGCCATTAGTTGTTCCAAGTATTGATCATACCTAGGGTGTAGGTCACGGTCATGACAAACATTGTATTAGAGACCTTGGTTCAAGGATCCTTTAAAATTAATAAATATGCATCTAGTACATTACTTGTTATGAGTGTGAAGTACGTTACACTTATAATAGGGAAGCTATAGGTAATTATGGAATACTGATGTGAGGTCAAAATATATATATTTTAATCATTATTTGACTCATATTTATTATTTATATTAGTCCTTTTTGAGAATAAATTTTATGGATTGTGCTAAATAGTAAATATTTTTGTAGAAGCAAATTTGTGTAAAGATGAAGAAGTTTGGAGCTAAAACGAATGAAAGATGAAACTTGATGAAGGAAATCAAGCCGACAACTTAATGAATAGAATTGAATATAATAACAATAAATTCATATGCATCGCAGTTAAGGAAAAAAGAAAAGAATTGAAGTTGAATAACCAAACTGCCAGTTGTAGTCACTGAAGGCGGTGGACAACAACTTCACGTGAAAAAAAGGATAAGAATTCCCTTTAATTTTGGTTATCTAATTTGATTTGGACTCAGTTATTTTATTTAGAATTTTCTATGTATATAAATAGTTCATGGAAATAACTACAATTGAAGGAGAAGATCAATCACAGGGCATCAAAGTATAAAGTTGTCAATACTTTTTAGGGTTCTTTTTTTCTTCTTATTTTTAGACAATATTGTGAACTTTTGTTTTTGGTATTTTGCAATTATTGGTGCAAAGACATAGAAATTAATTTCTGAAAGTTCTTTTATGTATTTCAAAATTGGTGTTGAATTAAAGATTTCGGGTTTAATCTTTTCTACTTGTAAGTTCATGATTTCCTTTAACTCAATTATGAATTGTGAACATTCAAATCTGAGAAGGTAAATCCACAACTAGGGTTGTGGTAATAATGATCGATTAACAAAGTATGAATAACAATTAAGTAAGTATTTAATAATGTTTATTAATGTATTGTGAATCTTATCATTTACAAGTCTTTCTAGCGAATACACAATGTCATAACTCGCCCTTTCCTACTTGACCATACCAAGGGGGTAATCAATGAGAAAAATATTTAACAACAGAGATTTAATTAAGGATTTGCTGCTATCTAATAGTCTGAGTTTAATTAATTGAAGTGAGGGTGAAAACTCAATTAAACTTACATGATGACCAACCTAGGTAAATATAAGGGCTAATAAAGCACACATTCGTAGATTTACTAAGTCGCGAGTCAAAGTTCTTACGATGAATACCATTCACTTCGTGATACTAACTTATCAACCTTGCATGTAAACACTAGGATATGATTACTGCATTAACAAGTTGTCTGGAACACATATCCGTAGTTTCCATCTAATATTGATATCTCAAATTGTAAATCTTCTTTACTTCTTACTTAATAATTTAAATCTCAACAATCAATTATATTAGTTAGAAAATCCCTTGTTTACTTTTCTCATAAATAGTTTGACTAAAAAGAGATAATTGTGAGTTAAGTTTCGGTCTGAACCATATTACTCGTGGGATTGACCCAAATATAGAAGTGGGTTCTTTATTTGGCAATGACGACTTATACTTCTTTTGGGAAGTGTAATTTGGGCGTATCAAATACCACCTTTATATGATACTATGGTTCATGTGTTAGAGTTTAACTCTAAAATAAATTTCCTAAGTAATGCATTTACACTTTTTTTTATCATACCTCCATAGCATACCACTAACTAGAGGAATATTACAAATGAATAGGTTCTTTTTAAAACAAACACGATGAAACTAGGAATGAAACTCGCTTGATGAATCAAGACGTTAGTTTTAGAGCTCAAACTATACCATCTAATTATAACACCTTATATTTTGGATAAGGAAAGGGAAACGTTTTGGCCTATTTTGTTCAAGATCTTCTACAAATCGTAGAAGACATACTTAGAAAGTGGATGAATAAATTTTGAAAATCAAGTCTCGGTACCTCTTTCAATATTCACCAGAAAAGCTTGTCAAATGGACTACGAGTTGAGGTCCAAGTTAAGTTCTATTGTTTAGGTCTATGGATCATAGGAAGTCCTAAAGACCATAAAAGTATTCCACCAAAATTTTTGATAATTTTCATGGTCCTAGTACTTGGCCTATGATTGACCAGTCTAAACCGTAAAAACTACGTCTAATCTGTATACCATTTTGACAATTAAATTTTAGGGGCTTTGTGTTCTATTACTTATTGTTTTGAACCTAAAATATGTTTTCTTTACTTCTATACTAATCCCTATATAAAGATTTTAAGTTCTCAAACTATCTACTCAAATCCCAATCTACTATTCCCTAAAACTCAACAAAATTAATTCTCCCAAATTCCCCCCACCCCCGATCTAAGGAAGAAGAAAAAGCTAGAGTTCATTTAAGGGCATCAATTGACCATTTATCTTTGAATTTGAGCAGCAAGGTATGTGGATATTCACCCATGAAGTCTATTCCTCCGTAGCGCTCCCATGGTTTTCTATTTCCACCATCTCAAATTCAGTTGATCAAATTAGGTTTCATCCAACTCTGATTATTATTGATGATTAAGATATCTAATGTAATATTTAATGTTTATGCATGATATTTAGTTGAAATTATATTAAATCATGATGATTTATGATTTTAAACTATTAATACATGAACCTATGATCTATGAATTATTTGAAAGGTTATGCATGTCTTAATAAAATGATGTTTATGATGATAAGGTGCTTTTAGATGAAAGTATTCATGTTGTTATGAAAGGATTACTAATGTACGAGTATGATCATGATTTGTTAAAGGTATTTTTCACATATGAATTCATATTGGTGAAAGGTTTTCTCATCTCTACTTGATTTTTGTTTTAAGAAGCTACTATGTGTTTTGGTTTTAAAGATGTAGAATTGGTATTGATCATTGTTTTTCCTATTCTATAATATAATTTTAATTTTAATTATTCCATTGGGATTTATACATAGTAGCGGGAGGGTTTTGAGGTTGAGGCTCAAGCAGGGTAGTCTCTAGTACGAACCTCTTGTTCTTAACTATGTGCCCCATTAGGATTATCTTAAATTACCTAGCTAGTGGATCCACTTTAGCAAAAGATAATATGTACAAACTCTATATTGCAAAGTGGAATACCCTTCTTTCAATATAAGAGATATAGTGGATTCCATGGTATATCTCTCATGGTCCTATTGTCGGTTAAAGCTTATATCCCACAAAATGAATATGTTATTCAAGATCTTTTCTTATGTCTCTTAATTTAAATGTGTTTACCATATCTTATGATTTACATGTCGTTGCTTCTTTAGGCCTTTGAATTCTCAAATGTATGTTATATCTTAAAATTATTACACCTAAAACCTACACCCAAGATGTAACACGACATATAAGATATTGAAAAAAATCTCATACAAGCCATATAGCATGTTATTACATACGATAATAAAAATAGTGCAGAATTTAAAACTTTTCTTTAAATCCATACAATCAAAATCATTCAAAATAGTAGAAGTGTACTAGTTTCACATGGCCATCTAAATATATCTTTGAATCGAAAGTAGAGTCACAAACATTTACAATTGAAAGTCTTAACCACAGTCTAATACAATAAGAAACATGAAATGACAATAACGTACTTCTCCTCGAATCCATGAAGACATACCACTAGTCTTGGGAAAACTCAATTGAAGGTTGAACTAGAGGAAACTGAACTCACTTGCCAGAACTTACACCTTGTAGAAAATAGGATAAATATGGGTTAACACATTTAATGTACAAAGTATGATAAGAATGAAAAAAACAATGCTTAAAAGGGACATTTTGTTTGAAAATCATGCTATATGTCAATTTTGAGAGAATATCATGAACATAAGAATAATATGTAAGAATACAACATAATCATCATATAATCCATTTCAACATATTAAAACATAACATTGGGTAACCTTAGGCTTACTTGTGAAATGTAAGAATATCATCTTATTCTATTATCCCCACTAAGTACCACGTTAAGTCCACCATAGATGAACTTACCATTATTCATACTCATCTTTAGTCAATACTTAAATAAAAGTAATGCATACATTTCATGGCAAGGAAAGTAACTTATAATACCATCAAAGTAAATCATGCATTATTACATTAAGAATTTCGACCAACAGTCTTCATTAACTTCATTAAGAGCACATTCGTTCAGTAGACATTAAGACTTTGGAGAAACACACATTGAACACTTTCAAACCTTAGTTGTATAATGCATGGATAAAGTTCCATACCCCAACTCACACTGAGTAGTGCATTCTTGAGAAGCCATAGTTCATTATCATTCTTTGTGGGGGTAACTCTTAACCAACATTGACCATGTGAGCAACTAATGGAATTCCGGTGTTATCCACACCGTATAAAGGATACCTACTTACTTAAGGTAGGACCGTTACTTTTAGCTTAGGGCAATCCAATAGCTAATAACCTATGTGGGCACATAGTTATGGGCTAACAAGATTGCTACTAGATATCCCACCTCAACTTATGCATGAGAATTTATCTCAAGATATGTCTACTATATTACCCTCCTCAATTCAAAAATGAGCATCCATCCCAATCCATATCCACTCGGTGTTTAGCATTATTCCCCACAAAGTAATTTTCATACATTACTTGTGATTATTATGGGATAAAAGATTGTTAATAGATACTCTGCATCAAATCATCGATGAGTATCCATTTCAAACCCAACATTCATTCATTACATAACTCGTGGATTCAAAGATGAGAATAGCCTTTGAACTATGAATCCCCATATTGTGAGAAAGACCTTTGAGAACATGTCATTATTATTCTTTAGAATACAATTGTGAATAGTCTTTCAATTAATACATCATCATTAACTTGATAATATAAACTTCATTCATTCTTCGTATGTGCATGTGAGAATAACCTTTCAAAATTACAAACATTGCATTATGGACATAATCACATTAATCTTATTGAAATCATAACCCATAAACATAAGAATCTGACTCATACATCAGTTCATCATACTTTTCCTATTAAGGCCATAAATTGTAATTCACCAACACATCCTAGAAACTACAATGAAATAATTCAATAAAGCAAATCAATATAAGCGTAATCTCTTCACAAAATTCCATAATCAATCAACCCAAATCATATATATTCACTTTTGTATTTTGGGTACATACATGGGTTCATGGGGAATTATTCAAAATCCATCATAATTCATCATTAAATCAACAATTCATTCATAATTCGTTATATATAAACCATTAAAAACGTTTGGGAATTGAACCCATGCTTAGATTGAAAACCATATGTTTTTAGGAGAATTTGGAAACTTGAAATCATCTTTTGATATATCCTCGAATTAAACTTAATTAAATATGAAGAGTAGAAAACCATTATGGAAAAAAGTCCACGGAAATTTGTTTAAAAAGGTGAAATCTTGAGCTTCAAAGCTTGACTCCTTCTCCAGTGGAGGTCTCCAGATAGAGTATATTTTGAGAAAATGAGGTTCTAATTTTGAGTATATTGGAATAATTACTTCGAAAAGAAGTTACCTTTAAAAGCTTTAAAATACTTTAACAGATCAATAATAGCCATCCCCTAACTTAAGTAGACTTAAAAGGAATTTACCATTTAACCCCTACAATTGTTCAGTCTTTATATGAAAAACAGTGGTGACCTATGTCCCATGACCTACGGATTGTAGGTGGGGTGACGCCCCATCTTGAAGGTCTGTGGTTTGGGTCTGAGGTTCAAAATTTGGGTCCTTCACTCAGTATTCCTTCCCACGAGGCATGGTTGGACCTACACCCCGTATGTCCTATTCGTGAGTCACTAAATTGTTTTGCAAATTTGTGGTTTCTTTGGGGCTTGGCTTTAGGGTGATCCTCAAGGACCCATTTGTTGTCCCTAGGGGTTTTTTACCTTGAACTTTCACTCCTAAAACCCTAAACCTAAGCTTGGGATATCATTAAAAAACTCAATACCCCATGCCAAATTAAAAAACAAACTTGTGAGATTCTAGTTTAGCTTACTAGTTTTTACGGGTGGTAAATATATTCCCCCCTTGGGAACATTCATTCTCGAATAATAGTTTGAACACCTTAGGAAAATATAGACGCAAGAATAGAAGCCCATTATGCATGAAACATCATAAAAGATGCACAAAACTAGAAAAGAACATCATCTCTATCTCAACATTCTCCATGAAACACAAGAACGTAGGAACTACATCTACAAACTTATTATGCATGAAATTTCTTATTTAATCGGAGGATTTAACTTATCCAACTCGAATCATACTCATTTTAACATAATTAGGAAAACTATGCAATTACTGTTGAAATCATATTTAGGCATATTCAACATTCAACCTCATGAAGTATATAATCAACTCATACAAAATTTACATCAATATTAGGAACATAAATCACGAAATCTCATTTTCTCATTTAAACATTAATTAAGAACATGCATAACATAAGGAGACCATGGAAACAAAAATCACACTTGACTCCAAAACATGAATCAAGTTACAAGGAACTCTTTGTCTCAAGCTGAATAGGAATAAAAGGAAATAAATACGAATTTTGGAACTCTCAACAACCTTACTATTGCCATCTACCCCTTGGAGTAAATCCATACTAAGGTGAACATGAAGACAGTATAGGAACCATAATAAACCATTCACAACTATAATGAACCATCACTTATCGGTTCTTTCGTTCGAAAGGGCTTCTTTGTCCTCTCTAGACCGAAGTGCATAGAAACAACCATAATTTGGAGGGATAGAAACTGTACCAACATTAAAATCTTGCTTGGAATCTCTTCATTTTTCTGAGAGTGTTGGGAAATCTGTCAACCATGACCTTTCTTTCCACACCCAAAGCAACCATTCGTGCCAGCTAAGCACTTACACAAATGTTATTTCCCACAATTGGCACATATGGATCTTTCAAAATAAGACCACCCCCATTCTCTCCTTGATAAGGGTTAGACACCCCATCCTTGTTGACCATTGGGGAATCTTGGATAGAGGAACTCTTTTTGAACCTTGGTTGATATTGTTAACTGGACCTAACTCTTTTTACCTACTTACTTATTTTCATGAGTTTTGTCTTCTCAATTTGTTTAGAATACACCATGATCCCTGAAATATCCATGTCGTGATGGAGAATTGAAGTACGACATTCTTCATCCACCAAGCCAGGCACTCCCATTAAAAATTTATTCATGCTAGCCCACTAATTTGCCACAAAGGTTGGAGAATATCAGCAGAGTTGGGTCAACTTGAGAGAATACTCCTTCACACTCATACCCCTTGATGAAGGTTCATGAATTATACAAATTTTTATTCACTCAACTCTAGGGAAAAACCTATCAAGGAATTCTTCTTTGACTACCTCAAATTTTATGGGACCGTTCCTCTGGTACTCTCATATTTTTTTTTGTTCATACCATATTTGAGCGACATATTTTAGTCGGTAGGTGTATAGCTCCACCTTCTCCTCCAAAGACACCTCCATTACATAAAGTATCTTGCAAACCTCATCAATAAACTTTCGGGGACTTCTTCCACCTTGGAACCTAGAAACTCGAGGGGGAGCATCCTAGAAAAATCCTATTTTACTGACATTAGGATTCACATGAGGCTCAACATCCCTATTTGCTTCACACATCATAACTTGGGATTGAGTTTCGGTCGTCATATTCTAAATAATCATACGGATAGTAGTCCTAAGCTCTTCTAAGGTCATATTGCCAATAGAAGCTTGATTTTCTAGAGGATCTTGATTCTCTTTAGGACCTTGGGGAGGAACTCCCTCATTCACATTATCCTCTTCCATCCTTCGTATATTCACCCTTCTTGTATTCATATCCTATAAATACAAGAGAAGGGTTAGGAAAAGGAATTTTATGTAGATAGACTCTATGGAAAGACTTCAAGGGTAATGAAAGAAGGGTAGTTTCCTAATGTCTTATACCCTCTCATTCATAAATATGACATGCTTCACACAATAAACAAGACTCTACTAGACGTTGCTTCTGAGATATAATCCTAAAAAGCATCCCACAGCCTTATGCTCTTATACTATGTTTGTTATGCCCTGATCCTACACCCTAGATGTTACATGACATACAAGACTCTGAAAAATCTCATACAAGCCTGATAGAATGTCATTATATAAGATAATAGAAATAGTTAGAAATTTAAAACTTTTCTTTAAATCCATGTATTCAAAATCACTAAAAATATTGGAAGTCTACTAGTCTCACATGGCAATCTAAATATATATTTGAATCAAAAGTAGGGGCACGACCCTTTACAATCGAAAGTCTTAACAAAATCTAATACAATAAGAAACATGAAAGGACAAAAAATTGCTAGTCCTCAAATCCATGGGAACATAACACTAGGCTTCGAAGAAATTAATCCAAGCTTGAACTACAATAAACTCAACTCACTTGCCAGAACCTATACTTTGTAGAAAATATAAGAAATATAGGTTAGCACATTCAATGTACTAAGTATGATATCCATGAAAAACCCATTCTTAAAAACGACATTTTGTTTGAAAACATGCTATATGCCCATTTTGAGAAAATATCGTGAACATAAAAATAATAGGCATGAAATACAACATAATCATCAGATAAGCCATTTCAACATATTATATCCATCACCTTGGGTAACCTTAGGCTATACTTGTCCAATGTAAGAATAGCATCACATACTACTTCCCTACTAAGTACATCCTGAAGGCCACACATAGATGAACCTACAATTATCCATACTCATCTAGTCAATAATCATACATAAGGAACACATACATTTCATAAGTAATGGAAGGGAAATTAACTCATTATAGTATCCAAGTAAAGCATGCATCATTACACTAACCATTTAAGTCAATATTTGTCATTAGCTTCATTAAGAGTACATTCGTTAATTAGACAATAATACCTTCGAGAAACATAGCATAGCCACTCTCAAAGCCTAGTTTTGGAATGCATGGATGTAGTCCCATACCCCCCCACCCACACTTAGTACATTATTAAGAAGGCATAGTTCATTAACATTCATCGTGGGGGTAAGCCTTCGCCGACATAGACCATATGAGCAACTCATGGAATATAGGTGTTACCCTTACAAGATAGGGCATTCCTACTTTCCTAAGGTAGGATCGTTACTTTTAGCCTAGGTGGTTTCACTAGATAATAACCTATGTAGACACACAATTATGCGATAAAGAGATAGCTACTGGATACCCCGCTTCAACTTACAGATGAGCATCCATCTAAAGAGATTGATACTAGATATCCTGCCTCAACTCATAGATGTGCATCCATCCCAATCCATATCAACTCGGTGTTTACCATTATTCCCTATGGAGTACTTATCATTAATTACTTTATCATTATTATGGGATAAGAGATTGTTACTACATACTCCACTTCAACTCTTAGATTAGTATTCATTTCAAACCCAACATTCATTCATCAGATAACTCATGGATTTATAGATGAGAGTATCCTTTCAACTATTAATCCCTATATTGTGATAAAGACCTTTCATAACATGTCATTATCATTTATTAGAGTATGATCGAGAACAACCTTTCAATCAATACATCATAATTAACTTGATCATATAATCATGATTGATTCTTCATTCATGACTGTCTTTTTTTGTGAGAAAAACCTTTATTCATAACAACCATTGCATTATAGCTATAATCATATTACTCTTCTTGAAAGCACAAAACATAAACATAAGCATCACAATCATACATCAATTCATCATACTTTGCCCTTCAAGGACATGGATAAAACTCACCAATGTAGGCATGATTAGTCACATAAATAGATAACTAAATAAATATAAACTTAATCTCTTCATATATTTGCGTAATAAATCAATCCAAATCTCATACATTAACTTTTATATTTTTTGGGAAAAATGGGTTCATGAGAGAATTCTTCAGAATACATCATAATTTATCCTTAAATCAATAATATATTCATGATTCATCACATATAAAACATTATAACCTTTTTGGAATTTAATACATGCTTAGATTGAAAAACCTAGGTTTTGGGGGGAATTTGAAAACTTGAAATTATCTTTTGATAGGGATACTTGAATGAAACTCAAACAAGGATGAAGACTACCATACCTTCATGGAATAAAATCCACCAAAATATGTTGAGAAAGGTTAAATCTTTATTTTCAAAGCTTGACTCTTTCTTCTTCAATAGAGGTTTCTAAAGTGAGAATATTTTGAGCAGATGAGGTTTCTAATTTTGAGTGTTTTGGAATAATGAGTTCTAAAAGAAGTTTAATGCCTTTAAAAGCCTTATAATACTTTTAAAAAATAAATAATAACTCTCCTCTAACTTAACTAGACTTAAAATGAATTTACCATTTAACCGCTACATTGGCCAAGTCCTAATTGAAAAGTAGTGGTGACCTACACCCCATGACCTACGGACAATAGGTGGGGTGACGCCCCATATTGCTGGTCCGTTATTTAGGTCTTAGGGTCACCATTTGGGGCCTTACTCACAATACCTCTCCACGAGGTATGGTGGGACATACACTCCGTAGGTACCATCCGTGAGTCACTATATTGTTTTTTTTTATTTATAGTTTTTTGGTTTCTTGGGGTTAGACTTTAGGGACATCCTCAAGGACCCTTGGTTGGTACTTGGGGGATTGTGCCTGCTGTTTTAACCCTATAACCCTCAACCTAAGCTCCAAACATCATTAAAAAACTGAAAACTCCATATAAAAACTCAAAAGAAAACTCGCGAGGCTCTAGTTTTAGTAGGTAGTTTTACGATTCGTGACTAAAATCTTCATAAGATCATGTCTATTAATTCATATTTCCCCATACATAGTACTTACCATGTACTAATAATACCTATTTCTAATTTGGCTCAATTAGTGTCGGAACCAAACACTTTTTTTGTATCATGTCTTTCTAGTTCTCTTATTATGTATGTGGTGCATGATTAACGTCCCAACCACTTCTTTGATTTTTTAGATGGCTTAGTGAGACTATGCTAGATTTCTACTTTTTCAAACATTCTTACAATATAATGTTTCTATATTTGAAATCTTTCATTTATTTTACCATGTATATATATAGTAAGTGGCTTGTGTAGGGCCTTTCGTGTTTTTATGCTCCACGTTACACCTAGGGTATTCGTTGGGTTGTGACCAACTTGGTTTAAAAAGCACAATTTTTAGAAAGGTCTAGGACTGTCACAACCTGAGCTACCACCAGGATACAGACACGGGATAAGGATCACGAGGGACCCCAAGCTAACCTGGCTGGCAAAATCATGAGCATACTAGAGATAAACTGAAACAATAAAATATTGTGCGGAAGCTAAATCATAACAAAAATTAAATGATGGGGAATACCTATATACTAATTTTGAATGTAAATAACTGAGAGTTTTAATGTAAAAGAAAAGTCAAACTCAAAGACTAAATTTAGAACTAACTATGTTTGAAATCATCCTTTAAACTTACTAGAAATGTTGGGAAATGCCCTGTTAGATCTAGTAAAACTGAAAGTAAAACTAAAAATAATAAATATTGCCATGTCACTAGTCTCCAAAGAATGAGGATTCACCATTGATGTTGCTGAATTAAAGATTGGGAATCAATCTATGCATGATTAGAATATCGAGGACTTGAATCTATATCATGAGAAGATGTAGCGCTGAGTATGCGTCAGTACTTGGAAGATACTGAGCAGGTTGGATAAAGTAATGCTTAACAATAACATAATTGAATCAAAGAATATAAGCAATAACATGATCTAAACACGATAAGGATATTAAAAGTATTGTATATGAATAAAATGAATACAATGACCAAGTTTATAACATGCTGAGACAGAATATTGTACTATGCTCATAACATGGTCAATGCAATAGAATCTGGCAGACATGTAAGGGAGCTACTAATAACCGATATAAAAGAAGATAAGCTAAATGTTGATTCCTATGTATAGACCCCATAAAAAGGTCCAAATATACCCGCCATAGGTTCAAAGTCATGCTGGCGTGATCAGTACAATGATTCCCACAAAGGGGACTTACATCCTATGGGGAACATAGTTCAGGGACATAAGGGTGGCTAACCCAAGTCCAGTCGGTGTTAAACTTCCCATAGGAAAAAAAATTAACACATTATGACCGAAATGATATAACACTAGATAGCTTAAAACTGACATTCAAACTACGAATTTAAACTGATAATAATTTATTAGAAAACTAAGGCATGTTCATATATAATTTAATTAACTGCACTAGCATGTGTAATTAATGAACTAGAACAACTACATAACAAGGGTTTTGAGATTATCCATGAAACTTGGAAATAACAATGTCGAATTCATGATAATACGATTTGGATCATTCTACAAGCTAAAACCCAATGATTCTAACATTCAAGAAACCTTAGGTCTAGCTAATCATTAAGGGAATTAAGATTTTTATTGATATCTAGGGACCTAATGGGTGAAATTAACCTACAAGTGAAATTCCACATACCTGATGAGGAATTCCAAGGGGAAATATTTTTGTTTAGGGGCTGAAATTGAAGGAACCTTGTTGTGTTGTTGAACTAGGGTTAGTCGACCTCTTTCTCCTTTTACTCTGTAATGTTTCTAAGTGCTAATGAATGATTTGACTTAGGTAAGTTCTAGTTACATTTCTAGGATAAATATGACCAAAACCACATAGTTTAGGGTTTAAAAGATGTAGTTTAGGTGCCCAATGATATTGGAAAAAGACTAAAAGGCCCCTAACTAAACGTGTTAATGGGGTTAACCACGACCACTATCATTGATTGTGAAAGGGACCACAGATCCTGATGTTGGTCTTGGTTTTTTGTCAAGTGACTATTGGGTTATGTCGGTCTATTTCAGGGGCTCCACAACGGACCATGAAGATCCCCGTGGTGCTCACTTGGTCTTGTGTTCTGAGGGTCTATCTTAATGGACCATTCCATGACTCGTGTGAAGGACCACGAACCATGAAGGTCCTCTTGGTCTTCACATGGGAGAGGGGTCTAAAAGACTGGATAGGGGGCTATTATCTAGACATGACATTCACCATCACGTCCCATCATCAAGACAATGACCCGTAAAGGGTCCCGTGGTCTGACATCTAGGATTGGTAATGTCCAACTCACGGGCAGGTTAACAGACATTGGGTCTAGTTTTCACGGTTTACAATATCTCCCCTTTGGGGATATTCATCCTTGAATGAAGACCAATCTAGTTTAAATGGAGGGAAAGAGTTGCACCCTACCACTAAGTTTCTCAAAACTTATTTCTGACTAAACTAAGTTCCAATAAAATACAAATACGCTGAAAATGAAATTACAAACTGAAAGGACGTGATGCTAAGACTGAATCTGCACAAAAGTTGCTGAAAAATAAAGCGGAATTACTGCCTTACGATGTAATAGAATCGGAATGAAAGAGGTGAGAATATTTCACCTTCATCGATTCTTCTGTTTCCCAAGTAGTTTCCTCTCTGGACTGACTCCTCTACAAGACCTTGACTAAAGTGACTTCGTTGTTTCTAAAACTTCAAATTTGACAATCAAGGATTTCAACTGGTACCTCTTCGTAGGTAAGACTATCCTTCACAGCCACATCTTCTGAAGGTACAATAGATGCTGGATCACCCACACACCTTTTCATTAATGAAATGTGAAGATAGATGCAATGTTGCTACTTCTATTGGCAACTCTAACTCATATGCAACTTTATCAACCCTTTTGAAGATATTGAATGTGTCTACATATCTAGATCTGAGATTTCCTTTATTTCCAAATCTCATCACTCTTTTTATAAGATATTCTTTTATGAAAACTTGATCATCAACTTGGAAGTCTAGTTCCGTTCCCCTTGCCTATTCATAGAACTTGTAGAGACTCTAGCCTGTCTAAAGTCTATCGCTATTGGGTTACGATTTCTCTGTAGCATCATGAACTGAATATGGACCTATCGAGGTTTCTTTAACCATTTAAAATTAACCAACTAGATATCTATACCTACGCCCACACAATGCTCATATATGATGTGGAATGATGGTTATTATTGTAGGCGATGACTATAAGAGAAAGGTGATCATACAAACTATCCTTGAAATAGAGCACACAATCTCTCAACATGTTCTCTAAGGTCTGAATGGTACACTCTGCATGACCATCTGTTTGCGGATGATGTATGGTGCTAAGATTAACCTGATTACCAAAACCTCTCTAAAACAACTTCAAAAAATGAAAAGTGAATTGCGTACCTCAATCTGAGATATAGATAAAGAATCCCCATGAAACCTCACTATCTCATTAGTGTATAGATTGGCGTAGTCCTCCACCAAATTGTAGTCTTGACCGCCAGAAAGTGTGAAGAGTTAGTAACTATATCCACTATAACCCAAATGAAGTCATGCTTTCTAAGAGTATGAGGTAAACCAGTGATGAAATCAATGTTAATCACTTCTATTTCCAAGTAGGAATGTAAATCTCTTTAGTCATACCTTCTAGTTTATGATGTTGTATCTTGACTTGCTGAAAATTAGGGAACCTAGCCACAAAATTCGCTATATCACACTTCATACAAATCACCTAACCACAAAATCTGCTATATCCCACTTCATACCATTCCACTATTATACTTCTCGCAGATCATGGTAAATATTAGTTGCTCTTGGATGAATGGAATATCTGGAGTTGTGGTCTTTTTCAAGAATCTGGTGTCTCAACTCACCTATCTTAGGAAAACATAAATGACCCTGATAGCGAAGCACACCATCTCCCTCGGGAGAAAAACTCAATTATTTGTTTATGTATTGCATCCTTTAGTTGAAGCTACATCGGATCTGTATCGTGCTTTTTATTAAACTCCTCTAACTATGAAGATTCTGGCCCATACTAAACTATTACACCACGATCTGATATACTCATAAGACAAACTCCTATGAGAGAAAGTCTATGAACATGTTTTGCCAGATACATTCTTTCTTCCTCAATGTACGCTTCACTACCCATAAATAGTCTTCTAAGATCTTGTGATACTACATTGGCATTACCAGGATGGTAATGCACACTCATATCATAATCCTTGAGGAACTCAAGCAATCTACTTTGGCGAAAATTCAAATATTTCTAGGTGAACACATACTAAAGGCTCTTATGTTCTGTGAACACATTTACGTGAACACCATACAAGTAATATCATAATCTTAAGTTCAAACACTAGTGTTGCTAGCTTGAGATCATCTTCTCATGTATCGTACGCTTCTAGAAGCACATGCTATAGCCTTTCTTGTATACATCAACATACAACCTAGGTTGACTATGGACACATCACAATAGATAACATAACAGTCTGAACCCTCTGGTAGTGTAAAACATGAGTTGTAATCAACATAGTTTTCAGTTCTGTGAAGATTTTCTCACAATCATAAAAACATAAAAACTTGAACTTTTTCTGAGATAACTTAGTCAATGGAGAGATATGGATGAAAATCCTTCCACGAACCTTCTATAATAACCTGCAAGATCGAAGAAACATCTGATATCTTTGAGTAATATTGAATAATAACATAAATGAATAGAAGAAATAACATAATTTGAATATGATAAAGATACCGATACGATTCTACATGACTAAATAGAATTGTATTGAAAACATGGTCAATTCAACAGAATATGACTTAACTGTAAGGGATATACTAATAATCGACATAAATTACATGAGTTAAATGTGGATTCCAATATATATGCCTCATCGAGAGGACCCAATATACCCTGTCAAATATTTAGAGGAATGTTGGCATGATCACTAAAATGATGCCCATATAGGGGATTTACATCCTACATGGCATGTGGTTTTGGGACTTGAGGGTGACTGGACCTAGTCCGCTCGATATTAAGCTTCCCATATAATTAAGAAATTAAAATGTTATGAATGAAATTTTATAACACTACATAACTTAAAAGTGGCATGCAAGATCAGAATGAAACATTAATATAGTAATAATTATGCATTCAATGAGGCTTGTTCATATGTAACTAAATTAACTGACCTAGCATTTGTAATTCATGAACTAGAATAACTATATAACTAAAGTTCTATGTTTATGTATCAAAAAGGGAAATAATAATATTGAATTCATGATAATACGATTTAGATCATCCTAATAGCTAAAACCGAAATTCTAATATTCAGGATACCCTGGGTTTAGATAATCGTTAAGGAGATCAAGATTCTGACAGAAATTCGGGGACCTAATAGGTGAAAGGAACCCACTAGTGAAATCACACATGCCTGGTGACGGGTTCCATGGTGAAATCTTTCGATGATGGGGTTGAAATTTAAGGAACCTTGTTGCATTCTCCACTAGGGTTGCTTGACCTCTTTCCCTTTTTACACTCTAACTTTTCTAAGATTTGATGAATAATTTGACTTAGGTTGTTATATTTCTAGGATAAAGCTGACAAAAACCACGTAGTTTATTGTTTAAATTACGTAGTTTATCTATCCAATGAAATAGGAAAAGGCGAAAAGACCCCAGACTTAATCTGTTGGCGAGGATGAGCACGAACACTTCCACAGACCATGAAAGGGATAACGGACCGTGAAGATGGTCGTGGTCTATGATTCAGTAACTACTTCGTTCTTGGAGTCTATTTCTAGGGCTCCACTATGGACCATGTGAAAGACCACATACCATGAAGATCCCTTTGGTCTTCACTTGGTCCGGTGGTCTGAGGTCCTATCTTTACGGACTATCCCAGAGCCCATGTGAAGGACCACGAACCTCAAAGGTCCTACTGGTCTTTACTTGGGAGTTGGGGTCAAATATATTAGAAGGGAAGGGAATATTGTCTAGAGGATACCACCACGACACATCATCAAGACCATGATTTGTAAAAGGTCTCGTGGTATGACGTATGTTCCTCGTGGAGTCCAACTCCTCACCATGAGCAGGTCAACGGATAGTGGACCCTATCACGGGTAGTTCAATAGACCGGGGATCCTATCACGGTCTCTGAACCTTGTCGTTGTTCACTACTTAAGCTAAATTTCTGTAAATTTTTCGGGTATAATTTTTGAGGTTTCTAGGATGTCTAACAATCCATGTAAATTTAGAGACGTATACATGAGTGTGAAGTGTGTCATATTTATGAATATATGGTTATAAGATGTATAGGAAACTCCATTTCTTTCATCACACTAAATTTAAGCATTAGAGTTTAACTCTATATATCGCTCATATACCTTATCTGATCTCTTTTTCAGGATATAGCCCCTTAAATATTATATGTTGTAGGAATGTAAATGAGAATGTGAGACAAGAATATCCTCAAAATCCACATGTTCTGGCCTACCCTTTTTGCAAACAAGTGAAAAATGTAGAGTTTCGAGCCACTTTCCAAGTATTGTCTCAAGATTTGATGACTCAAGCCAATAAGGTGATTGTGGTTCCCATGAAACTAAATGTAGGTACAGTGGAAACTAGAGTGAGAGACTTCAATAGGATGTATCCCCTAGAGTTTCATTGTTCCAAGGTTGAGGAATAACCTCACGAGTTCATAGATGAGGTGTATAAGGTTTTGATGAACATGAGAGTGGGATCGGTGGATAAGGTAGAATTGACTGCTTGTCAACTTAAGGGTGTATTTCAAGTTTTGTTTGACCAATGGAAGGAACAAAAGGTGTTAATGTGGGTCATCTTGATAGGGAGATGTTTAAAGTTTATTTCCTTGATTAGTTCTTTTCCATTGAAAAGAAGGGGGCAAAGTTACTTGAATTCATTAACCTTTAAGAAGGGAATATGTGTGACATAGTATGCCTTGAAATTCATGAAATTTCCCTAAGTATGGTACTTTTATGTTTGCCAATTCTGGGAAAAATATGAGAATGTTTGTTTTGCAGTATCAAATATAGTGGTTAATAAATGCTGTACCACCATGCTCATTAAGGAAATTGAAATTTCTCATTTAATGGTTCATGATCAACAAATTGAGGAGGAGAAGCTTAAGGAAAGTTTTAAGGAGTCATAGAGGAAAAAACCAGTGATGGTGACTTTTCAGATTCAATATTTGACGAACATGGTAGTTCTATGTTCCAATAAAGATTTTCTTGTCAAGTTTCAACCATTGTTTCGACTATAAAGTTTAACGAAGAAAGGGTGTCTAACCCTAAGCCCCAAGGAGGAAATAGTGGTGGAAATTGATCTTTGGTTCCAGCAGGCCAAAAGTATTGCAAGTGTCATTCGGGAAAATATTTGATTGTTATGGATAGTTGTTTAATTGTGGTAAAAATAACCAACTCTTGAGATATTGTCCATATTGAAATGACAAGGGATAAGATTGTAGACAAGCTCAATCTAGTGGTTTAGATTCAAGTTCTCTAAAGAAAAAACAATTCTATATAAATCAAACTTGACATGATCAAGAGGGTTATCCTGATGTTGTAATTGGTCATTGAAAGTCTTTTTTCCGGATGTTTATGCCTTGTTCGATTATAGGACTACTTTGTCTTTTTTACGCTATATGTTTCTATGAGATTGATATTTATCCGGATGTGTTATTGGACCCTTTTCCTGTCTGTACTCCTATGATGAATATATTATGTCTAAGAGTGTATATTAAAATTGTCTTATCTCCTTAATCCATAGAGTCACTCATGTTGATCTTGTAGAGAATGATACGTTAAATTTTGATGTAATTCTTGGTATGTATTGACTCCATTCTTGTTATTCTTCTATTGATTGCAGAATCCAAGTTGTTAAGTCTTACTTTCCAAAATGATCCGTCCTGGAGCAGAAAAATTATATGCCAAATGGTTAGTTTGGTCTTGTCTTAAAGCTAGAAAAAAATTATTTATAATGTTTTCATGTATTATCTTATTCAAGCTATGATACAAATTTCACAACCCCTACTCTTTAGTCATTCCCCGTTGTAATTAGTTTCTAGAATTTTTTCCCAATGATCTACTTGGTGTTCCTCCAAAAAAGGAAATAGACTTTGGTATATACTTTCCCTAGATACGCATCTATCTATGTTCCTCATTACTGTATATATCTTGCAATACCTAAGGAATTAAAGAAACAACAAAAAGATTAGTTTGTTGAAGGTTTCATCCGACTGCGTATCTCTTGATGAGGTTCTACATTTTTTTGTTCATAATAAGGGTGGTTCACTTTGCATATGTATTGATTAACGTTAATTTAATATGGTTACGAATAAGAAAAAGTATTCTCTCCCAAGGATAAATGATTTATTTGACCAATTCTAAGGAGCAAGTTACCTTTCTAAACGCGACCTCAATTCGTCCTATTACAAATTGAGGGTGAACGAAAGTGACATTCCGAAGATGTCTTTTCAAACTCGGTATTGTATTATGAGTTTCTTTAAATTTCATTTGGGTTGAGTAATGCTTCGGCCAAATTCATGGACTTAATGAATAGAATGTATATACAATACCTTGATATATTTGTGATAGTGTTTATTGATGGCATCTTTATTTACTAAGGGAATGAGGTTGACCAAGTTAATCATTTAATTATTGTGGTGTAAGTTATCAAGTACCAACAAGTATTTGAAAAGTTTAGTAAATTTGAGTTTTGGTTAATATCCACGTTTTTTCTTGGTCATATTATTTCCGGTAAGGGTATTGAGGTAGATCACAAGAAGATGAATTTTTTTAAAAGTTGGCCTAGAGCACTATCTCTTTTAGATATTTGAAGTTTCTTTTGTTTGGCCAGTAAGTATAGAAGGTTCGTGGAAGGATTTTCTTCCATTGACTTTGTTGACTCAAAAAAAGGTAAATTTCTTAAGATCAGGAGCTTATGAAAAGAGTTTTCAAGAGTTTAAGGATATACTCATTTCGGCTCCTATTTTAACTTTACCAGAAGGTTCCAATGGGTTCGCCATTTGTTTTTATTATTCAAGGATTGGAATAGGGTGTGTCTTTATTCAAAATGGGAAATTTGTTGTTTATGTATCATGGAAACTCACGATTCATGAAAAGAGTTATCAATTTCTTATGCTTCATGGGAACTGAGGATTCATGAAAAGAGTTATCCTACCTATTACTTGGAATTAGCGGAGATTGTTTTTACCTAAAAAAAATTAGAGGCATTATTTGTATTGTGTCAATGTTGATGTTTTTATTGACCACAAAATCTTTTAGTATGTGTTCAATAAAAATGGTCTAAATATTCACCAAAGAAGGTAGATTGAGTTTCAAGAGAATTATGACACGAGTATTCTCTATCACCCGCTAGGGAAATTGTGGTGGTGGATGCTCTTAGTCATCTATCAATGGGTAGTGTTTCCCATGTTGAGAAAGATAAGGAGTTAGTTCATGACGTTCATATATTTGCTCAATTGGGTGTTTGTTTGGTTGATTCAAATGTAGTTAGTGTAGTTGTTAAAAATAGTTCGAAATCATCTTTTGTGTCTTATGTAAAGGCTAAGCAAATTCCTGATCTAATTTTGATTAAGTTCAAGCAAGCGGTGCTCAAAAAGTTTGTTGAGTCTTTTTCCCAAGAGGAATATGATGTGCTACGATATTAAGGTCATTTGTAAGTACCAAATGTTAATGACTTGAGAGAGAAAAATTTAATTTGAAGCCCATAGTAGTTGGTATTGGATTCACCCGAGAGCCCCAAAGATGTATCATGACTTGCGCAAGGTCTATTGGTTGAATGGGATGAAGAAGGATATTTGTAATTTATGGCTAAGTGTCTTAATTGTAAACAAGAGATATTTGAGCATCAAAGGCTTGAAGGTTTGACCCAAGATATTAGCATTCCTACTTAGAAGTGGAAAGATTTGAATGTGGACTTTATTGTAGGTTTACCCCATACATAGAGGCAACATGACTCAATTTGGGTTATTGTGGATCGTTTCATGAAGTCGGATCATTTCATACCCATCAAATTTTCTTACTCAGGGGAACATTATACTAAGCTGTATTTAATGTAAATGGTTAGGTTACATGGATTGCCCTTATCCATTATCTCTAATCAATGCATCCAATTCACTTCTAAACTGTGGAAGTATTTATGAAAATGTCTTGATATTCGAGTTGAGCTAAGTACGAACTTTCATTCTCAAATCGATGGGCAAGTGGAATGTACTATATAAACTTTAAAAGATATGTTGAGAGCTTGTGTAATTATTTCAAGGGTAATATGGATGATCATTTTCCTTTAACTGAGTTTGCATATAATAATAGTGACATTCAAGTATTGGTATTAATCTTTATAAAGATATTTGTCCTAGGAGGCGTAGATATACTTTATGTTAATATGTTGGTGAGGTTGTTTTGATAGACCCCGAGTTTTTTCATGAGGCTAAGGAAAAAGTTCAACTTATTAGAGAATGGTTGAAAATGAATATAAGTCAAGAAGTGTCTTAGGTCAATGTTAGAAGAACGGATCTTGATTATGCTGTTAATAATTAGGTTTACTATGAAGATTTCACCTACAAAGGGTATCATGAGGTTTGATAAGAATAGAAATCTTAGTCCTTCACATATTGGCCCATATATTATTTTGAGACGCGTTGATAATGTTTCTAATGAACTTGATTTACCTAATGAGATAGCATCGATGCATTCGGTTTTCCATGTGTCCTAATTAAAATTTGTTGGAGATCCAACATCTATTATATCATTATATAATCTTAGTATAATGGAACACCATTGTTATAAAGATGTTCCGAATTAGATTATAGATAGCTAAGTTTGAAAGTTGAGGAATAAAGAAGTTACATCCGTGAAAGTTTTGTCTGGAATCAAATGGTTGAGGGTGATACAAAGGAGCTCAAGACCGATATGATGTCCATATATCCTCACCTCTTTAGCTCCATTCGTACTCTAATTTGAGGTATTTAGCTCCTCATGGTTCATCTTGTTGGTTTTATGTGTATTAGTCTTTAGAATGTTTCCATATGAATGCATATATGTTTTATGAATTGTTTTTTGAGTATGTTTTAGGCTGGAGTTCATTTTCTCTTCGACAATATGCAATTATATGATTGCATTCATGTTGGGTTGTTAGATGTCTCTCCCTCTCTACTACCTTTTTATGATAACTTGAGTGTCATTTGACGAAAAATTTTCCCAAGGAGGGGATATTGTAGCACCTTAGATTTTGGATAAGGAAAGGAAAACAGTTTTGGACTACTGTTATTTTGTACGAGTGCATTCCACGAGCCGTAAAAGACATCCGTAGATTATGGGCAGAGAAATATGAAAATCAATGATGTCCAAATAGTTCTACAGTTAGGGTCTACGGGTTGTAGGAAGTCCTATAGACCGTAGTAGGGTTTTTTAAAAAAAAATTGGGTACTTTTTAAGGTCCCACTCCTGGTTTGTAATTGAGCAGTACCGATTGAAGACTAGTGTGACAGTAACATTTTTGGAGATGTTGTTATTTTCCTAAATGCTTTAAACCTATACTATAACACCCTATATCCAAAACAGACCAAAAATTAGTTTTTAAGAAATTTTAGGTGCAATTGACGGTATCCGTCATGGGCCATAATCTGATCTACGGCCCATACAGCAGGTCCGTAGAATGGTACTGCATCCCCTCCCAAACTCAGCTCTAAAAAATCGGCGAAGTCTCGACCCACAGACGCATCCACGGTCCGTTATTTGTAATACGTTATGTAGTTTGTGTCCATGGATCAAGACCCCATTTACCCGTCCTCTTACATGAACCATGATAAAGTAGTACAATCCATATATAGACCTAGAGCCCGTAGGTGTGATCATTGATGAAGGTTAGCAGCCTATTGATGGTGGGGGGGGAAATGTTGTGGGGTCAAATTCAAATGGTCATAGCTCTTAGCACAAAATGAATTATGTGACCTATGACCTATGGTATGATAGATAATTGAATTATATTTCCAGGGCCACCTAGTTTGCTAAAATTAGACCTCCGAGTAAAAGGTTATGCCCATTTTAGTGAAGGTATATCAAGAATACTCAAACGACGGACCTTTGATTGAACGACGGTCCATTAGTCCAAGTCGTCGATTGCTCTAACAACAATTAACTAAGGGGTCTTTTGGTCTTTTCTTACTTCCTTGGACCCCTAAGATACCTCTTTTTGACTCTAAATCCTGCGATTTTAGTCAGTTTAATCCTAGAAACAGAACTAAATCTTACCTAAGTCAAATCTTTAATAAAAACTTCAAAAATCGAAGCAAGAAAGAAAAAAAAGTCAACAACCGAAGTTCAAGAAAGAAGCAAGTTTCCATTCGTTCCAACCCCAAAATCTAAATTGTTCTCCATGGATATCCTGACCAGGTATGTGGGATTTTACTAATGGATTCCTTTTTTACCATTAGGTCCCTAGTTTTAAGTCAGATTCTTGATTCCGATATAATTATTAGACCTAGCGTTACTAGAACTTCAACAGAATATCATTAATTAGTTAGTTATGTGTTCCAATTCAGATTACCATGTTACTACTCAAATTATCGATGAATTTTAGAACACTAGCTATGTATTTCTTTAGTTCTTGAATTAGACATGCTAGGTCAAATATTTGTGTTATTCAGTTATATATTCCTTAGTTATTAATGAATCATTATCATATTAATTGTTGCATTCTCATTTAGCATATTAAGTTTTGAGTTATCCAGTATTTATAGGAATGCAGTCATAATATGTTAATCACTGAATTCATTGGGAGTAGCAAATACCAAGTTGGACTAGGATTTAGCGTACACAAATACTGCCATAACTACTAGCCAATTAGGTGTAAGTTCCCTTTATGGGCATCTATTTAGTGATCATGCCAAGATGCTTTTATACCTCTGGCAGAGTATATTGGGTCTGTTTGATGGGGCGTATACATCAGACTCCACATTTAGCTCAATTTGTTTTATTATCGGTTATTAGTAACTCCCACAGTTCAGCCAGACTATATTGCATTGACCATATGTACAATTCAATTAGTATTAAATCTCAGAAGGTTATCAATTTGGTCATTGCATCCAGTTAGCTTAGAATTTAGTCTATCATGTTAAGAATACTATAATTGCTTATGCGCTCCTTCACTTATGTATCATCTTTACTCTATTCTACATGCTCTGTACTTGTCAAGTACTGACGCATACATGCCCTACATCTTCTCGTGATGTAGGTTCAGGTTTCAAGCATTCAAATCACGCTTAGATCGATTCCTAATCTCTAGTTCAGAAGAATCAGTGGTGAGTCCTCATTCTCTGAAGAAAATATTCATTAGTCTATTTTTAGTACTTTTAGCCATCTGATTTCTGTTTTTTCTAGAGTCAGTTTAGGCTTGTCCCAGCATATCTAGTTAATTAGAGGCTTATTTTCAGACATAGTTAGTTTCAGCTTGGTATTGAGTTAATATTTTCTTTTTATTAACTTATCAGTTTAAAATATCTCAGTTATAGAATATGGGTATTCCCTATAATTTCATTTTATATTATGATTTAGCTTCCGAATAAATTTATTATGTTAAGTTTGCTCATAATCATGCCAACAGGTTAACTTGGGATAACTTGTGGTCTTAAGACCCATGTGCGCATCTCGGGGCATGACATATACTATCTCATTTTTGCTTATATTCTAAGACATATATAAATGTTTTGAGTGCTAAAAAAACCCACTTAAAACCCACTCTCCTACTTTTCAAAACTCATCCTAATTCAACTCCCAAATTCTCTCCCAACTGAAGGAAGAAGAAAAAGCTAGGGTTTATTCAAGGAAATCAATTCACCATTGGACTATGGCTTTAAGTATCAAGGTATTTGGATATTCAATCATTGAGTAAATTCATCCATGGGGTCCCCATAGTTTTTAATTTCTCCATCTCAAGCTCAATTGATCTAATTAGAGTTCTTAATTGTACATGGGTTTCATCCAATTATGATTTTTATTGTTGGGTAAATCTACTAATGAATTATTTAATCTTAAATGCATAATATTAAGTTTAAATTATTTTGACTCATGCATGATTCATGATTTTCAACCAAGAACCTTTGTGGAACCCATGAATCTATAAGCTATAAATTTTAGAAGGTTAGGAATGTCTTATGAAAAAGATTTTTATGAAGATAGGATGATTTTAGACAAAATTATCCATGTCAATGATCATAATCTGTGAAGGTATTTCTCACATAAGAATTCAGGTCGGTGGAAAGGTTTTCTCACTTCTACTAATGTTGTATTTTAAGGAACTACTCTATTTTTTGATTTTTGAAGATGCAAAAGTAGTATTGATCCTTGTATTTCCAATGTTATACTAATATTTTACTTCAACTTATATCATTGGGAATAAGACTTAGCAGTGAAATGACTTTGAGAGGAGGTTCAAATAGGGTAGTGTCTATTATCAACCTTTTGTCCCTAACTGCACGCCCCCGTAGGATTGTCTTAAATATCCTAGCTAGTGGATATACTTTTGCAAAATATGATCTGTATGGACTCTACTCTGACGAGTAGAATTCCCTTCTTCCAATATGAGGGATATGCCAAATTCCACGGTATAGATCTCAGGGACTTATTGTCATTTTAAACTAATATCTCACTATAAGAATAAGTTCTTCAAGAGATCTTATGTCTCTCAATTTAAATGTGTTTATATTAGACCCCCAAAGTGAGTTAGGGTTTCTAGAGCCTCATTTGTGCCTGTAAGATTGTTAGTATGTGTGTTTTAAAGTATGCATGGGTTATTTGAAGTTATTTGGAAGTCAAACGTCAAGGGACGACCAAGACGTTTGACGACTACTCACTAAAGAGGATTTAGATGTTTTCATGGTCTTATATGCCTTTCATTAGCTTATGTAGTCCTTATATGATTAATAATGATGTTTATAGGTACGATGCTAATTTTCATGATGTTTAGAGGTCAAACATCCAAGACGTTCGAAATTTATCCCTTAAGATGTGCATGTTTGTCATGGTGTGTCTTGACATGTTTTACGCATTCATTTTGAGTGAAAATTGTATGGAAGGTCTTCAACATGTTAAGGTTTTTTATATACGTTGGAAAAGTATGGGTACGACTCTTCAAGGGCCCCACAAGAATCCCTCAAGGAGGACCCAAAGGTTGTCGACACACTGCCTTGGCACTGTCGATCGACGAGCTCAAATGGATCCTCGTCCTTCAATCGATGCCCCGTAAATGGGAGGCGTTGCTCGAAACTTAAAAGTGTGAGCTTATCCACCTAAAAAGTAGTTGCATTCACAAACGATCGAGCAACATGACGTCTCGTCGACCAGACGACGCCCCGTCGACTGTGCTCGTCGATGCTGTCTGCAACAAAAGCCATGCACTATGTTTCATTGAAATGGTGAATGGTAATTTAAACCCACTTGGTAACCTCACACTAGATGGTTTATTTAGTTATTTTTGGGATGTATTTAACTAATCAAAAACATGACAACCCCATTCCTGATGGAATTCACAGAAATAGACTTCCCTCCCTAACCAAACTCTCTCAAGAACCTCCATTGAAGGTGAAGCTCAAGAAAAACATGAAACTTGGAATTGCATGGGTTATTAATCATGTTTTAGATTTTTTATTCTACATTAAGGTACGGTGATCCTTCATCGCTAGTAAATCTTCCATCTAGAGAGTTCTCTTCAATGTTTTCAAAGAAGTATTAAGATCAAATCTCTTCATCTTCAATTTAGTCATGGGTTCTTTCTTGAAACATTTTCAAAGGCTTAATAATGATAAATTGATATAATGTACTAAATATAAAATGAATTTCAATCCAATTGCATGATTAACTCATGTCGCCTTCAACTCTTGAATTAGCATATGTATGGGAATTGTGATTGTGACATGGTTTAATTGAATTATGATTATAGCATGTTGAATTGCTTATATCAAATTTTTATATTTTATATTGATGGTGAATTATTGGTTAGTGTTCCATGTTGATCAATGTTTGATCAGCCTATGTTTTCTATCTTCCATGGATTCCTAATGTAGCATGCTCACTGTAATCTCGAGTTTATGGCAATTGTAGTAGATTCAGTGAAGTTTGATTTCTTCAACTACTGCCTTATATTGACGTTATTAGTGAATTTTGGGTATGAATCATTCATCATCAAAGTAAAGGAGTCTGGGTAAGAATTGATCTAGGTTCTTCTTGCCTATAGATTAGATGTTGTAATATGCATGATGTGATCTTTATTCTAGGGTAGATAAGCATGAGTTATACTTGATTATTATGTAATTAGGTACTTCCGTAGATTGATTCTATTAATGAAATATGATTGATGATCAATGCAAGTGAATTTGGTTAAAGATATATGTCCTTCTACATTCTAGTGTATTGGAGATGTATTGTACTAGTTTGTAGCATGGTCTTGTAGTGCCTTATGCATGGTATCTTTTATGATTAAAGTACATTTAGCTACTTCCCTATATATGAATTGTTTATGTAAAAGGATTATTGATCAACGATGATCAAAGAGTAAGGAATTGGTAAGAATGCCTATCACTTTTACTTTCTTATAGTATTGATAGTTGATGATGCTTTGTATGACATCGTGTGATAAGCTCTACTTATGGTGGTGGTGTTTAATTTATTGTTAATATATATGTGATGTGATAATGGACTTGAAGGCAATTATATTCTGAATGTGTGTTGGTGATGATCAACCAATGTGAAGTCTATGCCTAGTCTCCTATTCTAGTTATAATCTAGGTTGAACGACTATTGTATAAGCATGTCTATAATTATGTTAGGGATAGATTTAAGTTCTACCATTGATGAGTTATGATTGTTGATGTCCCCTTACCTGTATATCCCTACATGAATGTGTGATTAGCCATGGTTAGGAATCTTGAGTGCCAATGTTGTAGTTAGCTTGACTCCTATACTAAATTATGTTGTGTGGTCTATGCTTTAATGTGTATTGTGGTCCTAAGCGGGTGGCTGCCTCAATATGTTGTTGACTGCAATTATGTGATCATGTTGACCATTGTACACAGACTCACACTTCATGCATTCTTACAAGTAATGTAGGTTCAATTTTCTTTGGATAGATGATATTTTTATTATTAAAATTTAAAGTAGTTACTGCATAAAATCATACATATCGATCATAGGGAATTGATGGAGCAGGCACTTGTGTCTACTACTACGAATGTAATATATGTTTCTATGAAGCATGTTATGATTTAGAGGGTTAGTATATCTCTTTGTTCCATAACTATGCTTGCCGCATATGATTTAGCAAGTGATTTCACTTAGTATGCTAACATGTGTTAATGTTCTACCTTTGCTAGGTATGAACACCTTCCCTTGGTGTAAGGATCTACAACACCAAAGTCCATAGAGCACCCATGGTGTTAGGATCGGTAAAGGATATATTTTCCCTAAATTAAAATGGACGATGAAAGTTAAGTAACGAGCCTAACTAGGATAACCTAAAGGTAGGTGCCTAGAGTAGGTGGGGTATGAGACTTCACCTATGCATTGCACAAGTGGATCTTGAGGGAAGTCCTTGGAAGGTGTTCTAATGCATGTGTCTATGTATATGTTTATTGTGAATGACTTTGTTGTATTTTTTACATGATGAGGTCTTTCTTAATATGTAGGATGGTGGGTTTACTGACTATGTGAATGAAGATTCTACTTGAGTTACATATAGTTGATTATAGTGGTATGTTTGTAGTGTGAAGTGCATGTTTTGATGTTTACGTTCTTATGATAAGTTTACTAAATATGTGTGAGGTTATGGTTCTTCACATTTACATTGTGCTAGTAGACTTAGAATAGGATTATGAGTAAGGTCATTGCCTATGGTTCACTGTAATGTCTTTAGGATATAAGACTTAAAGATGTCTTGTGGTGTACTATACCTTTATAATGGTATGTGATGGCTTATGTAGAATATATGTATAATTTCCTTATGGCTTTAAGGTGATGCATTGCACAATGTATAACTAGAGGGTTACTTGGAACGTTTTAAAGAGTTAAAAAAAGAAGAAGGTACTGTAAAGAGAAGAAAGTTTACTCTAATGTGAAGTAATGTGACTCTAAAATGCCTTAAATTATATGTATGATTTCATATGATGTTTGGACTTTGAATATTCCTATATGAAGTATGTAAATGATATATATCTTATTTTATAAAGTGTTTAGGAAGTTTTCACAAAAAGGCATGAGATATGATTTGAAGTAAAATGTCACTTTTAAATGCATGTTTTTGCGTGGTTGCCATACTTAGTGCATTCTTTTACTAGCTACATTCTTCTTGACTTTCTAAACAAAGTGTAGGTTATGGATTCTTAAAAGCATGTCTCTATGTTGAGGAGCTTGTTGTATGTTTCCCAAGCTCAAAAGGAATCCTTGATATTCAAGGATTTCCTGTGTCATGTTATGTTTTAAGTCTTGTAATTATATACTTGTGATTATGTTGTAAGGGTCGTGTCTCTAACATACTCTAATGATGTTGAGTCTAGGATGGAAAAAATGACTAGAGTAAAAATATGTACTTATAATGTTTTATATATAAGAAGTGAAATTTCTAGCATATGATGTGCTATGAAAATTTAAATTTTTTTTGCTAAATTTACTATGATGATGTGTTGAATAATAAATATGGGCTTGTATAAGACCTTCGAGAGGTCAAGTACGCCATGTAACTTCTAGGGGGTGCTCTCCCGTCGTGAAAAACGTGGTATCAGATTATGAGGTTTATGAAAGTGGTTTTAGAGTCCAAAGTCTTATATTTCCACATCTAGTAGAGTTTCGATCATCAGTTGTGAGTCGCGTCACATCTATGAGCGAAAGTCCACGTTATGATAGATTTTCCCCTTTTCATCATCCTCTTGTCATGCCATAGATTTTAACTCTATAAGATCTATCTCTTATGCTTTCTTGTTCGGTAGTCTTGTAGATGTGATTGCTTAGACGAGATGGTATCTCTATGCTTGAGGGAGAAAAGGTGAGTTTTGATACTTATCTTAGTTTTATGGTTTCATGAGTATGTGTGAAGGTGAATCTTCGTATCCTTTAATGATATGATGTCCTTGGTAAATATGTATGAGAATTATGTGAAATAACATGTTATGTTAAGGAATGTATGTCATGATATGGTTAAAACATGCTTGAAGTTGGTATGGTTAAAAATGAGTCTTTTTTTGGATTGGCATGATACTATATGACTTTGCATGATGAGAGTCTTATGATATGGTTTAGACTTAAATAGTTTGAAGAATGTAGTAAATAGCACATTGTGCATGTTGCCTAAGTATATGTGTTGCTTTGTTTGGATTGGAGTATTTTCTATAGACTTTATCTTAGAAGTAAGGGTAGCATGTTTATCTTTGTAGGGTGATGATGTGGGTTTGATTGGCCTAGATGTTACCTTACTGTAATGTTCATGGAAAAGACAAAAGCCTTATGGTTAAGTCTTCTCTATTGTTCCCCTAATGTTTTGTGACCTTTGACGTTCATGGTATAATTTAAACCTTATGTCGTTGGATAGTATGACCTAACTTGACAATTGGAGGATGATTTGTCTAAGATGATAAGGTGTAGTATACCTTTGGTATTCCTATATTGACTCAGTGTAATTCCTTCTGAAGTGGTAATCACTTTTTAAGTGATAATAATGAAGGTTGATAAGTAAAGATCCTCTTGAGGTTGGGTTTAGTTTCTCTCAATTGGGTTTACCCCAAGTGGGAGATGGTGATGTGAGTAGTAAGATTGTAGATATTTCTACCTTGTTCTCCTATTCTTACTTGAGCTTGAAACTAAAGAATTCCTAGAAGCTTGTTCATGATAGGAGTTTTGTGTAAAGTATGAATTACATGACCTGTATATGTTTGATATTTCCTTATTGACCCTATCTTTAGAGTATTTTTATGATTCTAAAGTACTTGAAAGGAAATTTTGATTAACATCATGCTTTTTTCATGTTTATTGTGCGTCTTGATATACTAGTTGTGCATTTAACTTCATGAGGTAAGGTAAAAGGCATGTTTGAAGTCACTCTTAATGTGTAATACTTAGCCTTATAATGAGAAATTGAGCCTCTTTAAAATGAAAAATGATGAATCTCTAGAAAACTATGTGACTTCCCCTAAATGATGCATATTGATGAAGCTAGTGTTATGCTAGATATTGAAATTATGTGAAATGACTTCCTATTGTTGTGATGTGTGTGGTATGAATTACCATTTTGACCTCATTAGGAACAAACTTATGAGCATGCTAGGATTAAAAGTTGAGAAATTCTCATTTAACATGAATAAACCTATTTGCATTGCTTGCCTGTGAACTCATGAGACATGTAAGTGTGTTGAGGAGAAGGATATTCCTCCATGGACACTAATAAGCATGGTATGGTTGATTATGACCCTCATTGCACTAGGCCTAACTAATATATATCCTTGTTGATTCAATTCACAAGTCTATGTGCATTGAAGTATGAGTGTCTAATTAGTTTGTTGAGTGTTGTTGGAATCTACCTTTGTTTGATCTTACGTGATGAGATCTTGATAAAATGAAGTGCAATTACCATGTTATGATTAGAAGAAGGATGTTCCTTGTATGAACATGATAAGATCCTATATTTGATGTATTAAAGAGTGAGTGAATAAAAGTTTTACTTGCTTGTGTTGCATTGAGTGCTAAAAGGTTTAAAGTTGTGTTCCTTTTAAATTTTGTGCATTAACTTCTATATGATGATGTTATTACTGTTGTGTCTGCTCTATGATTCATTGAATTCCTTGTTATGATTAAAGTGTTCTAAGTGTCATTCAAGGATAAATGTTCCCAAGTGGGGGACATTGTAAGACCCCCAAAATGAGTTAGGATGTATAGAGCCTCTTTTTACCTAAAATATCTATAAAATGTTAATTAAGTGTTTTAAATTATATATGGGTTATTTGAAATCATTTGTAAGTCAAACGTCAAAGGACGGCCAAGACGTTTGGCGACTAGTCACCATAGAGGCCTTAGATGTTTTCATGTGCTTACATGTGTGTCATTAGTTTAGGAAGTCCTTATATGATTAATAATGAATTTTATAGTTAGTATGTTGAGTATCACCAATTTTAGAGGTCAAACGTCATAGAACGTCCAAGACGTTTGAATGTTAGCTCTTAAGATGTGCATGTTTGTTATGGTGTGTCTTGAGATGTTTTACGTATTTGTTTCGGGTGAAACATGTATGGATGGTCTT
Source organism: Solanum chmielewskii (assembly GCA_027704785.1). Classification (NCBI taxonomy): domain Eukaryota; kingdom Viridiplantae; phylum Streptophyta; class Magnoliopsida; order Solanales; family Solanaceae; genus Solanum; species Solanum chmielewskii. Next base: position 13,574,698 of record JAKWIX010000324.1, on the reverse strand, counting down.
AAACATGTTAAGGTTTATATTTAGTTTCTAAAGTTCCGGGTAGGACTTCCCAAGGGCCTTGCAAGAAGCCGTCAAGGAGGACCCACAGGCTGTCGAGACACTTCCTTAGGAGTGTCAATCGACAAGCTCAAAGGACGCCTCATCCTTCAATGGACGCCCCGTCGATGGAAGGTGTTGCTCAAAATTTAGACGTATGATCTTATTCTCCCTGGAAACATTTGCAGTCGCAAACGACGAAGCAACAAAATGGCTCGTCGACTAGACGACGCCCTGACGACTATGCTCGTTGATGATGCCTGCAACAAAAACCATGCACGTTGTTTCATGTATTCACAACACGTGATAAACTGATCCTATTTAGCTTATTTGGTTATTTTGGTTGTATTTAAGTGATCAAAAACATGAAAACTCCATTCCCAATAGAATTCACAGAAACTAGACTACCGTCACAAGCAAAACTCTCTCTAGAACCTCTATTGAAGGTGAAGCTCAAGAACAGCTTGGAGCTTGGATTTCCATGGATTATTCATCATGTTTTAGATGTTTTCTTCTAATTAAGGTATGGTGATCCTTAATCTCTAGTAAATCCTCCATCTAGAGAGTTCCCTTCAATGTTTTAAGAGAAGTTTTACGATCAAATCTCTTTTTCTTCAATCTAGCCATGGGTTCTTTCTCAAAACGTTTTCAAAAGCTTAATCATGATAATTTGATATAATGTACTGAATAAAAAGTGAATTTCAATACAATTGCATGATGAACCCATATCCCCTTCAACTTTTAAATTAGCCAATGTATGGGCATTGTAATCGTGACTTTGGTATTGATTGAATTATGATTCTAGCAAGTTCAATTGCTCATATATAATATTTATATTGTATATTGATGGTGAATTTTTTGTGAGTGATCAATGTGGATCAAGGTTTGATTAGACTATGTTCTTCTATCTCCATGGATTCCTAATGTAGTATGCTCACTGTAATCTCGAGTTTATGGAAATTGTAGTAGGATTTCGTTTAAGTTATGATTTCTTTAACTACTACCTTATTTTTACGTTATTGATGAATTTTGGGTATGAATCATTCATGATAAAAGTAAAGTAGTCTTGCTAAGGATTGATCTAGGTTCTTCTAGCCTATAGATTGGATGTTGTAATACATGATGTGATCTTATTTCTATGGTAGATGAAGCATGAGTTATAGTTGATTTTATGTCTTCAGTTACTTCCCTAGATTGATTCTACTAATACGTATCATTGAAGATCAATGCAAGTGAATTTGGTTAATGATCTATGTCATTCCACTTTCTAGTATATTGGTGATGTATTTTACTAGTTTAGAGCATGGTCTTGTACTGGTTTACACATGGTTTCTTTTATGATTAAAGTAAATTTAGATACATCCCTATATATTATTTGTTGATGAAAAAGGAGTACTGATCAAGGATGATAAAAGGGTATGAAATTGGTAAGAATGCCTATCTCTTTTACTTTCTTAAAATATTGATAGTTGGTGAGGCCTTGTATGGCATCTTATGGTATGGTTCACTTATTGTGGCGGTGTTTACTTTATTGTCAATATATATGTGATTTGATCATATCCTTGAAGGCAATTATATTGTGAATGTGTATTGGTGATGATCACCAAGTGTGAAGTCTATGCCTAGTCTCCTATTCTAGTTGTGATTTAGGTTGTATGAATATTCAATAAGCATGTGTATAATTATGTTTGGGAAAGGTTTAGGTGCTTCCATTGATGAGTTGTTATGGTTGATGTCCCCTCACCTATATACCCCTACATGAATGTGATTATCCATGGTTAAAACTCTTGAGTACAAGTGTTGTAGTTAGCTTGTTTCCTATGCTAAATTGTGTTGTGCGGTCAATGCTTTAATGTATATTGTGGACTTAAGATGGTGGATGCCTCAATGTGTTGCTGATAGCCATTGTGTGATCATGTTGACCATTGTACACACACTCACACTTCATGCACGCTTACAAGTAGTGTAGGTTCGTGGTGTCTAATGAAAGGTATTCTCATGAGCACTTGTGTCTACTACTATGTATGTAAAGTATGTGTCACAGAAGCATGTTATGTATTCCATTAACAAGGATGAATTGACAGGTGTACTAGTATGGGAAAGGGTATGAGACTTTGTCTATGTATTGCACATGTGTGCCTGGATAGTATAGTTCCTAGGTTTGGTTATATATGTTTGGAATATGAATGTATGGTTAAGTGATGAACATGTATTATATGCATATTTAAAGTATGATTAAGTGTTACCTTATTGTGTTATGTGAATGTTTTTTCACATGTACACATATAAGAACATGTATGATAATCTAGTCAATGGATGAACCTTGAAAGGTGTGTCAAGTGTACCCTAAACTAGATAGGTCCTAACATATGCTATGTCCATGTGAAAGGGTTTCTCACATGATTTAGGTTGATGAAATTTCCTCTATGACCTATGAGCTATGATATGAGGAGTCAATCTTCTAAAGCCTACATTTTATAAGAAATGTTAATAAAGGCTTTTAATAAAGGAAACTTTTCTTAGCACCGAGTGAACTTGTCAATGAGAGGTGTTGGCTTTCCTTGGAGGAATATTATCCATTGTGTTCTCACAGAGTGTTTACTTCCCTTGGAGGAACGTTCACCTATGGTTCCACATGAGGTGTTTACTTTCCTTGAGGAAGATTCACCCATGGTTTCTCATGAGATGAGGCTTCAATTCTAATGAGTATGTAGAGGGTTATGTATATTGCTTAGTTCCATAACTATGCTTGCCACATAAGATCTAGCAAGTTATTTCACTTAGTATGCTAGCATGTGTTAATGTTCTACGTTAACTAGGTAAGCACACCTTTCCTTGGTTTAAGACTCTACAACACCAAATTCAATGTAGACCCCATGGTATTAGTGTCAGTTCCGGTTATTGTTTCCCTAAAGTAAAATAAATAATGGAAGTAAAGTAAGGACCGTAACTGGGATAACCTACAGGTAGTTTCCTAGTGTAGGTGGAGGAATGAGACTTCATCTATGCATTGCACAAGTGGCTATTGAGGGATGTCCTAGGAAGGTGGTCTAATGCATGTGTCTATGTATATGTTTCATATGCATGACTTTGTAGTCTTGTTTATATGATGAGGTCCTTTCTTATATGTCATATGTTGGGTTTATTGACTATGTGAATGAAGATTCTACTTGAGTTGCATATAGTTTATTATAGTGGTATGCTTGAAGTGTAAAGTACATGTTTTGATGCTTATGGTCTTATAATAAGTTTACTAAGCATGTGTGAGATTATGGGTCTTCACATTTAAATTGCACTAGTAGACTTGGAATAGGATTGTGAGTAAGGTAATTGACTATGGTTCACTGGCATGTTTTTAAGGTCTTATACTTGAAGGTGTCTTGTGGTGTGCTATACTTCTATTATGGTACGTGATGAATTCTTTAGAATGTATGTATGATTTCCTTGTGGCTTTAACATGATTGATTCCACAAATTATCACTAGAGGGTTACCTGGAAGGTTAATGAGTTAAGAAAAAACAGTCGTTGTAAAGAGAAGAAAGCCTACTGTAATGTGAAAGTTCTTACTGTAATGTGACTCTAAAATGCCTTAAATTATATGCTTGATTTTATATGATATTTGGCCTTTGAATATGCCTATATGAAGTATGTAAATCATATAATGTTTATTGTATAAAGGTTTTATGAAGTTTTCACAAAAAGGTATGAAATATGATTTCAAGTAAAATGTCCCTTTTAAATGCATTTTTTTCATGGTATCCATACTTAGTGCATTCTTGTACTAACTCCATTCTTCTCTACTTTTTACTCAAACTTTAGGTTATGGATGCTTAAAAGGATGTCGAGATGTTGAGGAGCTTGTTATATGTTTCCCAAGCTCATGCAAAAGGAGTCCTTAATATTCACGTATGTCTTATGTCAAGTTATGTTTTTAGTCCTTTATTTATATACTTATGATTATGTTGTAAGGGTCGTGTCACTAATACACTCTAATGATGTTGAGTCTAGGATGGCAAAAAGAGACTAGAGTTTAGATATGTACTTATGATATTTTATATATATGAAGTGAAGTTTCTATCATATGATGTGCTATAAAAAATTCCAAATATTTCGCCAAATTTACTTTCACAATGCAATGAATGATAACTATGGGCTTGTATAAGACCTCCGAGAGGTCAAGTACGTCATCTTACTTCTAGGGGGTGCTCCCTGGTCGTGACAATTTACCATATCTTATGATTTACATGTCATTGTTTCTTTAAGCCTTTAAATGCCTAAATGTTAATTTAAACCTCATATATTTAAAGTCGTCATTGTATCAAGTTTGTTTATGCATATTCACCCAAAAATAATACATTTCATGTACTAATCTATACTTGTTATTACATTGTGTCATTAATGTAGGATACGGCACTGTTACATGTCATAATCATAGATAGTTGGTATTCTGTCAGTTTTGATAGTTTGTGAGTCCTCATGTTCCTAGGACCGACAAAATATTTAAAGTCCTAGGATTTCAGATAAGTCGCACTAAGTAGAGTCCTTTGCATAGGTGTGAAGTGCACCACATCTATTGAGAGGGAGATTATGAAGTGTTCTAGGAAAAAAACTTCACTTTCTTGTTACTCTTATCGTGCGTAAGGTATAATCTAATTCATTTCTAACTTGACATTCTATTTTTGAGATAATGTCTCCTCGTAGAGCTTATGCTAGGAATGTGAATGCCAAGAATCCAAACAGAGCTCCTCCAGTCCCAGATCAACAAGTCTCCAATGCTGAATTCAGGATTGCCATTTAGATATTGGCTCAGAGTATTATCAACCAGAATAATCAGCGGGTTCAAGCTCATGTGAATGAAAATGGCGGATCAACATCACCTAGGGTCCTTGACTTTGTTAGGATGAATCCCCTTGAGTTCTTAGGATCTCAAACTAATGAGGATCACCAAAAGTCCTTTGATGAGATCAAGAAGATCTTTGAAGTGATGCAGGTCACTAAAATTGATCAAGTTAAGTTAGCATCATACCTGCTAAAAGATGTTGCTCATAACTGGTACAGTTAATGAAAGAAAAATAGGGGTACAGATGCAGCTCCTATTACTTGGGAGTGGTTTAGTGATACCTTTTTGGACAGGTTTTTCCAAATAAAGTTTAGAGAATCAAAGGCGCAAGAATTCATTACATAAAGCAGGGTAACATGACGGTCCAAGAGTATGGCTCACGTTTAACCAACTCGCAAGGTATGTCCCTCACATGGTTGCGGTCTTTTTGGCTCATATGAATAAGTTATTGTATGGAGTGTCAGATTTGGCCAAAAATAAGTGCAGGAATGCAATATTACTTGGAGATATGAATATCTCTAGGCTTATGACTCATGTTTAATAGGTTGAGGATGACAAACTTAGGGAACAATCTGAGTAAGAATACTAGGACTGAGAATTATGACTATTATCAGCAGAAATCGGGTGGTGAAAATTGCTTGCAGATTCAACAGAAGTTTTCAGACCCAGCCCCTTCATCAGCTAGTGTTCTATCCTCTAAGAACAGGTGTGACCAGAAGGTTATAGCACAAGGCTCTATGTCTCAAGGAAGTGTTTGAGGCACAAAGACTTACCCCACTATCTCTAAGTGTAGTAAGAACCATCCAGGCGAGTGCCTCACAGGAAAGAAAAGATGTTTTGGGTGCGGTAAGTCTGGTCACAGGTTGAGGGATTGTCCTTCTAGACAGGGTCAAGGAGGCGGTAATGGTAGGGCTCAGTCTACAAGTTCAGCACCACCAGCAAGTCTCTTAAATAAATAGGGTAACTCATCTAGTACATGTCGCGTTCAGCACTTGAACAAGTTGTATGCTCTTCAGGATCTCTAAGATCAGGAAGGTTCTCCTGATGTAGTCACTAGTACGTTAGGAGTTCTTCACCTTGATGTTTATGCATTTTTAGATCCAGGGGATACTTTTTCTTTTATAACTTCATACGTAGCATTCCAATTCAATGTTAATCAAATAAATTCTCTCAAAACCTTTATTAGTCTCTACACCAAGTGGTGACCCAATTATAGCTAGACGGGCATAAAGAAATAGCCCTGTCACAGTCTCTCAGAAAGTCACCTCAGTAGATATCGTAGAGTTCAAAATGGTAGACTTTGATTTCATTATTGGCATGGATTGGTTATATTCCTATTATGCCTCAGTGGTTGTAGAATTAGGATTGTTCAATTTCAGTTTCCAGATGAACCAATCTTAGAGTGGAAAGGTATTAACTTAGCGCCTATGGGTCATTTCATTTCTTAACTTAAGGCCATATGGATTATCGCCAAGGGTTATCTATATCATTTAGTTCGGGTTGATGATTCTAGCTCTAAAACCCTAATTCTTGCGTTAGTTCGAGTAGTGAGTTAATTTCCAGAAATATTTCCAGAAGATATTCCCGAAGTTCCTCCTAAAAGGGAAATTGACTTCGGAATTGATATCCTTCCAGATACCCAACCTATATCTGTTCCTCCTTACAGAATGGTTCCAACAGAGCTTAATTAATTGAAGAATTAGTAGAAAGACCTTCTAGATAAAGGTTGCATCAGACCTAACATGACACCATGGGATGAACCATTATTTTTCGTAAACAAGAAAGATGGTTCTCTTTGAATTTGCATTGAGTATAGACAATTCAACAATGTCACAATCAAGAATAATTATACCATCCACAGGATTAATGATTTGTTTTACCATCTTTAGGCTGCTAGTCACTTCTCAAAGATAGACCTCCAATCGGGTTATCATAAGCTTAGAGTCACCGATAGTGACATTTAGAAAATAGCCTTCAAAACTTGTTTTTTTCATTATGAGTTTGTAGTTATGTCGTTTATTCTACCAATGCTCTTGCAGGTATCATGGATTTGAAGAACAGAGTATTCAAACAGTACTTTGACTTATTCGTCATAGCCTTTATTTATGATATCCTTATTTTCTCTAGGAATAAGGAAGAACATGCGAGTCATTGGAGAGTTGTTCTGCAAACTCTTAAAGAACACCAGTTATTTTCTAAGTTCAGCAAATGTGAGTTCTAGTTGCAAGTCTTTGCTTTCTTAGTCATATTATATTGAACAATGGTATTCGTGTAACACTCCAAAGGCCAAGACCTAATTTAAAGCCTCGCATGAGTTTCTATGGTTTGTAACATTGTTTTGAGGTAAAAAATAATATTTATAAGTCATGTAGTAAGTTTTATAGTCAAGACGTCAAGAAACATTCATGATGTCTTGAGACAAGTGAAAGAGGTGCTAGTGTTCCTTAGCTTATTTCACATTGTTTTAGGAGTCGAAATTTTGTGAATTTTTTTTGGAAGGTGCTAAAAGCGATTAAAATATGTTTAGGGTCAAATTTTCTTGGTACGACTCCCCAAGAACCACCCGTCCACTTTGGATCGATGTGGCGTTGATGCCTCCGTCAACCAACAATTAGACACTTTTCCAAAAGTGTCCAAATGACCAGTCTCTGACACTAGTAATGGATATGCAAGACTGTTGGGGGAATGGGCTTAGGTAGACGTACGAACCATTGGTTGTGGTCTCATAGGTCAAGCCTGCACTTTTCTTGTTAAGTTTAATTGGTTCATTTAATTAAGTTAGTTATTTAGGGGTTTGAATAAGATTTAAGCGTCGGTTAATTAGATTATTTATTGATCTATATAAACTAACCTAATCCTAAACCCCACTTAACATATCACTTTTTCCAAATCCAAATTGCTCTTTCTCCGTTCTACTTTCTCTCTCCCAAAGAAGACTCCATTGAAGACAAAGGTTTAGGCTTTATAGGGAAGCAAGATGTTTTCTTTTACCATCAATATTCAAATAATATAAAGGTATGGGAACATTTAACCTCTTGGATTCCTTTCCCCAAAGGGTTCTTCCAAAATTGCTTTTTTAAAAGATGGTTTATTTTGGTTATTATAATTATATAATGATGTATTATTTATAAATTATTATAGTTCTTGATGAATTAACCAAGTATGTGGAATAGATCATGAATTGGCCCAAATTCCCTAACCCTAGCTCATGAACTCATGTTGAATTGATTAGTATTGATGCGATTGATTTAGTTCTTATATTATTTACAATTGTATGATGTTATTACACCTACTGATGTATGAAATTGTTTTGGTTGAGGATAATACTAATGATTATGCCTTTTGAAGGAGAAATGGTATTACTTTATGATCTTAAACCTTTACTTTAATTGTAATGGCTTATAATCTGTGAGGAAGTTCAATTAACGTATATATTGTGATTGTATTATGTAATTTTTGGTATGATGATATAATTGAATTATCCTGATTACGTGAAGACGTGAGATTATGTTAAGATGTAATGATATAAGGTTGGTTATGAATTGTGTATGTGCCTTATTATGATATGATGATGATGATGTGTTCATCTCACATATGAGGGTTGTATTGAAAGGATATTCTAATACAATTCTTACTGATGTAATTATATGAATATACAAGTGGTTAGTCTCCTATGGCCTATACCAAGTTATGATGAATAATAAAGGCTTAAAGACATTTAAAAAAGGGCCTCTAGCTTAGCATTGAGTGAACTAGTGGTTATAAGTGTCCCTTCCCAATGTGGGAAGGTAGGTTCACCATGATACTCATGATATTGGAGGCTATAATACAATGTGAATAAATAGGGTCACAAATACATCTCCTAGTTCTTGAACTATGTTGCCTCTATAGGAATACTAGCTAGTGGATCCACCTAGAATGTTATGTTCATGTTTTGGTACAACCTTGGAAACTAGTTCACCTTCTTTCGGTATAGGGTTTCATGAAACCAAATTCCACACTTAGCTCATCTGGTCTATGTCCGTTAAGGTAAATACAAAAGTAAAATAAAGTAAAGAAGTGAACACTAACCGGGGTGACTTGAGGGGTTGACTTAGTCTAGGTAGGGGTATGCGATTCTACCTATACATTGAACTAGTTGGCTTTGACGGAAGTCTTAGAAGGTTGTTCTTATATTATATAAAGTAAATGTTATGCATATTTTGGCGATACATGTTGATGAACCTATGTGAAGTTCGTTTCACTTATGAGCATGTTATTTTCCTATATTGCTATGAATTATGATTATTACTCTTGATTACATTCTATATGAAGTTAGACAATATTTGTTTTTTCTTTGGGTTTACTTGATTGAGTAAGGTTATGGGGCTCTACTTTGGATGTTGGATTATGAGTAATGGTCTTGTGTATGTTGTAATGTTATGAACTTTTATGCATGCTTTTTTAGTATACGATAATATTTGAATTGGTTTGGCTATGTACTCAAATATGGTATTATACATGTTGACTTGGTTATACTTGATGATGTTGGACTTGTGTTATACATGGATCTTATCCTAAGTTGTTTTGATCATGTACATGATTTATGCTATTGTGATCCTTATGTAGTATATGCTCTCTTGTATGTGCACTAATGGTTTCTAAATTACATAGCATGTTTTCTAAAGTTAATGTCCCCTTTCACATGCGTTCCTTCAAAAATTTTATATTCATATTCCCATACTTACTACAAGTGTGTACTAACCCATATTTTTTATGTTTCTACAATTATGTAGGTTCCTGCAGTTGAGCTTCTAGAAGGTCCATTGAATATAACTTGGATTCCCGTTTCCAAGTTTGGTAGGTGTAACAACCCTAAAATGGGATATGCTAAGTAATTCTTAATCTGTCTAGAATGCCTATGAATACACCGTGTTCACACGGATTAATGCGCATAGAAATAGACCTCTGAACCCTTGATACAACCAAACCAACTAACATGGGGAATTAATAAAGCTAGGAAAGGTTGGTTCCACCCATGTAGGGCACTCCAATACGAAGATTTACTCGAAGGAGTCTTTACCAGACATAAAAGAGAAAATCTTAGGTTGGAGGGTCTAGGGGTAAAATGGTCTTTTTCCAAGACAAGGGTAGTATCGTAATTATCCTAAATATATAATTGATTATTTAATTAACAAGGTGGAGGGGTATTTTAGGGAGAGAGGGTAAAAAATTGGCTCTTAGAGTGAAGTCTTTTTCCACCCGGGTTTGAACCTAGGTGGAAACAATGAATTAAATTTGTTTTTAATTTAAGTTGGTAAATTACTGTAATTAATTAATATTAATTATTGATTAGCTGATTTAAAATGAAAGGGAAATCAGATTTTTTCTCATTTAATAAAACCTTATTTGACTTATGTTAATATTTTCTGAAAATGTAACTACGTGTGTTTGGGTGTGTTGCCGTGGCTATTGGTCACGGTTTATGACTTGAAATGCATGTTAGTTCTTTGTATTTCATGTACAAATGTTTATGTAAATCATGATGTTCATATGACTTTTAATGTGGCTTATTTGAGCGATAATCGCTTGGCTAAATGAATCCATTTAAATGCACCTAAGAACGTATTTAATGATCTACGAATTATTTGGTGAATTTACGTATAAAGGTTGATGAAAGTGAGATGAAAACGTGATAAAAATTACAGCAACTTGTAAGATTGGTTTCGGCTAAACATGGATGAACAAATCTGAAATTACAAATAAGTGTAAATTAGGTGAGGTCATTAGGGATCGAACCCAAGACATACCCGTGAAAAACACTACAAAACGTAAGTAAAGAAATGGGGTAAAGGGGATTCGAACTTGGGTGCTCCTGGCTAGAAAATAATGTACGAAAATAAGAAATAAGAGGAGTTTGATTCGAACCCACAACCTCTCGGTCAAGCTTAAGAAAAAAATGAAAATGAAAATAAATGTGAGGCTTCGGAATCGAACCCACGACCTCTAGGCGGAAAAGGAGAATTAAAAGAAAAATACAGTGAGGCTCTGGGGGTTCGATCCCACACCCTCATGGTTAACTCAAAAATATCAAGGAAAAAGAAAAAAATAAAAAGGGTTGTGGGGGTCCAATCCCACAACCCCTCGGCCAAGGAAGAGAAATTTCTAGGGAAATATATTAAAAGGATCAAAAGGTGTTGGGGCTCAATCTTGGGTAACAAAACGGTGTGGACCAAAATAAAATAAATGAAAAATAAAAATATTGTTCAATGGATTCGAAATCGGGTTCCCTTGCCCGAATTTTTTATTGATACAGAAGTCATATGTAAATTAAATATTCAAGAATAAAACGGCCTACTTAGATCGAAATCGACATCTTGGCATACATAAAAGATACATAAGTCTTGTACCACATACTCTTAGGAAGATATGAATCACTTAAACGAACTGCGAATGAATCCTCATGGCTTGTATGTATAGACCCATAAGTCTATCATACGTTTAAAAATAAGTGAACCTAAGATGTATCTAATGAAATGATGTAACCCTACAAGGGTTAAGTAAGAGTGTAAAACACACTAAACGGCCAAGTGCATTGGAACATGATGAAATGAACAATTAAATGATGAAATGCACAATGATATAATGAAATGAACAATGAAATGATGAAATGAAGAATGAAATGATGAAACCCTAGAAGGGTTAGGTAAGAGTGTGAAACACACTAAATGGCGAAGTGCATTGTCATAAAATGAAACGAACATTCACGTAAAAAGGGGTGAGTAATTATGAAGAGCAAAGGTTATAATGTTAATGAATGTGGTGAAAACATAATATGAAGCTAATGTAAAAGACAAGGGTAATCTCAAATGATCCTAAGTAAATGCTACAATAACGTACTCCCCTATGAGAGTGTAAAGTTAATGAAAAGTCCAGTCTCTGTGAACACCCTAATGAAAGTATTGAGAATAACACACTTAATACTAATGTTGAGATGAGAAATCATCTATTGAGCTACGATGTCCTCATACTAGAAGCCAACTTCCATGACGTATGAGTTGATTGTTATGCAACTTCATACTGAGCACCGATAGACTAGCTATGAGCGGTGATGCCTTCTTTCAGGAAGAGCGGAGGTTCATGTAACTCTCATGAGATGAGACTGTCCAGCATGCCGGGTATGGGTCTCGTTAAATCCTTACTCTTTGAACCTAAAATGCTAATATAGGGATCTGGCAATGTTACAAAATGAACACTAGACTATGAATGAAATGAAATGAAGTACTTATGAATGAGTGAAGTAGACTCTGTGTTTGCTAAATAAGTCTCCCTAGTTAAGGTCCCATATGTTGAGCCCTCATTTTGGGAAATCTTGATGTCATGACCATGATTCCAAGATCTCATGACATCTGAACAAATGATATGAAAAATTTTATCTGCTATATAAAATATGTTATGTGCTATATGCAAGGTGTTATGTGTTGTGTTCAATACGATAAATATGATGATGCATGTTACTCTAATGGCATGACTTTCGTAATCCACATTAGGCAGGTCCACTGACTTGACTTTCGATAATAATGTTGTTAGGAAAGAGTTGTTCTTACTCATGCATGTCCTTGGTGTGTGCTTGCATATAACCATAATAAGTACAAGTGTGTACTAATCCCATAAAATTCTTCAATTTTAGGTGCTGGCACAGGTGGACGCTAGAGCTTACAGGTTGACTTTACAGCTATGCTGATGTGGAGCTTTTATCCAGACTTGGTAGGCCCTCATGCTTTCGAGGATGTCTATCGTTATTATCTAGCTTAGACGTAGGCTATAGCTAGAGGAGAATGTTCCACTAGTTATTCTTTCCACTTTTGTGCATAGTTTGTATTGGTGTCGTTTTGGAAGAAATGCTTTATGCAATTATGAACTATTTCTTTCATTTGATTTTCTCTATATTAGATGGTGGATTCATGAACGTTTATGAGTATAAGTAGAATGAATTATATGAATGTGAGTTAACCAAAAAATTCAAAATTTCCGCTAAAATAAACTTTGATGAAGTAATTATGACGTATGTAGGCTTGTCTGCGATCTCTGAGAGGTCAACGACGCCGGTCTCGTCTGGGGTCTAGATTCTGGTCATGACAAAGTTGGTACCAAGGTGCTAGGTTAAATTCTGAGGATTATAAGTTCACAATAACTACATTGAGTAGTTTCTATGTTATGGTAGTGATGTGCACCACTATCTTGAATTAGAGACTGCATGATGCGTAGGAAAATTTCTCTTCTTGTTATGTTATCGTGACTTTTCTAAAATGATTTTCTTGGTGTTATGAGCGTGCCTCACACCAACCCTTGTTGTTTTTTAGAAAATGAATACTAGGAGAATAATTTGTCAATGGAGAGGAGAAGCAGATGTTGGGGGCAATCAGGTTCCACCCCAGTCTCTAGTTGAAGGAGTGACTATGCCGGTTTACCCTGATAGGTTGACATATACTAAGTTGACGACATCTCTTCCCCAGATGGCACATGCCATCACTATGCAGGCCCAGGTCATGACTGAACAGGTCAACCGACATAATGTTTAGAGGGAGAATCCACAAGTTCGCAGTATGGCTGTCAGGTTGAGAGACTTTATGAGGATGAATCCTTTCATTTTCACAAGGTCTAAGACTTCAGAGGATCCTAAAGAGTTTGTGAATAAGGTGTATAAGATATTTTTGGCTATGGGGTCCAAAGATACTGATAAAGCAGAGTTGGCTTCCTATCAACTCAAGGATGTTGCATAGACTTGGTGCACGATGTTGCAAGATAGCCGAGTTTTGGGAGGAGTTGTGGTAACATGGGAGATTTTTAAGACAGCCATCCTTGAGAGGTTCTTTCCTAGGGAGATAAGGGAGGCCATGGTTGAGGAGTTCATCAACCTTAAAAAGGTATCCATGACAGTTGGGGAGTATTCCTTTAAGTTTGTTAAGCTATCCAGGTATGCTACATTCCCTAGTATCTAACAACAAGGATAAGATGAGTACTAAAGTTTGTTAAACTATCGAGGTATTCTACTTCCCTTGTATCTAGAAGTAGGGATGATATGAGTAGGTTCCTCATAGGAATTAATGGATATCTGGAAAAGGAGTGTCTATCTGCGATACTCCATGATAACATGGACCTATCTAGGTTGATGGAGCATGCCAAGTAGGAAGAGGAAAACTTCAAGAAGACGGGCGTCGTAATGATAGGATGCCTAAGCCTCAAGATCAAGCAGGTCCCAACCATGGAGGCCACAAAAAAAGTTGACGTCCGTGAGTAGACCAGGTTCAAAAAGGGGCAACAGAGTTCTGGAAACTCTGATTCTCAGAGAAGTACAACACCTAGAGGAGGAAAACCTGATCCCGAGAATGGAAATGGAGGTAAGATGCTACCTCCTAGAATGGACTTTGCTATGTATGGCCGTGCTCACAGTAAAGAGTGCAGACAGGGAACTAAGGCCTACTTCGGTTGCGGTAAGAGTGGGAATATGGTTAGAGACTTCCCACAGAATAGAGGTTAGGCTGGCGGTAATGCTCAACCTAGGCCTAATCCAAAGGGTGCAACAGTAGCCGAGCCTCCTAAGAAGAACAGGTTTTATGCCCTAAAGGGCAGGTACTAGCAGGAGAAATCCGCATATGTGGTCACTGGTATGCTGCAAGCATTCTCAACTTGGTCTCACTTTTGAGATATTGCCTGAAGTTCTGCATGATCCTATAGTTGTTAGTACACATTTAGTAGAAAATGTAAGAGTTGATAGAGTGTACAAGGATTGATCAATAGTTGTATGTGGTAGGACTATCTGTGCATACTTGGTTGAGTTACCTATGAACGATTTGATATCATTCTTGGCATGGAATGGCTTCATAGTTTTTATACTTGTATGGATTTTCATAGTAGGCTTGTGAGATTTTGTTTCCTTAATGAAGGAGAGCTAGTCTGTGAGGGGTACAACTCGAGTCGTCCTAATCCATTTATGTCAAATCTTAAGGCCAATAAAATAATGTCCAAGGGTTTATTGTGTCATGTTGTGAGTGTTAATGATTTAGATCATGACATTCCTTCCATAGATTCAGTGCCTATAGTGAATGAGTTCCAAGATGTAATTCCTAATGATTTGCCTGGACTTCCTCCCCTTCAAAAGATTGACTTTGGTATCGACTTAGAACCCAATACTTAACCAATTTCAATTCCTCTTTACAGAATTGCTCCAGCTGAACTCAAGGAGTTGAAGCTGCAGTTAAACGATCTCACTGATAAGGATTTTATTCTGCTGAGCATATCCCCATGGAGCTCTCCAGTGTTGTTTGTGAAAAACAAAGATGGTACCATTAGAATTTTATTGATTATCGGCAGCTCAACAAAGTCACTATCATGAAAAGTATCAACTTCCCAGAATAGATGACTTGTTTGACTAAATCCAATGCTCTAGTTTCTTCTCGAAGATTGATCTTTGGTCAGGGTACCAGAAGCTTAGGGTTAGGGATTAAGATGTTCCAAAATTAGCCTTTCGTACCCGTTATGGTCATTACGAGTTTCTACTTATGTCATTTCGTCTCACTAATGCACCTGTTGCATTTATGGATGTCATGAACAGAGTCTTCTGTGAATACCTTGACTCTTTCGTCATACTATTTATTAATCACATTCTCATCTACTCTAAGACCAAGGAAGATCATGAACAACATGTGAGACTAACCTTGTAGGTACTTAGACAACATCAGTTGTATGCCAAATTCAGCAAGTGTGAATTCTAGCTTAGATCAGTGACTTTCCTGGGTCATGTTGTGTCTGTCAACGGTGTGGAGGTAGATCCCAGGAAGACTGAGGTTGTCAAGAACTGCACAAAACATCTTACCCTCACAAATATTCGTAGCTTCTTGGGATTGGCTGGTTAATATTATAGTTTCGTGGAGGATTTTTCTTCCATTGCTGCCTGACGGACAACTTTGACTAAGAAGAAGGACAAGTTTTAATGGATGGAGACTTGTGAGAAGACTTTCCAGGAGTTCAAGGACAGACTCAGTTAAACCCCGGTGCGTACCTTGCCTAAGTGTGGTGAGAATTACACTGTTTATTGTGATGGTCTAGGGTTGGTTTGGGTTGTGTTCTTGTGCAGGATTGTAAAGTGATAGCCTATGAGTCCAGATAGCTCAAGGTTCATGAGAAAATTTATCCCACTCATGACCGGGAGTTGGCAGCTGTGGTACTTGCACTAAAGTGTTGGAGGCATTACTTGTATGGGGTGCATGTGGATGTGTTCACAAACCACAAGAGTCTTCAGCACGTGTTCACAGAGAGAGAGTTGAATCTAAGTCAGTGGAGGTTGTTGGAGTTGTTGAAGGACTATGACATGAATGTCCACTACAATCCAGGTAAGGCTAATGTTGTAGATGATTTTTTGAGTAGGATGAGCATGGAAAGTATATCCCACGTTGAGGATGGGAAGAAAAAGTTGATGAAAGATATACATAGACTGGCAAGACTTGGTGGTGCAGTAAGTTGACTCTACTAGTGGGGGTGTTTTAGTTCATCCTAGTTCTGAATAATCCGTAGTAGTTGAAGTCAAGAAGGGTTAACATCTTGATTCTGTGTTGATGGAGCTGAAGGCCTCAGTGTTGGTTAAGATTAATGGGCATTATTCTTTGGGAGATAACGGCATACTTAAGTACCAGGACAGGTTGGGTGTATTTATATACCGTGGTTTCACGATATTTTTATTGTTTTTTCCATAAGTTTAGTGTGTGTCCAAAAGCCTTTTTGTATTGATTTTTATGTAAGTTTCCCTTTCTTTGTAGAAAATTTGTCTAAAGATGAACGCGGAAGTTTTTGAGCAAGAAATACATAAAAGTTTCCACCTAGAGAGCTTGTGACGATCCGTTGTGCCTGTGACGGTCCGTAGGTTGCATCGTAGTGAAGCTGCTGAAGGCAGATGGGGAAGTCTGACCAAGTGTGGGGTTACGAAGTGCGTGACGTACCATCGTATCCATGATAGTTCATCCTGCTGGTTCGTCATGATAATCTGAAAAGTAGTCCCAGTACCCAAATTCCGAGAGTTTAAGTGTTATTAAATAGAGACCCTAGATGGACCGTTGTGCCTGTGACAATATTTCATACCTGCCGTCGAGGGTAATGAAGAAAGCAGCAGAAGAATTTGCAAAGTAGGGTACGACAAGTCCATGACGGCCCGTCGTGACCACAACGACCCATCGCGAGGACCGTCGACCTAGCTGCATTTTTACATATTTTTAGCAATTAGAGTCCTTCTTTTATAAGGTTTTTGTTTTTTATAAATAGTTGTAAAAACCGCGTTTTGGGGGTTAATTTCTTCATTATTAGAAAATTTTATGTTAGATTCTTTGTTAGTAGATTATTTTGATTATTACACTTTAAACTGTTACATTTTTCTCTGGAGTTGATTGTTTGTGATTTAATCGATTAATCAAGTAAATTTCGGGATTTTATTTTTTCTCGTTAAAGTAATTGCATGAATTCTTATATTATATGTGTGAATATTGTGACAATGGGTAACTAAACTCCATAACTAGGGTTGTGGGAACCATGGGTGAATAATAAGATAAAATCTAACTAAAATAACAATTCTAGATAATTTCTTACATTTCTTGATAATTCTTTCGCTTAGAAGTCTTTTTAACGAATGGGCAACGTTAGAACTCGCCTTAATGCTACTTGCCGGACAAAAGAGGTAGATAATAGGATAAGAATTATCAACATAGATTTAGTGTATACCATCTAATAGGCTAGTATTGATTTGTACGAGGTAATAACTTAGTCAAATATCGAATACAATGCTTAATATGGGATAAAGGTAAGGGTTAGTATAGCAACACACGTAGCCGAACCAAGGAGAAGAGTGAATTTTTCTAGCTCCCGGACCAAGGATTTAGAAATAAAAGCCTTATCACTTTTCATGCAAGATTGTAATAAAGAATTGTGATAGTTAGAATTATTAAATGATTTGACTAACAAAGTAAACCCTAGTTACTTTTATTAAATGATTAAACTCAACATTTGAATCTGTTAGGTGTCTACTTTAATTTAACTAGTTATTTTCATTCATTTAGAAATAAAACCCCCCCTTTTATTGTCTTTGTTTTCTAAGGAAATAATTGACTAAATAATAGTAATAATAGATTGAAGTTAAGTCTGAACTATTTTCCTCGTGGGAATGAAACAAACCTTATTAGTTGGGTTCTTTACTTGATACAACCGCTTTACTTCTTCTTTGAGAAGTATGTTTGAGCGTATAAAATTTTGGTGCCGCTGCCAGGGAAAGTAGCTTTTAGATTAACGTAAACTTATTACTAAAGTTTAGTAAATATTTTCTTAATTTTACTTTGTTTATTGTTTTTGATTCTTGCAGAACTATCTTCGTTGTATGCCAAATACACGGAGAGCAAGAGAACCTTTGCTTCCCTACGATCACGAATTAGTGCGTACACTACGCAACATGAATCGAAACTTGGGTATTAATGATGATGATTCAAACCAGAACATTCCATCTCTGATTGATGTTCATGGTTAGTTATTACCAGATGCTCCAGGTGAAAACCAACATAGGGGACAAAATCCCACTCCATGTCCTCAAGACTACTAAAGAGTCTATGGACAATATAGAAGACTTTGATGGGCAACTTGTCTTGCCCCCTCTACCACCAGGCCACACCTTCGTAGTAACTAGTGGCCTGATGCAAATGCTCACTACCAGAGGTTTGTTTTCAATGCTACCTTCTAAGGACCAACATGACCATATAGGTAAGGTAAAGGCAGTGTATAAAAGCTTTGAAGGGATTCCTGACTTGGACTTGGATGTAATAGGGATAAGAGTGTTTCCTCTCTCACTGACAGGGAGGCTGCTATTTTGTTCACTGAGCTCCCTTATAACCAAATTTTCACTTGGAACCAACTAAGGGACGTTTTCTTAGCACGCTACTCCCCGGTCTACAACAAACTAAACCACAAAGACAGAGTGAACAACTTTGTGGCTCTACCAGGAGAGTCAGTTAGTAGTTCTTGGGATAGATTCACCTCGTTTTTCAGAAGTGTCCCCAATCACCGCATAGATGATGATTCACTGAAGGAATAGTTCTATCGTGGACATGATGATAATAATGAAACGGTGTTGGATACTATAGCGGGTGGTTTTTATGAGGAGTGTCCTTATGCCGAGATTGCTAAAAAGTTAGAGAAAATCTCCCGGAACAATAAAGCTTGGAGTACTAGGAAGTCAGATACTTGGAGAAATACCTTCGACGTACAATCCACTCACAACCCAGCCACAGATGAGATGTGTGAAGAGATGACTCAAATTAGAACTGAGCTTGGGTTGGTATTAAAACATGTCACTGGGGGTGCAGAAAAGATAAATGCAGTCTACTACTTGTCTACACCACCACCACTAAATGATGTATGCTATTATGAGGAGAATTTTTATGTGGTAAATAAACAGACACAAATAAGAAGAATTGGTGCCAATGTCAAGGAAACCAAGGTCGGATCTATGGTAACTATAACCTTGAGGGTCATTAGGTCCGAGATGGAATCTACAACCGCGACAACAACTTCAACAGGGGTAACTATGGTAACAGAAATGATAGGAATGGGCCCTATGTCCCTCCTGAAAATCGTGAATTTACTCCAAGGGATGGTGCAGATTGTATGGCGCGAGTTGAGGATGTGTTGCACATGCAATAACCATTAAGCAGATTGAGTTCCAAATGGCCCAATTATCTGTGAGAGTGAACACATGGCAATCGGGCACTCTACCTTGCATTCACTATTCCTTGTACAGTCGGGTCATTACATTTTGCGAAAGCATTATATGATCTGGGGTCAAGGATAAATTTCATGCCCCTCTCGATTTACAAGAAGTTGGGTTTGGGTGACCCAAAGCCCACTGTGATGCTGCTACTGATGGCCGATCGAAGAGCGAAAAGGCCTATAGGGATACTCCACGATGTACTAGTAAAAGTGGAGTGGTTCATATTTTTGGCAGATTTTGTTATTCTTGATTGTGAAGTCGATTTTGAGGTGCGTATTATTCATGGGAGGCCATTCCTTGCTACAAGTAGAGCCTTAGGTTATATGGAAAAGGGGCAGATGAAATTTTTGTTGAACAACGAAGAAGCGACCTTCAACATTTGTAGGTCCATGAGGAAGAGTGGTGATCTCCAATCGGTATCTGCTATATCCTACAAAGAAAATATGAAGAAGGACCATGACCTAATAAGTGAAAAGCGAGAGTTTATGGTTGGGGATTTGGTGCTTTTAGACAATTGTAGGTTGTGTTGGCTTTCGAGCAATCTCAACTCCAAATGGACTGGTCCTTACTTGATTACCCAACTATTCCCTCATCGAGAAGTTGAGTTAGAAACTAAAGAGGGTGTGCGGTTTAAGGTAAATGGACAACGAATAAAACTCTATTTGGGGCACTCTTACTCTGTAAATGAAATGATCGAGGCACACCATCTTGATGAAGGCTGAGTAATTAAGTGTATTCAATTGTGCCGCAACGTTAAATCAGGTGTTGGCTGTGAGGCAAAGCAGTACTTATAGTTTTTCTTTTTAGTAATGGTAGCATTTTATACTAATGGGTTTTAAATTTGCAGGCACATCACCAGGAAGTTCTGCAGAAAATCACTATGCAACAGTCACTGACGGACAGATCGACGGACCGTCACGCACGCAATGGACCGTCGCATGATTCTGTCGTGCCAAGTACGTCTTTAAATTATTTTTCAACACTAGGGTACACGTGATGGAACCAATGACGGACTGTCGCACCTACGATGGACCATCTTCGGGGTCTCGTTACATCATTAATCAATATACCCGACCCGACCCGGTTGGTGTAATTTAAAAAATTGGAAACCTTTAAAAACCCCACCCCTTCATGTCACCCATTTCCTTCCCTCTCTCTCCCATTTCCCTCCCTTTTCAAGTTCCAACTTTATACCTCCCTTCTCTATCAACCGATCACTTCCCCAATACCCTAAATTCCTAAAATCTACCATATACTGGTCGGAGTCTTCTTTTGTGATTCTCCTCTTTATCACCAATTACCTTCCTAACTTGTTTTTTGTCAAATTCTAAGGTATGTGTCTCTGATTTCTACCCCTTTACATTGCATTTTTGTTTATCAATTAGTATTAGCCTATTTCTTATTGATGGGTTCATTTTTTAATACAAATTTTGTCTGACCTAGGTTTAGAATCCTCAAAATTGCCTTGTTAAAAAACTAGAAATAGGTGCTTTAGCATTGCTAGGTTACTAGGTTGGGTTAGAAACATATAGGTTATCACTAAGTATTCAATTTAAGTCATAGGGGATGATTGTGGCATCCCCAGTTCTGTCACTGAATTACAGAATGAGACCCCAATGACGGACCGTCGTAAGCACGATGGACCGTCATATGGTCAGTTCCAACATCCCACTGTACGTTTTTCTCCAAGTGTCCATAAATGAATACATTCGACGGACCGTCTTCCCCACAACAGTCCGTCCTACACAACCGTTCAGGTTTTCAAAGACCCATTTTTTTAAGGGTCTCCTACTTTTTCTAAGTGTTCTCAGACAAAAATCTACGACGGACCATCACATCCTCGACGGTCCATCCTTTACATTAATCGTGACGGGCAGAGACCCCTCTCCTAAGGGTCTCCATACTTTTGAAAAGTGTCCACTGGCGGACATCTACAACGGACCGTCGTTACCAAGACGGTCTATCTTGAACGACCGTCATGGTTGTCAGAGACCCTTGTCCTAAGGGTCTCACACTTTTTCTAAGTGTCCTCTGACGGATATCTACGATGGACCCTCACATCCTCAACGGCCTATCATGCACAACCGTCGTGATGGTTAGAGACCCCTCACCTAAGGTTCTCCATGATGGACAATGACGGCGGATCGTCATTGTCACAATGGTCCATCCTTCTTATCCGTTATACTTGTTAGAGACTTTCTTTCAGAGGTCTCCACATAAACATAGTTGAAGTATGACATGACGGACCCCATGACAATCCGTCGTACTCACGACGAACCAACATGTAGTCTGTCGTGTTTCACTGTTACTACAAAAAAGTTATTACAACTTAGCTCTTATATTTATTTTATTTTGTTTTTGCTCGTATTGTTTGCTCCTTCTCGTACTAATATTTATTCTTTATAGGTACTATATATTATGGCACAAAAACAAGATTGAGTATACGCACGTGGGCGATAAAAGTTTGTCGCCCCGTCTGCCCGCCTTGTCATTGTCTCTAATGATGAGCGTGACCCCGAGTACGTTCCCCCAGGCACAGCCACTGGATCTCGAGCTACACGTGCTACTAGAGCTACGCCCAAAAAGATAGCATCTGGCGTAGTAACTGCCTCCCTGTCTGATGAGGAGAGCACACTGACCGGCACACCTTCTGTGTCAGTTACTCATGACAAAAGAAGCGTATTGCTTCTTAGGAGTTTCGTAGTCGGAGGAAGCCTCCGGGTTAGCTGAAGTCCCAGCACCCGCCACAGCTGCACACTCTGCCTCGTCTGATGAGGCTGACAGTTCTGAATCCAATCCCGGCTGACCGACTCTTGCTCTCACCCCGGTTGGCGACCAGCCCAACCGGTGGTGTGTCGACGGGCAGTATAAAGTTTATTTAGATGCAAAGTTTCTGAATGATAAATGAGTCATGACATGGAACCTTACATTGGAGAGGCGGGTCCTTACGGTAAGTCTCCCTACTATGCCAGAGATCCACAATCTCTTTACCATACACCGACTAGAGTGGACAGCGCGTTTTTTGGGCCGTTATGGTAAAGTGTTTGTCCGAGAGTTCTACGCCTCCTACGTCACTACTCTTATATCAGATATTTATAGGCTGGCTGCCCCCGCAAAATAGGCCCTAATTGAGCATGTCCAAGTACGTGGATTTAGGTTGATATCTCCATGCCTTCCATCCATCTGTATCAATAAGGCGAGGATATTGATGCCAACTGGACCCATCTTACCGCCTAGTTCGACTACTGGTGGCAAATTGTTAAATATGGTCAATTCTTGCGTGAGCCATTGCTGAGAGAGACCACCAATAGGTGGATGGCCCTTCACTTGTCTATTGATGGACTGGGAATTATGACTATTATCTGTAGAAATCGGCTGGTGAAAATACCTCACAGTGTAAACAGAAGTTTTCAGCCCCAGCCCCTTCATCAGCTTGTGTTCCATCCTCCAAGAACACGTGTGACCAGAAGGTTAGAGCACAATGCTCTAAGTCTCAAGGAAGTTTTAAAGGAACAATGACTTACCCCACTATCCCTAAGTGTAGTAAGAATCATCCAAGAGAGTGCCTCACAGTAAAGAAAGGATGTTTTGGGTGCGGTAAGTCTTGTCACATGTTAAGGGGTTGTCCTTCTAGAGAGGGTCAACGAGGTGGTAATAGTAGGGCTCGGTCTACAAGTTCAGTCGCACCTGCAAGTCACTTGAATAAATAGGGTAACTCATCTAGTACAGGTCGCGGTCAGCGCCAGAATAGGTTGTATGCTCTTCAGGCTCTCCAGGTTCAGGAAGGTTCTCCTAATGTAGTCACTAGTACTTTAGGAGTTCTTCACCTTGACGTTTTTAGATCCAAGGGATAATCTTTCTGTAACTTCTTACGTAGCATTCGAATTCAATGTTAGTCCATAAATTCGTATAGAACCATTATCAGTCGCTACTCCAATCCATGACCCAATTATAGCTAGACGGGCATAATGAAATTTCCCTGTCACAGTGTCTCAGAATGTCACCTCAGTGATATTGTAGAGTTTGAAATGGTAGAAATTTATTTCTTTATAGGCATGGATTGGTTATATTCCTATTGTTCCTCAATGGTTGTATAATTAGGATTGTTCGATTTCAGTTTTGAGATGAACCGATCTTACAACGTTAGGGTATAAGCTTAGCGCTTAGAGGTCATTTCATTTCTTTCCTTAAGGCCAAATGGATGATCTCCAAGGGTTATCTCTATCATTTAGTTCGAGTTGATGATTCTAGCTCTAAAACCCTAATTCTTGAGTTAGTTCGAGTAGTGAGTTAATTTCAAGAAATATTTCATGAAGATCTTGCTGAAGTTCCTCCTAAAAGGGAAATTGATTTTGGAATTGATCTTCTTCTTGATACCTAACCTATTTCTATTCATCCATACAGAATGGCTCCAACAGAGTTTATTGAATTGAAAGAACAGTTGAAAGACCTTCTAGATAAAGGTTGCATCATACCTAATATTACACAATGGGATGCTCCAGTGTTTTTAGTAAAGAAGACAGATGGTTCTCTAAAATTTGCATGGAGTATATATAGTTGAACAATGTTGCAATCAACAATAAGTATACCATCCACAGTATTGATGACTTGTTTGACCATCTTCAGGGTGCTAGTCACTTCTCAAAGATAGACCTCCAATCAGGTTATCATAAGCTCATAGTCACAGATAGTGACATTAGAAAACATCCTTCAAAACATGGTTTGGTGATTATGAATTTGTAGTTATGTCGTTCATACTACCAATGCTACTGCAGGCATCATGGATTTGACGAACAGAGTGTTCAAACAATACTTTGACTTATTTGTTATCGCCTTTATTTATAATATCCTTATTTACTCTAGGAATAAGGAAGAACATGTGAGTCATTGGAGAGTTGTTCTGCAAACTCTTAAAGATCACCATTTATTTGCTAAGTTCAGCAAATATGAGTTCTAGTTGCAACTCGTTGCTTTCTTAGTCATATTGTATCAAACAATGGTATCCGTGTAACACTCCAAAGGCCAATACCTAATTTAAAGCCTCGCATGAGTTTCTACTGTTTGTTACACTGTTTTGAGGTACAAAAAATATTTATAAGTCATGTAGGAAATTTTATAGTCAAGACGTCAAGAAACATTCATGACGTCTGGAGACTAGTGAAAGAGGTGCTAGTGTTCCTTAGCTTATTTCACAATCTTTTATGAGTAGATTTTTTGTCAAATTTTATGGAAATGTGTTAAAAGGGATTAAAATATGCTTAGGGTCAAATTTTCTGGGTACGACTCCCAAAGAACCACCCTTCCACTTTGGTCAAAAGCTGTCAATAAGAAGTGTCTACTTATGAGGTGCAGGCGACGAGGAGTAGGTGGATCGATATGATGTCGATGCCTCCGTCAACCAACACTTAGAAACTTTTCCAAAAGTGTCCAAATGACCAGTCTCTAATACGAGCGATGGATATGCAGGACGGTTGGGGGAATGGGCATAGGTTTACCTACAAACCATAGGTTGTACTCTCATAGGTCAAGCCTGCACTTTTCCTGTTAAGTTTTATTGGTTCATTTAATTAAGATAGTTAGTTAGGGGTTTAATTATGACATAAAGGTCGTTTAATTAGATTAGTTAAGGACCTAAATAAACTAAACTAATCCTAAACCCCACTTAACATATAACTTTTTCCAAACCCAAATTGCTTTTTCTTCGCTCTACTTTCTGTCTCCAAAAGAAGACTCCATAGATGACCAAGGTTTAAGGGTTATATGGGAGCATTATGTTCTCTTTTACCATCAATCATTAAATGATATAAAGGTATGGGAACATTTTACCTCTTGAATTCCTTTCCTCCAATTGATTAATATTGTTCTGATTGATTTAGTTCTTTTTTAATTTACAATTGTATGATGTTATTACACCTATTGATGTATGAAATTGTTTTGGTTGAGTAAAATACTAATGATTATGTCTTTTGAAGAAGAAATTGTAATACTTTGTGATCTAAAACCTTTACTTCAATTGTGACGGCTTATAATCTGTGAGGAAGTTCAATTGAAGTATATATTGTGATTGTATTAAGTAATTTTTTGTAAAATGAAGTAATGGAAATGTCCTTATTACGTGAAGATGTGAGATTATGTTAAGATGTAATGATATAAGGTTAGTTATGAATTGCGTATGTGCCTTATTATGACATAATGATGATAATGTGTTGATCTCACATATGAGGGTTGTATTCAAAAGAATATTCCAATTAAATTCTTAATGATCTAATTATATGTATATACAAGGGGTTAGTCTCCTATGGCCTATACTAATTTATAATGATTAATAAAGGCTTAAAGACATTTCAAAAAAGGCTTCTAGCTTAGCATTGAGTGAACTAGTGGTGATAAGTGTCCCTTCCAAATGTTGGAAGGTAGGTTCACCATGATACTCATTATATTGGAGACTATAATGCAATGTGCATAAATAGGGTCGCAAATACATCTCCTAGTTCTTGAACTATGTTGCCCCCATAGGAATACTAGCTAGTGCATCCACTTAGATTGTTATGTTCATGTTTTGCTACTACCTTGGAAATTAGTTTACGTTCTTTCGGTGTAGGGTGTTATGAAACCAAATTCCACATTTACCTCATCTGGTAAATGTCCATTAAGGCAAGTTACCGAAAGTAAAATGAAGTAAAGAAGTTAACACTAACTAGGGTGACTTCAGGGGTTGACTTGGTCTAGGTAGGGGTATGGGATTCTACCCATACATTGAACTAGTTGGCTTTGACAGAAGTCCTAAAAGGTTTTTCTCATATTATATAAAGTAAATGTTATGCATATATTGGCTATATATGTTGATGAACCTATATGAAGTTATTTTTCCCATATGAGCATGTTATTTGCCTATATCTATGATTGATGATGATTACTCTTGATTATATTCTATATGAAGTTAGAGAATATTTGTTATTCTTTGTTGGGTTTACTTGATTGAGTAAGGTAATGGGGATTTACTTGGGATGTTGGAATATGAGTAATGGTCTTGTGTATGTTGTAATGTTATAAACTTTTATGCATGCTTTGTTAATATATCATGATATTGGAATTGGTTGGCTATGTACTCAAATATGCTATTATACATGTTGACTTGGTAATACTTGATGAAGTTAGACTTGTGTTATATATGGATCTTATCTTAAGTTGTATTGATCATGAACATGATCTATGCTATTGTGATCCTTATGTGGTATATGCTCTCTTGTATGTGCACTAATGGTTTCTAAATGACATAGCATGGTTTCTAACGTTAATGTCCCCTTACTCATGCATTACTTCAAAAAATTTATATTCATGTTCTCATACTTACTACAAGTGTGTACTATCCCTTATTTATGTTTCTACAATTATGTAGGTTCCTACCGTTGAGCTTCTAGAAGGTCCATTGAAGATAACTTGGATTCTCATTTCCATGTTTGGTAGGTGTAACAACCCTAATCATGGATATGCTAAGTAATGCTTAATGTGTGTAGAATGCCTATGATAAGACCGGGTTCACACAGCTTGATGCGCATAGAACCCGACCTCTGAACCCTTGCTACAGCCAAACCATCTAACTTGGGGAGTTAATTGAGCTAGGAAAGGTTGGTTCCAGCCATGGAGGGCTCTCCAATATGAAGGTTTACTCGAAGGAGTCTTTACTGGACATAAAAAAAAAGAAAATCTTAGGTTGGAGGGTCTAGGGGTGAAATGGTCTTTTTCCAAGCTAAGGGTAATATCGTAATTATCCTAAATATATAATTATTATTTTTATTAACAAGGTAGAGGGGTATTTTTGGGAGAGAGGGCAAAAATTGGCTCTTAGAGTGAAGTCTTTTTCCACCCGGATTTGAACCTAGGTTGAAACAATGAATTAAATTTGTTTTTTATTTAAGTTGGTAAATTAATGTAATTAATTAATTTTTATTATTGATTAGCTGATTTAAAATGAAAGGGAAATCAATTTTTTTCTCATTTAATAAAACCTTATTTGACTTATGTTAATATTTTTCGAAAATGTAACTTCGTGTGTTTGGGTGTGTTGTCGTGGCTATTGGTCACGGTTTAGGACTTGAAAAGGCACATTAGTTCTTTGTATTTCATGTACAAATGTTTATGTAAATCATGATGTTCATATTACTTTTAATGTGGCTGATTTGAGTGATAATCTCTTGGCTAAATTAATCCTATAAAATGCACCGAAGAACGTATTAAATGATCTATGAATTATCCTGTGAATTAACGTATATATGATGATGAAAGTGAGCTGAAAATGTGACAAAAATTCCAGCAACTTGTAATAGTGGTTTCGGCTAAAAATGGATGAACACATATTAAATTATAAATGTATGTAAATTAGGCGAGGTCATTACGGATCCAGCCCGAGACATCAACTGTGAAAAACACTACAAAACGTAAGTGAAGAAATGGGGTTAAGGGGATTCAAATTTGGGTGCGCCTGGCTAGAAAATAATGTATGAAATAAGAAAAAAGAGGAGTTCGATTCGAACCCACAACCTCTCGGTCAAGTTTAACAAAAAAATGAAAAAGAAAATAAATGTGAGGCGTGGGAATCAAACACACGACCTCTAGGCAGAAAAGGAGAATTAAAAGAAAAATAAAGTGAGGTTGTGGGGGTTCGATCCCACACACTCATGGTCAACTCGAAAATGTCAAGGAAAAATAAAAAAATAAAAGGGGTTGTTGCGGTCCAATCACAAAACCCCTCGGCTAAGGAAGAGAAATTTCAAAGGAAATAAATTAAAAGGTAACAAAGCTGTTGGGGTTCGATGTTGGGTCCCCAAACCGTGTGGAGCAAAATAAAATAAATGATAAATGTAAATATTGTTGAAGGGATTCGAAACCGGGTTCCCTTTCCCGAATTCCGTATTAATACATAAGTCATACGTAAATTAAATATTCAAGAATAAAGCTGCTTACTTAGATCGAAATCGAGATCGTGGCATACATTAAAGATGCATAAGTTTTGTACGACATAATCTTAGGAAGATATGAATCACTTAAACGAGCTATGAATGAAGCCTCATGGCTTGTATGTATAGACCCATAAGTCTATCATACGTTTAAAAATAAGTGAACCTAAGATGTATCTAATGAAATGATGTAACCCTAAAAGGGTTAAGTAAGAGTGTAAAACACACTATACGGCCAAGTGCATTGGAACATGATGAAATGAACAATGAAATGACGAAATGAACAATGAAATAATGAAATTAACAATAAAATGATGAAATGAACAATGAAATTATGAAACCCTAGAAAGGTTAGGTAAGAGTGTGAAACGCACTAAATGACGTAGTGCATTGGCATAAGATGAAATGAACATTCACTTACAAAAGGGTTAGTAATTATGAAGATCAAAGGTGATAATGTTAATGAACGTTGTGACAATATGATATGAGGATAATGTAAAAGATAAGGGAAATCTCAAATGAGCCTAAGTAAATGTTACAATAACGTACTCCCCTACTAGAGTGAAAAGTTAATGAAGAGACCAATTTCTGTGAACACTCTAATTAAAGTATTGAGATTAACACACTTAATACTAATGATGAGATGAGAAATCATATATTGAGCTACGATGTCCTCATACTAGAAGCTAGATTCCATGATGTATGAGTTGAATGTAATGAAACTCCATATTGAGCACCGATAGACTATCTATGAGCGGTGATGCCTTCTTTCAGGAAGGGCGGAGGTTCATGTAACTCTCATTTGATGAGAATGTCCGGCATGCCGGGTATGGTTTTTATTATTTATCTTACTCTTTGAACCTAAATTGCTAATATAGGGATCTGGCAAGATTCAATTGTCATGTGTGCTAGCATGCTCTAGTTCAATTTGGCCGGTGATTCCTCCTATTTTCGATGTGGGGGAGACACTACATTTCATAATGCTCACATGATCTATGTCGGTTAAAGTTAAATTTTCCCATGAATGAATGAGGTTAGCCTCAAATGATGTACATAATGAAATGAATGATACCAAAGGTGTAAGGATAGGATAATCAAGAGGTGAGCTAGACTGAAGTAATGATACTAGGTAATTCTTGATCATTGGAAAGTCTTAAACTATATCCTAGGTATAGGTAGTATTCACACTAGCCTATGAATGAAATGAAATGAAGTACTTATGAATGAATGAAGTAGACTATGTGTTTGCTAAAGAAGGCTCCCTAGTTGAGGTCCCATATGTTGAGCCCTCATTTTGGGAAGTCTTGATGTCATGTCTATGATTCAGAGGTCTCATGGCATATGAACGAATGATATGAAAAATGTAATGTCGCTGAATGACAGAATGAGACCCCGCTGAAGGACCGTCTTACCCATGACATACCGTCATATGGTCAGTTCCAACATCCCACTGTACGTTTTTCTCCAAGTGTGCACCAATAGATTCATGCGACGGACCCTCATCCCCACGACTGTCCGTCCTGCATAACCGTTCTCATTGTCAAAACCCCCTTTTTCTACGGGTCTCCTATTTTTTCTAACTGTTCTCTGAAGAAAATCTACGACGGACCATCACATACTCGACGATTCGTCCTGTAAAACCGTCGTGACGGGTAGAGACCCCTCTCCTAAGGGTCTCTATACTTTTGATAAGTGTCCTCTGACGGATATCTACAACGGACTATCGTTACCAAGACAATCCGTCCTGCACAACCGTCATGGTTGTCGGAGACCCTTGTCCTAAGGGTCTCCCAAATTTTCTAAGTATCCTCTGACGGACATCTACGACGGACCCTCACATCCTCCATGGTCTCTCGTGCACAACCGTCGTGATGGTCAGAGATCCCTCTCCTAAGGGTCTCCACGACAGACATCAACGAAGGATCGTCATTGTCACAATGGTCCATCCTGCTTATCCATTATACTTGTGAGAGACTTTCCTTCAGGGGTCTCCACATCAACATAGTTGAAGTAACACATGACGGACCCCATGACAGTCCGTCGCACTCATGATGTACTGTCACGTGGTCCGTCGTGTTTCACTAATACTATAGAATTCATTACAACTTAGCTCTTATATTTTTATTTTTTATTTTTGGTCGTCTTGTTTGCTCCTTCTCGTACTAATATTGATTATATATATTATGGCACAAAAACAAGATTGAGTACACGCACGTGGGCGATATAAGTCTGTTGCTCGGACTACCCGCCTGGTCATTGGATTTGATGATGAGCGTGACCCTGAGTACGTGCCCCCAGGCACTACCACTCGATCCCGAGCTACACAGGATGCCAGAGCTACGCCCAAAAAATGTAGCGTCCGGCGTAGTCACTGCCTCCCAGTTTTATAAGGAGCACACACTGACCTTCACACCTTCTGGGTAAGCTACTCATGACAAAAGAAGTGTCTGGCCCTTAAGAGTTTGGTGGTCGGAGGAAGCCTCCGGGTCTGCTGAAGTCCCTGCACCCGCCACAGCTGCACAGTGTTCCTCGTCTGATGAGGCTGACAGTTCTTAATCAAATCTCGGCTCACTGACTCGTGCTCTCACCACGTTTGCCGACCAGCCCAACGGTGGTGTGTCGACAGGCAGTATCAAGTTTATTCAGTCGCAAAGTTTCTGAATGATATATGAGTCATGACATGGACCCTACATAGGAGAGGCGGGTCCTTACGATAAGTCTCCCTACTATGCACGAGATCCACAATCTCTTCAACATACACCGACTGGAGTGTACAGTGCGTTCTTTGGGCCGTTATATATAAGAGTTGGTCTGATATTTCTATGCCTCCTACGTGGCTACTCTTAGATCACATATTGATAAGTGGTCCGCCGCAGCCAAAGAGGCCCCACTTGAGCATGTGCGAGTACGTGGAATTTAGGTTTATATCTACCTGCATGACATCCACCGGTATCTATACGGCGAGGATGTTGATGCCATCTAGACCCCTCTCACCGCCGAGTTTGACTACCGGTGGCATGGCCAATTCTTACATGAGCCATTGCTGAGAGAGACCACTAATAGGTGGATGTCTCTTAACTTTTCTATTGATGGAGTGGGAATTATGACTATTATTAGCATAAATCGGGTGGTGAAAATCACTCCCAGAGTCAACAGAAGTTTTCAGCCCCAACTCCTTCATCAGCTAGTGTTCCACCCTCCAAGAACATGTGTGACAAGAAGGTTAGAGCACAAGTATCTAAGTCTCAAGGAAGTGTTTATGGAACAAAAAATTACCCCACTATCCCTAAGTGTAGTAAGAACCATCCAGGCGAGTGCCTCACAGGAAACATAAATGATGTTTTGGGTGCGGTCAGTCTGGTCAAAGGTTGAGGCATTGTCCTTCTAAAAAGGGTCAAGGAAGAGGTAATGGTAGGGCTCAGTCTACATGTTCAGCAGTGCCAGGAAAGTCTCTTGAATAAATAGGATGACTCATCTAGTAGAGGTCGCGGTCAACGCCAGAATAGTTGTATGCTCTTCTGGCTCTCCAGGATCAGGAAGGTTCACCTGATGTAGTCACTAGTACGTTAGGAGTTCTTCACTTTGATGTTTATGCATTTTTAGATCCAGGGTATACTCTGTCTTTTATAACTTCTTACGTAGCATTTCAATTCATTGTTAGTCTAGAAATTCTCTCAAAATCTTTATCAGTCTCTACATCAACCGGTGAACCAATTATAGCTAGACGGGCATAATGAAATTGCCCTGTCTCATTCTCTCAGAAAGTCACCTCAATAGATCTTGCAGAGTTAGACATGGTAGTCTTTGATTTAATTATAGGCATGGATTTGTTTAATACCTATTATGCCTCAGTGGTTATAGAATTAGGATTGTTCAATTTCAGTTTCCAGATGAACCAATCTTATAGTGGAAGGGTATCATCATAGCGCCCATAGGTCATTTCATTTCTTCCCTTAAGGCCATGTGGATGATCTCTAAGGGTTATCTCTATCATTTAGTTTGGGTTAACAATTCTATCTCTAAAACTATAATTCTTGAGTTAGTTCGAGTAGTGAGTAAATTTCTAGAAATTTTTCCGTAAGATCTTCCTGAAGTTCCTCCTAAAAGGGAAATTGACTATTGAATTTATTTCCTTCTAGATACCCAACCTATTTCTGTTCCTCCTGATAGAATGGCTCCAACAAAGCTTAATGAATTGAAAGAGTAGTTGAAAGACCTTCTAGATAAAGGTTGCATCAGACCTAATATTACACCATGGGATGAACCAGTGTTGTTCGTAAAGAAGAAAGATGGTTATCTTAGAATTTGCATTGAGTATAGACAGTTGAACAATGTCGCAATCAAGAATAATTATACCATCCACAAGATTGATGACTTGCATGACCATCTTCCGGGTGTTAGTCACTTCTCAAAGATAAACCTCCAATCGAGTTATCATAAGCTCAGAATCACAGATAGTGACATTTTTAAAACAGACTTCAAAACATGGTTTGGACATTATGAATTTGTAGTGATGTCATTTGTACTACCAATGCTCCTGCAGGTATCATGGATTTGACGAATAGAGTGTTCAAACAATACTTTCACTTATTCGTTTTAGCCTTTATTTATGATATCCTTATTTACTCTAGGAATAAGGAAGAATATGCGATTCAATAGAGAGTTGTTCTGCAAACTCTTAAAGAACACTAGTTATTTGCTAAGTTAAGCAAATGTGAGTTCTAGTTGCAAGCCGTTGCTTTATTAGTCATACTGTATCGAACAATGGTATCTGTGTAAGACTACAAAGGCCAAGACCTAATTTAAAGCCTCGCATGTGTTTCTAAGGTTTGTAATACTCTTTTGAGGTAAAAATAATATTTATAAGTCATGTAGGAAGTTTTATAGTAAAGACGTCAAGAAATATTCTTCACGTCTGGAGACTAGTGAAAGAGGTGCTAGT
The DNA here is from genome assembly GCA_027704785.1 of Solanum chmielewskii. Lineage (NCBI taxonomy): Eukaryota > Viridiplantae > Streptophyta > Magnoliopsida > Solanales > Solanaceae > Solanum > Solanum chmielewskii. Next base: position 13,541,144 of record JAKWIX010000324.1, on the reverse strand, counting down.
GTGCCTTAGCTTATTTCACAATGTTTTTGGAGTCAAAATTTTGTGAAATTTTATGGGAAGGTGTTAAACGCAATTAAAATATGTTTAGGGTCAAAATTTCTGGGTACGACTCCCCAAGAACCACCCTTCCACTTTGGTCAAAAGCTGTAAAAAAGAAGTGTCTACTTATGAGGGGCAGACGACGAGGCATAGGTGGATCGACGTGGCGTCGATAAATCCATCAACCAACACTTAGACACTTTTCCAAAAGTGTCCGAATGTCCAGTCTCTGACACCAGCTAAGGATATGCAAGACGGTTGGGGGAATGGGCTTAGGTTGACCTACGAACCGTAAGTTGTTGTCTAGTAGGTCAAGCCTGCACTTTTCCTATTAAGTTTGATTGGTTCATTCAATTGAGTTAGTTAGTTAGGGGTTTAATTATGATTTAAGGGTCGGTTAATTATATTAGTTAAGGACCTATATAAACTAACCTAATCATAAACCCCACTTAACATATCACTTTTTCCAAACCCAAATTGCTCTTTCTTCGCTCTACTTTCTAAATCACAAAGAAGACTCTAAGAAGACCAAGGTTTAAGGGTTATAGGGAAGCAAGATATTCTCTTTTACCATCAATCTTCAAATAATATCAAGGTATGGGAACATTTCACCTCTTGGATTCCTTTCCCCGAAGGGTTCTTCCAACACTGCTTTTCAAAAAGATGGTGTCATATGGTTTATTTTGGTTATTATGATTATATTATGATATATTATTTATAAATTATTATAGTTCTTGATTAAATAACCAAGTATGTGGAATAGATCATGAATTGGACAAAATTCCCTAACCCTAGGTTATGAACTCATGTCGTATTGATTAGTATTGATCCGATTGATTCAGTTCTTGTGTTATTTACAATTCTATGATGTTATTAAACCTCTTTATGTATGAAATTGTTTTGTTTGAGGATAATACTAACGATTATGTCTTATGAAGGAGAAATGGTAATACATTGTGATCTTAAACCTTTACTTCAATTATGATGGCTTGTAGTCTGTGAGGAAGTTCAATTAAAAGATATGTTGTGATTTTATTAAGTATTTTTTTGTATGATGATGTAATTGAAATGTCCTGATTACGTGAAGATGTTCGATTATGTTAAGATGTAATGATATAAGGTTGGTTATGAATTGCCTTATTATGACATGATGATGATAATGTGTTGATCTCACACATGAGGGTTGAATTGAAAGGATATTCTAATGAAAACTTAATGATCTAATTATATGAATATACCAGGGGTTAGTCTCCTATGGCCTATACTATGTTATGATGATTATTGAAGGCTTAAAGACATTTCAAAAAGGGCCTCTAGCTTAGCATTGAGAGAACTAGAGGTCATAAGTGTCCCTTCCCAACGTGGGAAGGTAGGTTTACCATGATACTCATGACATTGGAGACTATAATGCAATGTGCATTAATTGGGTCGCAAATACATCTCCTAGTTCTTGAACTATGTTGCCCTCATAGGAATACTAGCTAGTTGATCCTCCTAGAATGTTATGTTCATGTTTTGGTAATACCCTGAAAAGTAGTTAACCTTCTTTCGGTGTAGGGTTTCATGAAACCAAATACCACATTTAGCTCATCTGGTCTATGTCTGTTAAGGCAAGTTACCAAAAGTCAAATGAAGTAAAGAAGTGAACACTAACTAGGGTGACTTGAGGGTTTGACTTAGTCTAGGTAGGCGTATGGGATTCTACTTATACATTTAACTAGTTGGCTTTGAGGGAAGTCCTAGAAGGTTGTTGTTATATTATATAAAGTAAATTTAATGCATATGTTGTCTATACATGCTGATGTACCTATGTAAAGTTAGTTTCACTTATGAGCATGTTATTTGCCTATAGTGTTATGAATGATTATGCTTACTCTTGATTCTATTCTATATGAAGTTAGACAATATTTGTTATTCTTTGTTGGGTTTACTTGATTGAGTAAGGTAATGCGGCTTTACTTGGAATGTTGGATTATGAGTAATGGTCTTGTTTATGCTGTAATGTTATGAACTTTTATGCATGCTTTGTTATTATATCATGATATTGGAATTGGTTTGGCTATGTACTCAAATATGCTATTATACATGTTGACTTGGTAATACTTGATGATGTTGGACTTGTGTTATACATGGATCTTATCTTAAGTTGTATTAATCATGAACATGATTTATTCTATTGTGATCCTTATATGGTATATGCCTATTCCCATACTTACTAAAAATTCTATATGCCTATTCCCATACTTACTACAAGTGTGTACTAACCCATATTTATGTTTCTACAATTATGTAGGTTCCTACCGTTGACCTTCTAGAAGGTCCATTTAAGATAACTTGGATTCTCATTTCCCTGTTTGGTAGGTGCAACAACCCTAATAATGGATATGCTAAGTAATACTTAATGTGTCTAGAATGCCTTTGATTAGACCGGGTTCACACGGATTGATGCGCATAGAACCAGACCTCTGAACCCTTGCTACAGAGAAACCAACTAACTTGGGGAGTTAATTGAGCTAGGAAAGGTTGGTTCCAGCCATGTAGGGCTCTCCAATACGATGATTTACTCGAAGGAGTCTTTACCGGACATAAAAAGAGAAAATCTTAGGTTGGAGGGTCTAGGGGTTAAATAGTATTTTTCCAAGCTAAGGGTAGTGTCGTAATTATCCTAATTATATAATTAATTTTTTAATTAACAAGGTGCAGGGGTATTTTAGGGAGAGAGGGCAAATTATTGGCTCTTAGAGTGAAGTCTTTCTCCACCCGGGTTTGAACCTAGGTGGAAACAATGAATTAAATTTGTTTTTAATTTAAGTTTGTAAATTAATGTAATTAATAAATATTTATTATTGATTAGCTGATTTAAAATGAAAGTGAAATCAGATTTTTTCTCATTTAATAAAACCTTATTTGACTTATGTTAATATTTTTCAAAAATGTAACTACGTGTGTTTGGGTGTGTTTTCGTTGCTATTAGTCACGGTTTAGGACTTGAAATGGCATGTTAGTTCTTTGTATTTCATGTACAAATGTTTATGCAAATCATGATGTTCATATGACATGTAATGTGGCTGATTTGATTGATAACGTCTTGTCTAAATGAATTCATTAAAATTCACCTAAGAACATATTAAATTATTTACGAATTATCCTATGAATTTACTTATAAATGTTGATGAAAGTGAGCTGAAAATGTGACGAAAATTCCAGCAACTTGTAAGATTGGTTTCGTCTAAACATGGATGAACAAATCAGAATTAGGGATCGAACCAGAGACATCACCCGTGAAAAACACTACAAAACGTAAGTGAAGAAATGGGGTTTAGGGAATTCGAACTTGGGTGCTCCTTGCTAGAAAATAATGTATGAAAATAAGAAATGAGAGGAGTTCGATTCGAACCCACAACCTCTCGGTCAAGCATCAGAAAAAAATGATAAATAAAATAAATATGAGGCGTGGGAATCAAACCCACGACCTCTAGGCGGAAAAAGAGAATTAAAAGAAAAATAAAGTGAGGTTGTTGGGGTTCGACCCAACACCCTCATTGTCAAATCTAAAATGTCAAGGAAAAAGAAAAAAAATAAAAAGGGTTGTTGCGGTTTCAGTCCCACAGCCCCTTGGCCAAGGAAGTGAAATTTCAAAGGAAATAAATTAAAAGGAAATAAAGGTGTTGGGGCTCTATCTTGGGTCCCCAAACTGTGTGGACCAAACTAAAATAAATGAAAAATGTAAATATTGTCCAAGGGATTCGAAAGCGGGTTCCCTTGCCCGAATCCCGTATAGATACATAAGTCAAACGTAAATTAAATATTCAAGAGTAAAGCTGCCTACTTAGATCAAAATCGAGATCTTGGCATACATAAAAGATGCATAAGTCTTGTACCATATAATCTTAGGAAGATATGAATCACTTAAACGAACTATGAATGAAGCCTCATGGCTTGTATGTATAGACCCATAAGTCTATCATACGTTTAAAAATAAGTGAACCAAAGATGTATTTAATGAAATAATGTAACCCTAGAAGGGTTAAGTAAGAGTGTAAAACACACTAAACGGCCAAGTGCATTGGATTATGATGAAATGAACAATGAAATGAACAATAAAGTAATTAAATGAACAATGAAATGATCAAAATGAACAATGAAATTATGAAACCCCGGAAGGGTTAGGTAAGAGTGTGAAACACACTAAATGGCCAAGTGCATTGGCATAAGATGAAATGAACATTCACGTAAACAGGGGTGAATAATTATGAAGATCAAAAGTGATAATTTTAATGAATGTGGTGACAACATGATATGAGGCTAATGTAAAAGATAAGGGCAATCATAAATGAGCCTAAGTAAATGTTACAATAACGTATTCCCCTAGGAGAGTGTAAAGTTAATGAAGAGATCAGTCTCTATGAACACTCTAATGAAAATATTGAGATTAACACACTTAATACTAATGATGAGATCAGAAATCATCTATTGAGCTACGATTTCCTCATACTAGAATCCATCTTTCATGACGTATGAGTTGAATGTAATGCAACTTAATACTAAGCACCGATAGACTAGCTATGAGCAGTGATGCCTTCTTTTAGGAAGGGCGGAGGTTCATGTATCTCTCATGAGAGGAGACTGTCCGGCATGCCGGGTATGGGTCACGTTATATCTCTTACTCTTTGAACCTAAACTTCTAATACACGGATCTGGCAAGATTTAATTCTCTTGTTTGCTAGCATGTTCTAGGTCAATTTGGCCGGTGATTCCACCTATTTTTGGTGTGGGGGTTACACTAGATTTAATAATCCTCACATGATCTATGTCGGTTAAAGTTAAATTTTCCTCTGAATGAATGAGGTCAGCCTCAAATGATGCACATAATGAAATGAATGATACCACAGGTGTTAGGATAGGATAATCAAGAGGTAAGCTAGACTCAAGTAATGACAATAGGTAATTCTTGATCATTCCACAGCGAACCCGTTGAAAGTCTTAAACTACATCCTAGGTATATCTAGTGTTCACACTAGCCTATGAATGAAATGAAATGAAGTACTTATGAATGAATGAAGTAGACTCTATGTTTGCTAAGAAGGCTCCCTAGTTGAGGTCCCATATATTGAGCCCTTATTTTTGGAAGTCTTGATGTCATGTCCATGATTCCATGTTCTCATGGCATATGACCGAATGATATAAAAAAATTGATGTGTTATATGCAATATGTTATGTGCTTTGTGCAATATCATAAGTATAATGATGCATGTTACTGTCATGGCATGACTTTCCTAATCCGAATTTTGCAAGTCCACTGACTTGACTTTCGATAATAATGTTGTTAGGAAAGAGTTGTTCTTACTCATGCCTGTCCTTGGTGTGTTCTTGCACGTACCCACACTTAGTACAAGTGTGCACTAATCCCATGCATTTCAAAAATTTTAGGTGCATGCACAGGTGGATGCTAGAGCTTATACGTTGACATTGCAGCTATGCTGATGTGGAGCTTTTATCCGGAGATGGTAAGCCCTCGTGCTTTCGAGGATGTCTATCGTTATGATCTATCTTAGACGTAGGCTATAGCTAGAGGAGCATGTTCCACTAGTTATTCTTTCCACTTTTGTTCAGAATTTATATTGGTGTCATTTTTGAAAAAATACTTTAATGCAATTATGAATTGTTTCTTTCATTTGATTATCTCCATATTAGATGGTTGATTCGTGAACGTTTATGAGTTTAGGTAAAATGAATAATATGAAAGTGAGTTAACAAAAAGTTCAACATTTCCTCTAAAATTAACTTCGATGAAGTAAGTATGACGTATGTAGGCTTGTCTGCGACATCTAAGAGGTCAACGACGCCGGTCTCGTCTTGGGTCTAGATTCTGGTCATGACAAAGTTTGTGCCAAAGCTCTAGGTTAAATTTCGAGTATAATAAGTTTACATTAACTACATTGAGTAGTTGTTAAGTCATGGTAGTGATGTGCACCACTATCCTGAAATAGAGACTGCATCATGTGTAGGAAAATTTCTCTTCTTGTGATATTATCGTGCCTTTTTTAATGTATGATATTCTTGGTGTTATGAGTGTGCCTAACATCAATCCTTGTTGTTTTTAAGAATATTAATAGTAGGAGAACAATTTGTCAAGGGAGAGGAGGGGGGGCTGTTAGGGGCAATCAGGTTCCACAATAGGCTCCGGTTGAAGGAGTGGATATGCCGGTTTACCGTGTTGGGTTGACATATACTATGTTGAGGGCATATCTGGCACATGCAATCACTATGCAAGCAAAGGCCATGATTAAACAGGTCAACCGATAAAATGTTTTGACGGAGAACCCACAAGGTCGCAGTATGGCTGACAGGTTGAGAGACTCTATGAGGATGAATCCTTCTATTTTCACAGGGTCAAATACTTCAGAGGATCCTCAAGAGTTTGTTGATGAGGTGCATAAGATCTTTATGGTTATGGGGTCCAAAGATACTGAGAATGTAGAATTGGCTTCCTATCAACTCAAGGATGTTGCACAGACTTGGTGCACGGTGTTTCTTGATAGCCGAGTTTTGGGAGGAGTTCCGGTAACTTGGGAGATTTTTAAGACAGTCTTTCTAGAAAGATTCTTTCCTCGAGATATGAGTGAGGCAAAGGTTGAGTAGTTCATAGACCTTAAACAGGAATCCATGTCAGTCAGGGAGTATTCCCTGATGTTTGTTAAGCTGTCCAGGTATGCTTCTTTCCCTAGTATTTAACAGCAAGGCTGAGATGAGCACTGAAGTTTGTTAAACTATCCAGGTAGTCTACTTCCCTTTTATCTAACAGTAGGGATGATATGAGTAGGTTCCTCACAGGAATCAATATGTATCTGGAAATGGAGTGTCTATCTGTGATACTCCATGATAACATGAACCTCTCCAGGTTGACGGAGCATGTCTAGTAAGTAGAGGAAAACTTCAAGAAGACGGGCATCGTGATGCTAGGAGGCCTACGGCTCAAGATCAGGCAGGTCCCAACCATGGAGGTCACAAAAATAATTTTGACGTCTGTGAGTAGTCCAGGTTCAAAAATGGGGCAACAGAGTTCTGGGGACTCTAATTCTCAGAGGAGTACAAAACCTACAGTAGGAATACCTAAGCCCAAGAATGCAAATGGAGGTAAGATGCAGCGTCGTAGAAAGTACTGTGCTAAGTGTGGTCGTGCTCACAGTGGAGAGTGCAGACAGGGCTCTAATGACTGCTTCGGTTGCGGTAAGAGTGGGCATATGGTTAGAGATTGCCCAAAAATTAGAGGTTAGGCTCGAGGTAATGTTCAACCTAGGCCTAATCCACAAGGTGCAGCAGTTGCTGAGCATCCTAAGAAGAACAGGTTTTATGCCCTAAAGGGCAGGGAGGAGCAGGAGAAATCCGCATATGTGGTCACTGGTGTGCTGCTAGCATTCTCAACTTCTGTTATGCTTTACTTGATCCAGGGTCTACGCTGTCCTTTGTAACTCCTTTGCCTGCCCTCACTTTTGATATATTGCCTGAAGTTCTGCATGATCTTATAGTGGGTAGTATACTTTTAGTAGAAAATGTAAGAGTTGATAGAGTGTACAAGGATTGCCCAATAGTTGTATGTTGTACGACTATGTGTGCATACTTGGTTGAGTTACCTATGAACGATTTTGACATCATTCTTGGCATAGACTCGCTTTATAGTTTTTATACTTGTTTGGATTTTCGTAGTAAGGTTGTGATATTTTGTTTCCCCAATGAACAAGAGCTCGTCTGTGAGGGGTACAACTCGAGTCGGCCTAATCCCTTGATTTCAAATCTTAAGGCCAATAAAATAATGTCCAAGGGGTTATTGTATCATATTGTGAGTGTTAATGATTTGGATCATGAAATTCCTTTCATAGATTCAGTGCCTATAGTGAATGAGTTCCAAGATGTATTTCCTGATGATTTGCCTGGTGTTCCTTCCCCTCAAGAGATTGACTTTTCTATCAACTTAGAACCCTATACTTAACCAATTTCAATTCCTCCATACATAATTGCTCAAGGTGAACTCAAGGAGTAGAAGTTGCAATTAAAAGATCTCACTAATAAGGATTTTATTCAGCTGAACATATCCCCTTGGAGCTCTCTAGTGTTGTTTGTGAAAATGAAAGATGAAACCCTAAGAATGTGTATCGATTATCGGCAGCTCAACAAAGTCACTATAAAGAATAAATATCCATTTCCCATTATAGATGACTTCTTCGACTATCTCCAAGGGAAGAGTTTCTTCTTGAAGATTGATCTACGTTTAGGGTACTACGAGCTTAGGGTTAGTGATGAAGATGTTCCAAAAATAGCCTTTCGTACCCGTTATGGTAATTACGAGTTTGTAGTTATGTCATTTGGTCTCACCAATGCGCCTGCTGCATTTATGGATCTCATGAACAAAGTCTTCCGTGAATACCATGAATCTTTCGTCATAGAATTCATTGATGACATTCTCATCTACTCTAAGACCAAGGAAGATCATGAACAACATGTGTGACTAACCTTGCAGGTACTTATACAACATCAATTGTATGCAAAATTCAGCAAGTAAGAATTCTAGCTTAGATCACTGACCTTCCTAGGTCATGTTATGTCCGACAAAGGTGTGGAGGTAGAGCCCACAAAGACTGAGGTTGTTAAGAATTACACCAAAACCTCTTACTCTCACAAATATTCGTAGCTTCTTGAGATTGGCTGGTTATTATCGCAGTATCGTGGATGGTTTTTCTTCCATTGTTGCCTCACGGACAGCTTTGACTAAGAAGAAGGACATGTTTGAATGGACGGAGACTTGTGAGAAGAGTTTCCAGGAGCTCAAGGACAGACTCAGTTAAGCCCTGGTGCTTACCTTGACTAAGTGTGGTGAGAATTACACTATTTATTTTGATGCGTCTAGGGTCGGTTTGGGTTGTGTTCCTATGTAGGGTTGTAAGGTGATATCCTATGCGTCCAGATAGCTCAAGGTTCATGAGAAAAGTTACCCCACTCATGACCTGAAGTTTGCAGTTGTGGTGCTTGAACTAAAGTTGTGGAGGCAGTACTTGTATGGGGTGCATGTGGATGTGTTCACAGACCACAAGAGTCTCCAGTACGTGTTCACACATAGAGAGTTTAGTCTAAGTCAGTGGAGATGGTTGGAGTTGTTAAAGGACTATGACATGAATGTCAAATACCATCCAGCTAGGGCTACTGTTGTAGCTGATTCTTTGAGTAGGATGAGCATGGGAAGTATATCACACATTGAGGATGGGAAGAAGTAGTTGGTGAAAGATATGCATATACAGGACAGACTGGGTGGTGCAAATAGTTTACTCTACTAGTGGGGGTGTTATATTTCATCCTAGTTCTGAATCATCCTTAGTAGCTGAAGTCAAGAAGGGTCAACATCTTGATCCTGTGTTGATGGAGATGAAGGCCTCAGTGCTGATTAGGATGAATGAGTCTTTTTCTTTGGGAGTTGACGGCATACATAGGTACCAGGACAGATTGTGTGTACTCATCGAAGTAAGTGCATGAATTCTTATATTATATATGTGAATATTGTGATTATGACTATTGGTAACTAAAATCCATAACTAGGGTTGTGAGAACCATGGGCGAATAATAAGAAAAAATATAACTAAAATAACAATTCTAGAATAGTGTCTTGCATGTATTTATAATTCTTTCTCTTACAAGTCTTTTTAACGAATGGCCAATGTTCGAACTCATCTTAATGCTACTTGCCGGACCAAGGAGGTAAATAATAGGAAAAGAATTATCAACATAGATTTAGTGTATAGTATCTTATAGGCTAGTATTGATTGTTACGAGGTAATAACTTAGTCAAATATCGAATACAATGTTTAATATGAGGTAAAGGTAAGGGTTAGTATAGCAAAACACGTAGCCGGACTAAGGTGTGGAGTCAAAATTTCTAGATGCGGGACCAAGGATTTACAAAAAATACTTAGCTTATCACTTTGCATGCACGATACTCGGAAAGAATTGTTATAGTTAGAATTATCATGTTAGGACCCTATGGAGATCACGTAAACCCTAGTTACTTTTATTAATTAATTAAACTCCAACATCTGAATCTCTTAGGTGTATACTTTAATTAGCTAGTTATTTTCATTCATTTAGAAATAAAAACCCTCCTTTTATTGTCTTTGTTTTCTAATGAATTAATTGACTAAATTATAGTAATAATATGTTGAAGTTAAGTCTGAACTATTTTCCTCGTGGGAACGATCCCAATCTCATTACTTGGGTTCTTGACTTGATACGACCGCTTTACTTCTTATTTGAGAAGTAAGTTTGAGAGTATCATGTACCATGTGTGGATGATTTGAAGACCAGCATCATTATAGAGGCCCATGGTTCAAGATACTCCATACATCCACGTTCCACTAAGATGTATGATGATCTTAAAAAGATCTATTGGTGGGATGGCATGAAGAAGGAGATTGCATATTTTTTCGCAAGGTCTCCTAATTGTCAATAGGTTAAGGCAGAACATCTTAATTCTGGCAGTGTTGCTCAGATTATTGAGGTTCCGACTTAGAACTGGGAGGCCATTGAAATGGACTTCGTGATTGGTCTTTCAAAGAGTAGGAGAAAACATGACTCCATATGGGTTATTGTGGACTGGATAATTAAGTCTGCCCACTTTATCCATATAAAGTCTACTTACGGAGCCAAAGATTATGCAAGACTCTTAACATTGATGAGATTATGAGATGGCATGGGGTTCCTTTGTCTATCATTTCTAATAGAGGATCTTTGTTCACTTCAAATTTCTGGCGATCCTTCAAAAAGAGCATGGGCACACAGGTGAAGTTTAGTACTGCCTTTCATCCTCACACTGATGGGCAGGCGGAGCGCCCCTTTTCAGACATCGGAAGACATGTTGAGGGCGAATGTGATTGACTTCAGAGGTAGTTGGGATGACTATCTGCCTTTGATAGAGTTCTCGTATAGTAACATCTATCACTCCAGCATTGGAATGGCACTGTTTGAGGCACTGATTGTAGGAGATGTAGATATCCAATTTGGTTGTTCGAGGTTTGAGAGTTACCAATTTTGGGTCCAAATATCATTCATGAGGACTTACAGAGGGTTGGGGTGATTAGGGACAGGTTGGCTAATGCTTACAGTCGGCAGAAATCTTATGCAGACAATAGGAAATGTCCCTTAGATATTGATTTTAGTGACAAGGTCTATTTGAAGATATCACCTATGAAGGGGGTGATGAGGTTTGGCAGGAAAGGAAAGTTGAGTCTGAGGTATGTTGGGCCATATGAGATCCTACATCGTGTGGGTGAGGTGGCCTGGCAGTTGGAATTGCCTGCGGAGTAAGCTTTTGTTCATCCAGTCTTTCATGCTTCTATGTTAAAGAAGTGCCTAGGTGATCAAGCATCGATTCTACCTGTTGAAGGTTTGGGGGTCGATATAGACTTGTCCTATGAGGAGGTACCTTTTGAGATTTTAGACAGACAGATCACGCAGCTGAGGAACAAGGAGATTGTCATAATGAAGGTATTGTGGAGGAATCATCTTGTTCACGGTGCTACGTGGGTGGACTTCTTACTCTTAAGTCTAAGTTTCCTCATCTCTCCGTTCTTTTAAGCTCTTGAGGTTAGACTTCCTACTCTTAAGTCTAAGTTTCCTCATCTCTCAATTCTTTGTGTCTATTGCATGATTGTGTATAGTAGCTATATAATTAGTTGACTTGCATTACTTTACATAGTTAGTAGTGTAATTCGGGTACGAATATTTCTAAGGGGCAATAATGTAACAACTTTAAAAAAGGATACGCTAAGTAATGCTTAATGTGTCTAGAATGTCTACGATTAGACCTACTTCACACAGATTGATGCGCGTAGAACTAGACCTCTAAACCCTTTCAATGGCAAAGCCAACTAACTTGGGGAGTTATTTGAACTAGTAAAGGTTGGGTCCAGCAATGTAGGGCTCTCGTATACGAAGATTTACTCGAAGGAGTCTTTACCGGACATTAACAGGGAATATCTTAAGTTTGAGGGTCTAGGGGTAAAATAGTTTTTTTCCAGGATAAGGGTAGTATTATAACCAGCCTAAATATATAATTAGTTATTTAATTAATAAGGTGGAGGGGCATTATGGGGAGAGAGGGCCGAAAATTTGTTCTTAGAGTGAAGTCTTGCTCACCCAGGTTCGAACCTAGGTGGAATCAATGAATTAAATTTGTTTTTAATTTAGGTTTGTAAAATAATGTACTTAATTAATATTTATTATTTATTAGCTGATATCAAATAAAATGGAAATCAGATTTTTAATCATTTAATAAAACCTTCTTTGACTAAGCCCTAAACAAGACTCCTAAGACTAATAAAACTCTCACTCTCTCACGTCTATCTTCTCACCATTCACGATCATTTTGTCTTCTCTTTCATGTTCTATTTGCCAAAATAACTTCAAGAACAGAAAGATAAATTAAGTTCATTAAACTTGAAGAACTAACAACGAAAGATAAAAACAAACAATTGAATCAATCAGATAGGCAATAAGAAGGTTGTCCGTCGAGTTTGGTGTTAAAGTTTCGGTGTTGGACGTGTGTTTGGAGGAGTTCTTTGGGTAGAAAGTCGAGGTTTGAACTTCAAAAAGGTATGGGTTCTCTTCTCTGTTGGTACCTTTCCCAAGAGACCCCTAAGGTCAAAAGTAATCTATTCCATAAACTAGGGTTGTTCCCCGTTGCATGTCCCTGTCACTAGCTCCCATTGAATCATAGGTTGGTTATGTTTGCTTGTACAAAACTAGGGATGAAATGTGTATTCATGCTGATTATGTGTTTGTATGTATGTTCGGAATTATGTGACTTATGTTAATGTTCTCAAAAAAAGTAACTACCTGTGTTAAGGTGTTTTGTCGTGGCTATTGGTCACAGTTTGGAATTTGAAATGGCATGTTACTTCTTTGTATTTCATGTACAAATGTTTATGTTAATCATGATGTTCATATTATTTGAAATGTGACTCCTGACTGGAATACAAAACGTAAATGGAGAAATAGGGTTAAGGGGATTCGAACTTGGTTGCTCCTGACTGGAAAATAATGTACGAAAAATAAAAAATGAGAGGAGTGGGATTTGAACCCACAATCTCTCGGTCAAGCTTCAGAAAAAAATGAAAAGAAAATAAATGTGAGGCATGGTAATCTAATCCACAACCTCTAGGCGGAAATGGAGAATTATAAGAAAAATAAATTGAGGATGTGGGGGTTCGATCCCACACCCTCATGGTCAACTCGAAAATGTCAAGGAAAAAGAAAAAAATAAAAGGGGTTGTGGGGTTCGATCCCACAACCCCTCGGCCAAGGAAGAGAAATTTCAAAGGAATGAAATTAAAAGGAAACAAAAATGTTGGGGCTCGATCTTGGGTCCACAAACTGTGTGGACAAAAATAAAATAAATGAAAAATGTAAATATTGTCCAAGGGATTCGAAACCGGGTTCCCTTGCCCAAATTCTGTATTAATACATAAGTCATACATGAATTAAATATTAAAGAATAATGTTGCCTACTTAGATCAAAATCGAGATCTTTGCATACATCCAAGATGCATAATTCTTGTACAACATAATCTTATGAAGATATGAATCACTTAAGCAAACTATGAATGAATCCTCATGGCTTGTATGTATAGACCCATAAGTCTAGCATACGTTTAATTTTAAGTGAACCTAAAATGTATCTAATGAAATGATATAACCCTAGAAGGGTTAAGTAAGAGGTTAGAACACACTGAATGTCCAAGTGCATTGGCACATGATGAAATGAATAGTGAAATTATGAAATGAACAATGAAATAATGAAATGAACAATGAAATGATAAAATGAACAATGAAAAGATCAATTGAACAATGAAATCATGAAAACCTAGAAGGGTTAATTAATAGTATGAAACACACTAAATAGGGGTAAGTAAGTATGAAGAGCAAATGTGCTAATGTTTATGAATATGGTGACAACATGTTATGAGACCAACGAAAAAGATGAGGGCAATCTCAAATAATCCTTAGTAAATTTTACCAAAACGTACTCACGTATGAGAGTGTAAATTTAATGAAAATACTAGTCTCTATGAAAACTCTAATGAAAGTATTAAGATTAAAAAACTTAATACTAATAATGATATGAGAAATTATCTATTGAGCTATGATGTCATCATACTAGAAGCCAGCTTCCATGACGTATGAGTTGAATGTAATGGAACTTTATACTGAGCACCGATAGACTAGCTAAGAGTTGTGATGCCTTCTTTCGGGAAGGGCAGAGGTACACGTTACTCTCATTAGATGTGATTGGCTGGCATGCTGCGTATGAGTCTCTTTATATCTCTTAATCTTCGAACCTATACTGCCACTATAGGGATCTGGCAGGATTCAATTGTCATGTACGCTAGCAAGTTTTGGGCCACTTTGGTCGGTGATTCCACCTCTTTTCGATGTAGGGGGGACACTGGATTTCATGATGCTCACATGATCTATGTCGGTTAAAGTTAAAGTTCCCCTTGAATAAATGAGATCAACCTCAAATGATGCACATAATGAAATGAATGATACCAAAGGTGTTAGGATAGGATAATCAAGAGGTGAGCTAGACTCAAGTTATGACACTAGGTCATTCTTGATCATTGCACAATGAACCCGATAAAAGTCTTAAACTACATCCTAGGTATAGATGGTATTCACACTAGCCTATGAATGAAATGACATGAAGTACTTATGAATGTATGAAGCAGACTCTGTGTTTGCTAAAGAAGGCTCCCTAGTTGAGGTCCCATATGTTGAGCCCTCATTTTGGGAAGTCTTGATCTCATGTCCATGATTCCAAGGTCTTATGGCATATGAACGATTGATATGAAAAATGTTATGTGTTATATGCAATATATTATGTGCAATGTAAAAGATGTTATGTGTTGTGTATAATATGATAATTTATGATGATGCATGTAATAATTTATGGCTTGACTTTCCTAATCCAAATTTGGCAAGTCCACTTACTTTCCTAACCCAAATTTGGCAAGTCCACTGACTTGCCTTTCCATAATTAAGTTGTTAGGAAATAGTTGTTCTTACTATGCATGTACTTGGTATGTGCTTGCATATACCCATACTTAGTACAAATACAATTCTACAATTTTAGGTGCAGGCACAGGTGGAGGCTAGAGCTTACAGGTTGACGTTGTAGCTATCCGGACGTGGATCTTTCATCCGGACATGGTAGTCCCTCATGCATTCGAGGATGTCTATTGTTATTATCTATCTTAGATTTAGGCTATAGCAAGTGGAGCATGTTCCACTAGTGTTTCTTTCCACTTTTGTGCAGACTTTGTATTGGTGTCGTTTTGGCAAAAATACGTTAATGCAATTATGAACTATTTCTTTCATTTGATTATCTCTGTATTAGTGATTTGCGAACTTTTATGAGTTTAAATAGAATGTCTTATATGAATGTGAGGTAACAAAAAGTTCTAATTTTCCGCTAAAATTAACCTGGATGAAGTAGGTATTAAGTATGTAGGCTTGTCTGCGACCTCTGAGATGTCAACGACGCTGGTTTCATCTGGGATCTAGATTCTGGTCGTGACAGTAGGTCCTTACCTTCCATGAACGATGACACTATCTAGCTATTGATGTTTTTTTAGTCGTAAAGACATTTAATTCTGTCTCTTTCTATTTGAAGACGATTGTTGTATATGTCTATATGTGGCCTTTGTTGTAACGAAGTAAGGGCTATGCCCGAATGTTGTATTCGACGTAGATGTTTTAAATGAGACAATTATACTAGGCTTCTTATTAGAATATGTTAATGTATTATGTATGTCAAATAATAGTAGAAGCCTATGTAGTGCTTGCTACGCGAGGAGTCTATGTAAACTCCTTATATGTATATTATGTGTAAGCGAGAGGTCTATGTAAACCTTAATGTAGAAGTAGATGAAATTTTTTAAATTTTCCATAATTTAACCTATGCAATGTGATGAAGAATGCTAATAGGTTAATCTTAGTCCTCTTCGAGGATGATGAGATCGGTTATTCTAGGGGGTGCTCCCTTGATGTGACAATTTGAGTGGATTTGCAACAGATAGAAGCAGTGAAACAATGACATAGACCTACCTCTACTATAGGTATCAGAAAATTCTCGGGTCTAGAGTGTTATTACAGAAGGTTGATTGAAGGATTCTCATCCATAGCCTAACCATTGACTAGGTTAACCCAGAAGATGATAAAGTTTCAATCGTCAGATGATTGTGAGAAAAGCACTGTATAATTGAAAACTAGATTGACTACAACTCCTATCTTGACTCTACTAGAGGGTTCAGATGGTTTTGTGATTTGTTGTGATGAATCTAGAGTTGGCCTAGGTTGTTTTTTTTGCAGCGAGATAAGGTTATAGCTCATTCTTCTAGACAACTTAAGGTGCATGAAAAAGAACTATCCAACACATTACCTCGAGCTTACAAAAGTGGTGTTTGCGCTCAAGATCAGGCGACACTACTTGTATAGTGTTCATGTAGATATGTTCACTGACCATAAGACCCTTCAATATGTGTTCACCCAGAAAGAGTTGAATATTCGCCAGAGGAGATGGTTTAAGTTCCTTATGGATTATGATATGAGTGTGCTTTACCATCCTGGTAAGGAGAATGTAGTGGCATATGATCTTAGCAGATTATTTATAGGGCGTTTAGCCCATGTTAAGGAACAAAGGAAGGAACTAGTGAAGGATGTTCACAGGCTTGCTTGCTTTGGAGTTCGCCTTATGATCATATGAGGCAATGGTTTAACAGTTCAGAATAGGACAGAATATTCTTTGGTAGTGGAGGTTAATGAAAAAGCAAGAAGTGATATAAACTTGCTTGAACTTAAGGGTGCAACCAATAATAAGAGAAAGGAATTTTTATCCCAAGGGGAATATCTTATACTTCGCTACAAGGTTGGATTATGTATTCCGGATGTGGGCAAGTTGATACATCATATTATTGCAGAAGCCCATAACTTCAGATATTCTACTAATAGAGGTACCATTAAGATGTACCGCAATCTGCAGAAGTCTATTAGTGGAATGATATTAAGAGGGATATAACAAATTTTTGTGAGTAAGTGACCCAATTGCAAGGAGGTAAAGGTAGAACATCAGAAACCAAGAGGTATGACTCAAGAGATCGACATTCCTACTTGGAAGTGGGATGTCATAAATATGGATTTCATTACATGTTTACCTCATACTCATAGACAACATGAATCCATTTGTGTGTTAGTTGAAAGGATGACTAAGTCTTCTCACTTTTTGGCGGTCAAGATAACAAAGTCTATGGAAGACTATGCCAAGCTTTACATTTATGAAAATGTGAGGTTGAATGGGATTCCCTTGTCTATCATCTCCATTATAGGTTTGTAGTTTACCTCTCATTTATAAAAGTCTTTTCATAAAGGTCTTGGTAATTAAGTTAACCTTAGCACAAAATTACATTTGCGGAAACATGGACAGGCAGACTATACCATTGTGACCCCATAGGATATGTTGAGATCTTTTATGATCAGTTTCAAGGATAGCAGGGATGATCCCCTTCCCCTTATAGAGTTCACATACAACAATAGCTATAATTCCAGCATACAGATTGCTCCTATGAGGCAATGTATTGGCGTAGATGTAAATATCCTCTTGGTTGGGTTGGAGTAGGTTAAATAGATTTGATAAGACCATATTCAGTCCTTTATGCTACGGAGAAAGTGAAAGTCATTACAGATAGACTTAAACATCCCAGAGTCATCAGAAATCTTTTGCACATGTAAGGAGAAGGGAAGTAGAGTTCCAAGTTGATGATAGGGTTTTCTGGAAAATGTTACCTATGAATGGGACGTTGAGAATTGGCATGAAAGGAAACTCAATCCTAGATATGTAGGCCCTTACAAAATGTTTAAAAAGGTTGGAAAAGTGTAACATGAGTTGGAATTGCTAGCAGAATTAGCAGCAATGAATCCGGTCTTCCACATCTCACTTTTGAAGAAATGTGTGGGTGATCTAATTGAACCATATAATCTATCAAGAAACCTTTCCTTATCAATATTGAACCATTCTATTAAGTTCTACAAATAAAAAGTGAATTCGGAGAGTTAAAAGCTTACATTTAGCTTCAAGACTTGTCAAAAATGACGGAATAATCAAGGGATGGGTCTTTATCTCTAAAAGTCAAAAAGTACCAAATAGCTTCCTCTAATAAAGAATGCTTCTGTTGAACATTTACGGACTTAATTTCTTTGGTCCTCCACTTAAGAACATAACTATCAAGAATAGTAATTGGTTCCTCCTCAATTGGATGTCTTTATCTATGACAATTGAATCCCACTTAATGATATAGCCCCCATCTCCGTGTTATATCTTCAACATAGACACATGAAATACAAGATGTATTCCGAACAAGGGGGTAGAGCTAATCTATACACCACAGGTCCTACGCATTCAAGAACCTCGAAGGGACCTATATATCGCGGATTGAACTTACCCTTCTTACCGAATCTCATCACCCTATTCATGGGTGCTAGCTTCAAAAGGAAATTTTCTCCAATCTGAATATCCATGTTCCTCTCCTTTTCTTTTGTCTACTTCGACTGCTAGAAGTTTAGCTTAAATGTTCCTCACCTTATCTAGATCATCCTTCACTAAGTCGACCCCCAAGGGTTTTGCATCTCCATCCTCAAACCGACCTTTGGGTGATCTACAGCCTCTCAAATATAACGCCTCAAATGGTGTCGTATCGATGATTGAGTGAGAACTATTATTGTAAGAGAACTCACGTAGTGGTAAGAACTTATCCCAATGCCTTCCAAAGTTATCATAGAAGCTCTCAACATGTTCTCCGTCACTTGAATAGTCCTTTTCGATTGTCCATCTGTCTAAGGAAGAGAGTTTGTACTAAAAGTGAGTTGCATACCCAATTCATCATACAAATTTCTCTAAAACATAGAGGTTAAAAGGGTACCACGATATGATATGATAGAAAGTGGCACCCCATGCTACCTCACTATCTCTTTCACATAGATTTTAGCTTGTTGTTCCACATTGTAATCTACCCTTACCATAATAAAATGAGTTGACTTAGTTAATATAACCACAACGCAAATAGAATCAAGCTTCCCCAAGGACATAGGAGACAAACTACGAAATCAATCGTTATTCTTACCCACTTCCATTCTGGAATCGACATCCTTTGAAGTAATACAGTAGGTCTTTGATGTTCATGCTTCACTTATTGACAATTCTGACATTTTGCTGCAAATACCGCAATGTCTTTCTTAATCCACCACCACCAATAAATTCACTTCAGATCTCTATACAACTTGGTCAGACCCGGATGAATAGAATATTGCGAATCATGAGAATCCGACAATAATTTTTGAGTCACATCATCTACTTGAGGAACACAAATTCTACCCTTATTTTTGAGTACCCTATCTGCATCAAGAGTGGTCTCTTGGGACATACCAATTGAAATTTTTGATCTAATCTCCTCTAAACTCCCATATTGAAATTGTTTGTCCTTGATCTCCTCCATGAACATGGACTCAGATTCAATACTAGCTAACACCCCCCCTCTTTCGGAGAGGCTCAACTGCACGAACTAAGATTCTAAGGAATGTATTTCCTTACCCAAAGGTCACTTGGCTATACATAAGTAAGCAAAACTACCCATACTTATTTCTTTTCTACTCAAAGAGTCTGTTACTACATTTGCCTTACTCAGATGGTATTGATTTGGCACATCATAATCCTTGAGTAAGTTCATCCATCTTTGATGTCTCAAATTCATATACTGTTTAGTGAATATATGCTGCAAACTGTGATGATCATTATATATCTCACATTGAACACCATAAAGATAATGTCGCCAGATCTTAAGAGCAAACACCACCAACACTAACTCCAAATCATGAGTGGGATCTCATGCACCTTAAATTGACGTGAAACATAATCTATGATGTTCTTATCCTGCATCAATGCATCACCCAAACAAGAATGTGGAGTGTAATAATAAAAAATTAACCCTCTACCAGTAATGCTAAGATGGGCGCAGTGGTTAAAAGAGTCTTAACATCATGGAATCTCTCCTCACATTCGCAGACCATACAAATGGTATCTCTATTTTGGTCAAATTGGTCAAGTTAGTAGCAATTGAAGAAATATTCTAACAAAACGACGATAATGACAAGAGAGTCCCATGAAACTCATAATTTCAGTAACCAAACCTGGTCGTACCAATTCTTAACCTATTCAATCTTTTTGTGATCTACCCTTACTCCTTCCTTGACACTACATGCCCCAAAAACGCAACCGATTTCAATCAAAATTTAAACTTGGAAATTTTTTCATATATTCTTTGCTTCCCTAGAACATCCAAAACAGTAAGAGGATTATCAACATGCTCTTTTTCACTTCTCAAATGTAACGACCGGAGAGTACCCCGTAGAAATTACTGGCGTACTCGACCCCGAAGGAGTCTTATACAAGCACTTAGCATAATCGTTACTGCATAATAAACTTGAAATAATGCGGACATTAAAACTTTTTATAATAGGAGTTCAAACTCCTTTTTATAAAGCAAATTAGTAAGCATCTAATACCATTCTCATACTAAGACTATCAACTAATGCGAGTTTAAAAGAAGTCTAGAAATAGGGTCCTTAGCCCACTAGACACAATAGTCTATATGAACAAAACTTCATACGAGAAGATCACTAAGTCTATTACATCAATAGAAAAATCATAAAGTGGCATCAAGTGCATTAGTCCTCAGAATATTTGAGGACCTACCACAAGTCTTGGATATAAGAAGTCCAAGCTTTCTTCAAGGAAGTAGGAGAAAACAAATTAGTGGAACCTATACTCATAAAAGAAAAGGGAGAAAGGGGTTAGTCCAATTAATGCACTAAGTACGGAGAAATGCATAAAACCTTTGAAACATAAGAAAGGGACATTTACATTGATACGCTCAAACTTACTTATCAAATGAGAAGTAAAGCGGTCGTGTCAAGTAAATAACCCAACTAGTGAGGTTGGGATCGTTCCCACGAGGAAAATAGTCTAGACTTATCTTCAACCTGTTATTACTATTGTTTGGTCTATGACTTCCTCGGAAAGTAAAAACAATAAAATAGGTTTCTATTTCTAAATGAGTGAAAATAAATAACGAACTTGAAAAAGACACTTAAAAGCTTTAACAGTTAGATTTTAATCAATTAATCAAAGTAATAGGGTTTACGTGTTCCCCACAGGTTCATAACTTGATAATTCTAACTATAACAATTCTTTCCAAGTATCTTTCATGCAAAATGATAAGTTATGTATTTCTAAATCCTTGGTCCGGCATCCAGAAAATCTCACTCCGCACCTTGGTCCGGCTACGTGTGTTGCTATCCTAACCCTTATCCTTACCTCATATTAAGCATCGTATTCGATATTTGACTAAGTTATTACCTAGTACCAATCAATACTAGCCTATTAGATAGTATACACTTAATATATGTTAATAATTCTATTCCTATTATCTACCTGCTTGGTCCGGCAAGTAGCATTAAGGCGAGTTCTAACGTTGGCCATCCGTTAAAAAGACATCTAAGCGAAAGAATTATTAATACATGCAAGACACTAATCTAGAATTGTTATTTTAGTTAGGGTTTATCTCAATATTTGCCTATGGTTCCCACAACCCTAGTTATGGTGTTTAGTTACTCATAGCCATAAACACAATATTCAACGATAGTAGATAAGAATTCATGTACTTACTTCAATGAGAAAGATTAAAACCCAAAAGTTTGCTTGATTAATATCCAAAAATCACTTGCAAGAATACCAAAATCCAACACTATTACACAAAGTCTAAAAATCTGATGTCTAATCTCATAGAGTCTAACAATACGGAGTCTAACCTCAAAAACGAGGTTTTTTGAACTATGTATAAAAAAACAAAAACCTAATTAAACAAGGATTCTAATTGCTGGAAATCTGCCTAAACGCGGCTGGATCGACGGACCTCGCGACGGACTGTCGTGGTCACGTCGGACCGTCATGGACTCCGTCGTCCCATACTTGTGCAATTTCTTCTGCTGCTCTCTTCATTCCCCTCGACGGCAAGTATGACGGACCGTCATAGGCATAACGGTCCGATGAGGGTCTTCGTTCTGAAACACTTTAACTCTTGGAATCTGGGTACTGGGATCACTTCTCTGAACTTCATGACGAACCTGCAGGACGGACCGTCATAACTACGAAGGACCATCACAAGCTTCGTAATCCTACACTTGGTCAGACTTCCCCATCTTCCTTCTGCAATTGCACTACGCTGCCACCTACGGACCGTTACAAGCACGACGGACCGTCATAAGCTCCGTAGGTGGTCTCTTCTGCATTTCTTCGCTCAAAATCTCCGCATTCAGCTTCGGACAGATTTCCTGCAGAACAAAGAGAAACTTATATAAAAATTAGCACAAAAAGGCTTTTGGACACACTAAACTTAAGGGAAAAAGTATTAATAATATCGTGAAACCACGGTATATCATACAAGTATAGTATGCAAGTAGGAGGTTTTAGAAGAACATTTCACATCATCAAGACAACACATAAGATAATACCTCAATAATGTCTAAACTACAATGAAGGCATGACCTTAGCACTTCCTAGGGTCCACTTGTGCAATGTAGAGTTAGCATCCCATACTACAAACCCTACCAAACATTCCCATAGAAACTACCTTGGACACACATATTAAATTTTACATTAATTTAATAGACATATTATCATAATCATCTAATAACTACAAAGAACCCCCTACATCAACCTCCTAAGCCCACTAGTGCATTATATAAGTGATGTACAATGCCCTCACTTCTATTTAGTAAACTCATTAGAATGTCATAGACTAGTTCATACTTCTTCATTATTTCATTACTTTAGGATGATCAACCATAACCAACATAGACCATGAGATCTTCCATAGAATCTGGCATCATAAAGCCCCACGCCAAGAAAGGTGTTTACTTACCAAGGTAGAACCTACATACTAGCTACTATGTAGATACACTACCTGTGTCCTAGTGGGCACTTAGTAAAGGGAGAGGGAGATTGCTTCTACGGAATCTACCTATTGAATTAGCGGAGGAGTCCCCATCTCATGAGTATCATTAGGATTAACCAACCTCTTTAACTAACGGAAGAGTGTTTTCCTCATTGGTCATATCCTCTCCGTAATTAGAATACTTTCCCAATTTAGTACCAATGTTATTTTAATTTATTCACATGTTTGAAGAGTAATACATATTCATTCAATACAATTAAATATAAATCTATTAGATTCATTAGGTGAGAATGTAGTTTCATCCTAGAATCAACATACATATGCGAGTAGCCTTTTAATAATCTCAATTATGGTGTTTTCATGAGGACTATAGTTTCATTCAATACAATATACCAAGTTCATTATACATAATTAAAGACATATAATAGATAAATTTCAAGAGAATGGGAATCATCCCGATTGCCTTTCTTGCATTCTTCCATAAGTCATACACCTTGCAAGCAAATTCAAACTCTATGTACAATATTCTTCTTCACATATACAACCCTAAAATTTACCCTCTTTTCATGGTTAGAAACTAAATATCATGATTTACCCTCATCCACATCACAATAGGCATGAAAAAAAGATTCTACAACTAGATAATCATAAATTACAATGCATCATGTGCACATCTATTGAATTCATCAATCAACATTCAAGAAATTACGTAATAGGGTACAAATGGGTTCTTGGAATATTTTCACAATAGAAACTATTAATTAGTCCCAATAAATTCATAATTCAAGGCATATAAGATAAAAAATGATTTTGGATTGAACCCATGGCTAGATTAAAGTCCCTAGTTTTTTGTCACAATATAGAATTCAAAAATAGAAGTTTGGAAGGGAATCATTGATAAACTAATCCATGAATCAATATCCCCATGCCTTAATTGACGATTGGCTATGGAATTGAAGTGAAAACATGAGAATTTGTTCTTCTTCTTCAAGCTCCCAATTGCTCTTTAATGGAGGTTGAGTAGAGATAGAATTTTTAAAGATAAGTAAGAGTGATTATGGAAATTTACTTGAATGGGTAAAAATGACTTAAAACTGACCCTAAATCAATATATAACCCTCACCTACAAATAAACCTTATCTATAATATTCAAAAGGCCCCTCACTTAATTGGGTCTTTTAGTGAAGTTAAATTGAATTAAAAACACGACAGAATCCATGACTTGGCTACGTATCGCGGGGGCACTTCCAAATCTTTTTTCTTGAATCCGTTTTCAGGCAAGGATCCTCGTGAATGCCCTATGCCGTGAGGAACTTTTTTCCTATCAAGTGTGGAGGGAGCGACGTGCAAGGTCCTCCAAATCTTTGTTGTTCGCAGGCTACTTTGACAGCTTGCCAATGTTTGCGTCCTCTTCAAAGACCCTTCAGGTGGTCCTTAGGGAGTCGTTACTATTCATTTTGACCCTATAAATATAATATTACCTATTTGAAGTCTTTTTACTAGTTTTAGACTTCATATGACACTCACAATCCTTCACAAAACGTAAGGACATCGACTAGTTCAATTTTCCTAATTTCCGGACGTCAAGGTTGTCCTTTTAAATTTAGGCTCTAATACTTCTAAATCATGTTTATTATATTAGTATAGGTCTGAAAACATCATATTAAGCAATATTTAACAAGTGAGTCTCTTGTCTAGTTCATAGGACTTCTGGAGAGTTACACAAAAAACCAAAATATTATCAATAAAGACTTCACCGAAAAATCATGAAATTGTTTGAATAGCCCATTCATCAAGATCATAAAGGCTGCAGGCGCATTAGTCAACCCAAACGACATCACCAAAAATTCATAATGCTTATAATGAGTCATAAACAGCGTTTTGGGTACATTTTCCGACCTAGTTTTTAATTGATGATACACGGATCTTAAATTAATCATATAGAAGATTGTTGCACCTTCCAATTGATTAAAGTGATCATCTATTCCGTGCAAGGGATACCCATTCAAAATAGTGAATCAACTCCATTGTCTGTAATCTATATACATCCTCATGCTACCATTATTCTTCTTGACAAATAAAATTGGAGGACGCCATGGGGAAGCACAAGGATTAATAAATCCCTTATAAAGGAACTCTTGGATTTGAGCCTTAAGCTCTCTCAATTGTGCCGGATCCATGCAATACGAAGGAGTGGAAATGGGACTAGTACCAGGCCCTAAGTCATACAAAAATCTATGTCTCTATCAGGAGGAAAGCCAGGAAAATCATTAAGAAATACTTCATTAAACTCAGACACTACAAGAATTGACCAAATGGACGAAGCCTCACTTTCAACATCCCTAACGTGAGCCAAATGAGCTAAGAAACGTTGCTCTACTAGTTTACTATCCCGTATGAAGGATATAACCTTAACTTTCATAGGCTTGTACACCCCTTACAACTCTAATCTTTCCCTTCCCGGAATTTCTAGAGTCAAAGACTTAGTATTATAATTAAGTACATCATGATAGGGGGACAGCCAAGCCATGCCTAAGATAATATCAAAATCAGTCATATCTAAAATCACCAAATCAGTCCATGTTTTAAATCCCATAAACAAAATAGGGAAAGCATGATAGGCTTGGGAGACTATAACTGACTCTCCATCATGTTGGTGGAAAATACCTAATTTATGCATCCTCATAACAATTCAAAATGAACTCATAAGCATCTTCAGCCTCTGAACAAAAAAATATCGGACGCTTGAGCTCCATAAACTTGGTTGACATATTATTCTCATTAATAGACATCACAGAACCCAAAAATGACAAAAGACGACATTGTTACCTCCCACTTCACTCGTCATGGAAACGGTTCTAGCTACCAGGGGATTAGTATGGGCTTGAGTGGGTGGAAGCATTCCTGTACCAGCCAACCCTTTCAAGAATGATATAATTTGTTTAATTAACACCAGATCGATGGGAGGGATCCCTGTCCCTTCAGCCTACACTCCTTCCTCCTATTCAACCTCGTCAACATCTTCAATCTCAACTTCCTTTTAAATCTCCTCATTGTGTTCCAGAGGATTCTCATTCACCGAATTATTGTCAATCAGCGCCTTATTCACATCATGTGTAACTCTCCCAAGGCCTCTACCGATAGCTCTTCCTCTACCTCTTCCTCAACCCCGACCTCTTGTTGTGGGTGCCTTTGATGGAACATTGACGAGAGCTATGAACCTAACATTGTTGTGCCTAGTATTAATCATCTACACAAAAAATAGTGAAAGATGTTAGATACAAATTTGAATTCAAAGATACCAATTGGAATCAAGTCATAGCACGATGGAGACAAGAGAAAATTGAGATTTCCTAAAGTTCTATAACCTCTCAAAGAAAAGTCAAGTTGTCCCCATATGATTCCGCGAGACTCTCTTAGAATCATTTTGGTACATCGAGATTGACAAACCTAATCTCTTATACCGACTTTGTCACGATCCAAAGTTGTTCATGATTAGCACCCTTACCTACAAGCAGGTGGGAAAACCGCTACTACTATCCAAGTCAAGCAATTATTCTGTAACTAAGGCATTTAATTTAAGGAGTTGAATGACTAAAAGTGAAATTCCATTACTAAACAAAGATCTAACAACTAAAATTTGTGGAAGATAAACCTAAGATCTGAAAATCAATGTACCAAAACTACTAGCGAAAACTAAGTCTAAACAATAAAATACAAATAAAACTATTTTAACTAAGTAAAACAATGGTCTAAGTCTAAAAATTGTGGAAATAGACTAAAGAGAACTCCGTGGAATTCTGGAAGATGAATCTCACCCTTAAAGTCGATATGATGATATCTAATCTCCTAAGAAAGGTCTGTCAATAGCCGCTTGAAGATGCCCAACACTCAACAAAAATAAGGGCATGTGCAGAATCAGTACACAAATATCTTATATTGGTAGGATCACGAGACTATCCAACTATTTCAATATAAATAAGTCAAAAAAACATTATCTTCACATGCATATATACCAACATAAAAAACCTTATCAACATGACAATTCTATTACACAATTCAAATGCTTAACACATCATTGGTCCTCTAAAGGAATCAAAACTCAAACTGTAAGTGCTCCGATGTGGTACGAGATTCCAGTTAGCTTGCTAAAACGTGGAAATCCGATCTCATACTTATTCCGTAATTTTACAACCTGATCCAAAATTTATGTCGTAGCATGGAAATCCGATCCAAGTTAGCTTTCAAGAACGTGGGGATTCAATCCCCATTCACACATTACAATCAAAATAAAAATTAACTCATTTAGATCACACATTAAATCATGATTTCATGACTATACTATTCATCTATATGAATTACAACAACATAATCAATGTTGTAAAATTCATATACATACAAGTACCATAACGAAGGGAGAACATGCATACATCACACAATCATTAAATTACAACCATCACCTACCTTGAAACAAGCTCAAAACCTTAAGAAACTTGATCCTTCCTTTTTCGAATTTGTTCTGCTTGTTCTTGGTCTACAAACAATTTAGAATACAAGGGAATCAAAAGAAAATCACTAATTACCCGGATTACTAATAATTCTAGGAATCCTAGATCATATGCATGATCCCAACTAGTATAATTAGAGTTAATTGCACCATAGAATCTACAAGAAACGTTTCCCCATCAATATTGACCCATTCAATTATGTTCGACGGATTGAAAAGTAAATTTTGAGAGTGAATCTTACCATTAGCTTCAAGAGTGGTGGTAAACGAGTTGGAATAGTACAAGGTATTCTTTAGCTCAAAAAGACAAAAAAATTCAAATAAAGTCGTTTAGAAATTTTATTTACAATTTTATTCGCGACTCTTTGGCCACAAAGGCACCCATCCCTCTGTAGCAGCGTCGCTGCAGCGGTATTTCAAAACCAGTGAGTTCCTCAAAAATTCAATAACTTTTAAGTCTGGTCCATACGCAACGCTTCATTTCATTTCAGCGGCAATTATTGGGACTTTGAGCTCTTAGAAATTCCCCTATTTTGTAACATATCAAAACCCACTGCGCTCTGAAAATACCTTTAACCTTAAGATTGATTCCGGAGATCGACTTATCCAAATTCAATTCCATAAAGTCATATGGATTCCCTAACGAGTTATCTGATCGATTATGTAATTGATTCATATTTACTCCACCCAATCGCTACAACATTTCCCTACACCTTGATGACTCCGATTATCTCCAAATCCGAATAAGGTTGGAAAAATACTAACACAACGAAAAAGTTTTCTGGCTCCAATATTTCACTTTTTGGCATTTCTATAATGACGGAACCTGATCATTACAGTTTAGGGATTTAACTAAAATTTAGTTTAAATATTTTAAGTTAGAATCAATACACGAAAAGCAAATACACTTAAATAAATAACTAAAAACAAATTAAATAATTAAATTGGGCTCAAGACTAGTTTTCGTCCGCTTGAACCGGTTACTTGGGCCAAACTGCTAATTTTGGGCTTTTAAACACATTTTCAACATGTATGCTCCATTGTATACTATATGGGGTCAATTGGTAATTTTAATATGAATTATGATAGGATAAGTTATGGTTGAATAAGTTTTGTTTGGATAAACTATTTTTCAATAAGTTTTGTCGGATTAGTTATGATGGGATGATTTATGTTGAGATTAGTTCTTGTTGAGTGATTGGTTTGTCTTATTCAATATAACATACAACACATAAATTTTAAGAACAAGTATTTTTTACAAAATTACCCTTCACTTCATTTAGTTTATAATCTTTTCTTTGCAATCTTTAGGGATTCATATTTTAATATAACACTTTCATTTTATTTAGCTTAAATATTTTTTTTTATTCCCATGATAAATACCATATGTATTTAGAAATATTTTTTTCTTATTTAGCTTAAAAATAGAACGTCTATCTTAAATTTATTAAAGTGAAAGAAGATTTATGAGAAATTAAAATATATTTTAAACATAAGAATTAGTCAAATAAATAAACGAATAAAAATTATATTTATATAGAGTAATTTTTTAATTGATTTTATGAATAATTATCATAAAAATAAGTAGTGAAGGTTTAAATGGTTATTTGGCATTATCTAGTTTATCGTGGGATAACATATCAAAGAATTACTATACGGATAACTTATTCCGGCATTAATTCTTATATGGGGATAAGTTATCGCAAGCTTTGCAACCAAACAAGGGAATAAAGGGTACATAAAATTTATCCCAGAATAAACTCTCCTTATCCATCACATCAAACACAACCACTGAAAAATATAATAAGATTTAGGATCCATGACTTATCTAGAATTTTCTCAAAGGATTTCCACTTTAAAGAAATATATAAGCAATTCAATTACTTTGTCAGGATCATATTCATTAAAAATTAGTTCAAATACATCACTGTAATTTTCTCCGATGATGAGAATAAAAAGTTATCTATTTTTTACTATTAATGCATACCTATTTAATTGGCTATTGATCGTTTTATCTTTTGTGGAGCTTTTTGTTTGACCCCCCCCCCCTCTCCCCCCACGAAATCTCTCTTCTTCCAGGTGAGCTGACTCTGAAGACGACATAAAAAAGAGTTGAGTTCCTTCAATTTTCCTGTCTCCAACTTTCTATCTATTTTATCTTTCACTTTGCTTTTTTTCTCTCACTATTTTTCTTTGATTTCTCATCATCTTATTCCATGAGTTTTAATTAAACTTTGTCATATTTTGTTTATTTTTTTAATATTGCTTTCAATTTTTTCTGCTTTATTTTGTTGGTATGTGGCTATAGGTATGTTGCATGGACAAAATTTCTATGTTGAATCCCCTTCTTCTTCGTATCCTGTGAACAAAATGGTAGACCTATCTCAATTTTGTATTGATAAATCCTATTATAAGATGATACAATAAAAAATTTCTTCGGCCATATACCAACAAAGACCTCAAAATTCAATTTGTTATGCTGTAGATTTCTCTGTCTTTCCTTTTTTTTTCATTCATCTGAATCATTTTGAGAGTTACCAAAACATTCATTTGTAAACACTAATTGTTAGACTAAAGAAAATGGTTTTTTGTTTCAACAATGGTTACTCATCAGTGGCATGGCAAAGTGTGGAGAGTCTATGTAATAAAAAATTGAATTTATGTGCTTCACTCTTTCTATATTGAAAAAATAAGTAATGTGAGTTGTATTTTATATGGGCCTATTTTCACTAAAAAAGTACTACTTGTAATATTAAATACTTTATTAATTAATATAAGTATTTCGAACAAGATAATCTTACATAGAGCGTTAGGAGCACACGAGGAAGACATCCTCACAGAGAAAAACAGAAGTGATAGTCATCAATTGGTTTCTACCTCCTTTCCTAAATTTATATGATTAAAACCGTCATCGATAGAAATATTGTAGAGAATGTGTGGTAACCCTAATGGGTGGAGGAGAACCAATTTATTAAGGTTATGATTTAATTTTTTATGTCCATCAAGTAACCAATATACGAACAAGATCTATTCCTTAATAAATATTATTTGTGGTATTAATTGAATTACAAATAAACTTGTATCATAAATAGGAATAACTCATAATAATTTTAACATTCTCCCACTTGTCCCAGTAACCATATATAATTAATATTTAATAAACATTAGTTATGCATACAATAATTCTCTTCTATAATGTACATCATACATACCACAATAAAACAAACTACTAATGAGAGTTATGGCGGCTGTAAATAAATTTTAAGGTACATACCTCCTTCCATATACTACTACATTAGCAATTTATCATACTAGGTTCATAAGCTATAAAAACATATAACATTACGGTCCACAATAATGTCTCATACACACTTATCTTGTAGTATATAAAATCATAATGTGTACACAATTATGAGAAACAAGATACGCATTAATGTATATCTGAAACACATAATTTGAGCTCATAGTGTAAAACATCATAAATTTATTAATCATAAGTACAACCAAGATCCATTATTTGAACATGTTCTTTAAATGTCTTTTATTGTAAGTCATTCGTTAACGAATCTATAATAATTAGATCAATTTTAATATTATTAAGTAAAACTCTTTGTTTTTGCATTTCATCCTTGAAAGTAAAGAACTTTAATTCCATATGTTTGACACATTTGGAGTACTTATCATTCTTGGAGAAGAATACTGCTGCAACATTATCAAAATAAATTTTCAGCTGCTAGGTAATGGTACTGACAATCCCAAGTCCTGAAAACAAAGTTTCTCAGCCATAAAGTATGAATTGTAGCTTCATAACGTGCCATAAACTCTTTTGCAGCTTTTCAGTGATTAATTCAAGGGATACTTTGATATCTTCCTAACATTCTAACCATAAAAGTTTATATACAATTTTGTGAAAGTTTGAACATACATGAAACATTCAACAATAGAAGATTAAGGAATTCAAATCATCTCCATTCGTTCTACATCATTCTTTGGGCATAACATGAGATTAAATTTGTCCCTTTTTTTAATAGGAACTATTCCTACTGAACAAATGTTCATGTTAAATCTCTTCATAACACTTTTGTTAAAGCTTTTTGAGACAGTTTCAATAATCCTTGTGATCTATCACAGAATATTTCTATCCATATCACATCGGATGCCTCATCCATATATTTCATTTCAAAGTTCATAGAGAGAAAATCTTTCGTCTCACGCAATATGCTTAAATCATTATCAACATGTAAAATGTCATTAACATACAGGACAAAAAATTTAAACTTTCTCTCATTGATATTTTGGTATATACACTGCGTAACAACACTAAAAATGGATAAAATAAAAAATGCTTAATGTGTAAAGAATGCCTATGATTAGACCAGGGTTCACACAGACAGATGTGTGTACAAACACACCTCAGAACCCTTGCTACATCCAAGACAACTAACTTGGGGAGTTAGTTTAGCTTGGAAACTTTGGGTCCAACCACGTAGGGCTCTCGAATACGAAGATTTACTTGGAGGAGTCTTTACCGGACTTAAAAAGGGGAAATCTTAGGTTTGAAGGGTCTAGGGGTAAAACGGTCTTTTTATTGGCTAAGGGTAGTATTGTAATTACCCAAAATATGTAATTGATTATCTAATTAATATGGTGGAAGGGCAATTTTGGGAGAGGGAGCCGAAAATAGGCTCATGAAGTGAAGTCTTGCTCCACTAGGGTTCGAACGTAGGTGGAAGCAATGAATTAAGTGATTTTTATTTAAGCTATTGAATTAATGTAATTAATTAATAACTATTATTCATTAGCTTATTTAAAATAAAATAAAAATAAAATTTTTATTAAATAAACAAAACCTTATTGACTAAGTCCTAAACCTAAGCATTCTACAACTCCCACTCTCTCACGTTTATCTCTCCACTCTCATGCTCAATATCTCTTATTATTTCTCACGTATTTTATCTGCAAAAATGAAATACAAAAGCATAAAAATAAACCATGTTTTTCACACTTGAAGAACTCACAAGAAAACAAATGTTAACCGCACACTAGGCTAAGGGAGGTTGTCTTTAGAGTGTAGTTGATATTGAGGAAAATTAGACGTGTTCTTGGTAAAGTTTTTGGACACCAAGTAAAGAGTTTAACGTCAAAAAGGTATGAGTTTTCTTCTCTGTTGGTCCCTTTCCCAAGAGATCCCTTAAGGTTCATATTATTAATCCGAAAACCAGGATTGTTTCCCCTTTTTCATGCCCCTGTCACTAGCTCCCAATGAATCATAGGTTCGGTATGATTGCTGGTAGATTTAGGTATATTTTATGTTTTCGTGATGGATATGATTATGTTTGTGAACTTGATATCGTATGAAAGACAACCATGTACTCGAAATTATGTGCATGTGTGTGTATGTTACAATGAATGAGGTTCTCTAATTTAGGGTTCAATTTAATAATGTTTTGGTTGTAATTTTACGTGCATAAACCTATGTAAATCATGATGTTCATTAAAATGAAAGTGTGTCTGATTTAAGTATCAATCTTTTAACTAAACGAATCGATGAACAATAAACAACAAAATGTATTAAATGATTTAAAAATTACCCTATGAATTCAAGTGCAAATGTTGAAGGAAGTGAGCTGAAAAATGTGACAAAATTTCCAGTAAATTATAAGTTATTTCGCCTAAACACAAATGTATAAACCTGGAAATTTGTATAAATTAGGTGAGGTCATTAGAATCTAACTCGCGACCTCACCCTTGAAAAGCACTAAAACGTGAAGAGGGAAATGGGGTCAAGGGGGATTGATTTTGGGTATGCTGGATGAAAAGTAAAGTACAAAAATATTTAATAAAAATAAAATGAGAGGCATGGAAATCGAACCCACGACCTCCAAGCAGCGAGTGGAAGCAAGGAAAAAATAAAAGAAAATGAATGTGAGGCGTGGGAATCGAACCCACGAGCTCAATGTTGTGAAGGATAGTAAAGGAGTAAGGGAAAATAAAAATAAAAGAAAGGTGAGGCATGTGGGAATCGAACCCATGACCTCTTAGGAAGATTTAAGGAGGAGAAAAAAAGAAAAATAAAGAGAGGATGTGGGATGTTGATCCCACAACCTCATAGTCAACTTGAAATAGACAAGGAGAAATAGATAAAAATAAATAAATAAAAGGGGCTGTGGGGGTTTGATCCCACAACCGCTCGGTTAAGTAAGAGGTAGTTCAAAGGAGAAAAATATAGAGGGAACATTGATGTTGGGGTTTGATTTAGGGTACCAAGGTCATGTGGACCAAAATATAATAAATGATGTAAGTGTTGTCTAAGGGATTCGAAATTGGGTTCCCTTGCCCAAATTCCGTAGTGATACATAAGTCATACGTGAATTAAATGTTAAAGGATATTGCCACCTACTTAGATCGAAATCGAGATCTTGACATACATACAGGATGCATAAGTCTTGTATAACATAATCTTTGGATGATATGAATCACTTAACGAACTATGAATCAAGCCTCATGGCTTGTATGTATAGACCCATAAATCTAGCATACATTTTAAAATAAGTGAACCTAAAATGTATGTAATGAAATGATGCAACCATAGAAGGGTTAAGTAAGAGTGTAAAACACACTTAATGTCCAAGTGCATTGGAATACGATGAAATGAATATTATTTAATGAAATGATGAAACCCCAGAAGGGTTAAATAAGAGTGTGAAACACACAAATGTCCAAGTGCATTGGCATATGATGAATTGAACATTCGCGTAAAAAATGATGAGCAATTACGAAGAGCAAATTTGCTGATGTTAATGAATGTGGTGACAACTTGATATGAGGATAATGTAAAAAATGAGAGCAATCTCAATTGAGCCTAAGTAAATTTTACCAAAACGTACTCACCTATGAGAGTGTAAAGTTGTTGAAGAGACCAGTCTCTATGAACACTATAATGAATGTATTGAGATTAACGCACTTAATACTAATGATGAGACTAGAAATCATCTATTGAGCTATGATGTCCTCATACTAGAAGCGAGCTTCCATGACATATGAGATTAATGTAATGGAAGCTTATACTGAGCATCGATAGACTAGCTATGAGTGGTGATGCCTTCTTCCAGGAAAGGCGGAGGTTCACATAACTCTAATGTTATAAGACTGTCTGGCTTGCCGGGTATGGTTCTCCATATATCTCCTAGTATTCGAACCTATACTGCCAATATAGAGATCTGGCGGGGTAAAATTCCCATGTACGCTAGCATGTTTTGGGTAAATTTGGTAGGTGATTCCACCTCTTTTCGGTGTGGGGGAGACACTGGATTTCATAATGCTCACATCATCTATGTCAGATAAAGTTAAAGTTCTCAATGAATGAATGAGGCCAGCCTCAAATATGCACATAATGAAATGAATGATACCAAATGTGTTAGGATACGATAATCAAGAGGTGATCTAGACTCAAGTAATTACACTAGGTTATTCTTGATCATTGGACAGAAAACTTGATCAGATTCTTAAACTACATCCTACGTATAATTTGTATTTACATTCACTTATGAATGAATGAAATGAAGTACATATGAATGTATGAACCAGACTCTGTGTTTGTTAAACAAGGCTCCTTAGTTGAGGTCCCATATAATAAGCCCTCATTTTGAAAAATTTTAATGTCAAGTCCATGATTCCAAGGTCGCATGGCATATGAATGAATGATATGAAAGATGTTATGTGTTATATGCAATATGATATGTGATATGTGTAAGGTATTACCTGTTGTGTGCAATATGAAAATATGATGATGCATGTTACTCTCATGGAATAACTTTCCTAATCCAAATTTTGAAAGATCAATGACTTTCATAAATCCAAATTTTGAAAGCTCACTAACTTTCCTAATCTAAATTCTGAAAGCTCACTAACTTTCCTAATCCCTAGTTGGCAAGTCCACTGAATTGAGTTTCCATAATCATGTTGTTAGGAAAGAGATATTCTTACTCATGTATGTCCATGGTGTGTGCTTGCATATACCCATACTTACTACAAGTGCATACTGACCCTATACGACTCTACATTTTTTGGTGCAGGCACAGGTGGACGCCAGATCTACAAGCTGACGCTGAAGCTATCTGGACGTGGAGCAATCATCCGGACTTTGTAGGTCCTCATGCTTTAGATAATGTTTGCCCATTATATCCTAGCTTAGTTATAGGATTGATATAATGGAGTATGTTCCGCTAGCGTTTCTTTCCACTTTTGTTCAGACATTGTGTTGGTGCCATTTTCGCAAGTATACATTTAATGCTATATTAGACTATTTCTTTTATTTGATGATCTTAATGTTATATGGTTGATGGTGAACAATTATGAATCTTATAGAATGATTAGTATGTATGTTAAGAAACATGAAGTTTCAATTTTTTTGCTAAAATTAAACTAGATGAAGTAAGAATGATGTAAGTAGGCTTGTTGCGACCTCTTAGAGGTCAACCACGCCAGTCTTTTCTGGGGTCTAGACTCCGGTCGTGACACACCGATCAAAGGTAATTTTCTTAAATTCAAAACGTACTATGGTATCATTAAACTTTATATTCCATTATCCTGAGACTTGTTTAAATTCATGTATTGACTTCTTTAGCTTACACACAGTTTGATTTTCCTCTTTAATTGCAAAATCCTTTGATTTGTCTAAATAAGCATCCCCATTTGATGTCTACATTAAGAAATACAGTTTTTACATTCATTGGATGTAACTTTAAATAATAATGAGCTACCAAAGTCACAACAATTCTTATTGAGTCTTTCTTAGAAACAGTTGAAAAGGTCTTTGTAGAATCAATGTCTCCTTTATTTAGTGTATCCCATGGAAACAAGTTTGGCTATATATTGTTCAATATTACCATTTGAATAGGGTTTGGTCTTGAAGACCCATCTACACTCTATTTGTCACGCCCCAAAAAACCCCCGAGATGCGGACACGGAACCTAGGATGACAAGTGATCCCAAGCTAATCCTGTTGGCATGATCATGAGCATACTAAAGATAATAAGCTGATACGGAAGCTAAATCATAATTAAATCTTAAATGATTGGGAATACCCATATTCTATAACTGAGATATATGAAAGACCGATGAGTTTAATACACTGAAATATTATCTCACTACTAAGCTGAAACTAACTATGTCTGAAATAAGCCTCTAAACTAGACTAGAAAGATTTGGACAAACCCCCAACTAAAACTAGCAAAAACTGAAACTAAATGACTAAAGACAAAAATGACACTCATGACATTTGTCCTCAGAGAATGAGGACTCACCACTAAATTTGCTGAACTGATGATCGGAAATTGATCTATGCGTGATCTAGATTGTGAGAACCTGAACCTACATAACAAGAAGACGTAGCACGCATGCATCATTACTTGAAACTTACTAAGAATGTAGGATAGAGTAAAGCTTAAATAAAACATAACTAAATAAGCATAAAAGCAAGTATATTAATCTTACATGATAAACTGAATTCTGAGCTAACTGGATACAATGACCAATTCATAACATGCTGAAACTGAATACTCAATATACTGATAAATGGTCAATGCAGATAGTCTAACTAAATTGTGGAAGCTACTAATAACTGATAATAAAACCACATGATCTCAGAGTCCGATGTATACGCCCCATCGAGAGGACCCAATATACCCTTCCAAAATTATAAAGGCATGCTGGCGTGATCGCTAAACAGATTGGCAATAGAGGGGACTTAAAACCTACTTGGCTAGTAGTTCTGGGTCTATTTGGGTACGCTGAACCCTAGTCCAACTCAGTATTATACTACTCCCACGAATTCTGTAAATTTACTGATTATCTCTGAGTTTCTGTAAATAATGGATAACTCAAAGCTAAACATGCAAACTGAGAAAGCAACAATTAATCTGGTAATTATGCCTTTATAATTGAGGCATGTATATCTGAAGTGTCTTAAATATCTTATCTAGCATATGTAATTCAAGAACTATAGAATTACAAAGTTAGGGTTCTAAAATTCATGCGATTCTCTGAGAAATAACATTATAATGTGATTTGAAATATATATTTAATAAATTTAGGAAGTTCTATCAAAGTTCTAGAAACCTAGGTCTAAGCATGATATGAAAATCAAGAATCTGACTGAATGTTAGGGACCCAATGGGTGAAAGGAACTCATTAGTTAAATCCCAAATACCTTGTGATCAAATCCACAGAGTAATACTTATTTTTCGGGGCTGGAACTTCTAGAACTTGTGGTATTCTTGAAATACGGTTCCTGAGCTTTTTCTCCTCTCTTGCTTCAAATTTTCTTGGTTTTGATTTAAGGATTTGGCTTGGGTATGTTTTAAATATGTTTCTAGGCTTAAACTTACTAAAATATGGCGATTTAGGATCGAAACGATGTAACTTAGGGTTTAAACGGAGTGGGAAAGGTCAAAAAGACCCCTGAGAAATGTCGTCAGGCCAAACGACGGCCAGGACTGACTGTCCATCGTCTGCCTGACGTCCCGTCGTTTGATCCGAAGTCAGGGACTATTCGACAGACTTTTACTAAAATGGACATAACTTTTTACTCGGATGTCTGATTTTAGCATGGTCGGTGTCTATGGAAACATAATTAAATTATATATCTGTGGGTAGGTCATGGGACACCTAATTCATTTTTTTCTAAAAGTGATGATCATTTGAAGTTGACCAAACATCATTCCCTTAACTGTCTGCAAATTTTCCACCTATGGTCAGACCTACGGAACGTGGTGGTCATTCGTAGCACTTTTTAAAGAGTGGGTGAATTGGGGTCTTGATTGACAGTCATGGAATACGTACCTTTTTCTCACCTACGAAACGTCGATCCATCCGTCGATCAAGACTTAGCCAATTTTTCTTGACTGAGTTTTTAGGAGTTTTCTGATCCCTTCGATGGTTGTGCAGGACGGAC
Organism: Solanum chmielewskii; assembly: GCA_027704785.1. NCBI lineage: Eukaryota > Viridiplantae > Streptophyta > Magnoliopsida > Solanales > Solanaceae > Solanum > Solanum chmielewskii. The sequence goes on along the minus strand of JAKWIX010000324.1, from coordinate 13,502,539 downwards.
CGTCGATGCCACAATCGGTTGCGCCTGCAGATTTTTTTGAAAAAAACTTATTTTTGGTCTATTTTGGCTACGGGGTGTTACATTATCTCCCCCTTGAGAACATACATCAAGATTAAAAATATTCATATTAGGAGGAATGTCATTATTTACTAATTTTTGTTTAATATTTCTTCGGATACATGACCCAAACGTTTCTACCACGAATAAGAATAACTTTCATTTGGTGAACTACGTCTAATCATTATCCAGTTTCAATATATATAAATTATCAATAAGAAGACCAGCATCATAAAAAAATAGTATTCTAATATAAATTGAAACAACAATGTCCAAATAAAACTCAAAAACATCAAGTGTTGAAAGAGAAATCAAATTCCTAGAAACTTAAGGAACATAAAGAGTCTGTAATAGATCAAGGTGATGTCCAGTCTCCAAGACCAAAAGACCAGTTCTTATGCCTTCAATTTTAGCCTTCAAGAAATTTGCCATGAACAAGATTTTTTTTTAATTCGGATTTGTAGTTTGGATCGTAGTGAATCCCTGCAACATAGTGGATACAAGAGTAGTTGCAACAGAATCAAGGCACCAAGTATTATTAGGAACTTCTACTAAATTTGATTCGAAACACACAAAGGTACTAAATATACCTTTCTTTTCAAATCAAGCTTTACGTTTCACGCTATCTTTATGATAGAGTCCTTCATTTATAAAATAAACGACACATCTCATCCTTTAGTTCCTTATGAGCATCTTGTGGAACTTTAGTAGATACTTTTGTTCTTAAACTTGTTGACTTTCACTTTAAGTCTTTTATCAGCTCTTTGACCCATGAGGTTAATGGAATGACCTCCTTGTTTCTTAGGTCTTAACTCCTCTTGAGTAATTGTAGTGGAAAATTTACTAACATTTCAGTTATCCTTGATAGTGTTATAGTTAATTTGGAATGATTCATACTCAAGAGGCAATGAGTTCGGAATAAATTGAACCAATAAGGTGTAATTCACATTCACTTTTACTCTCGAAGTCCAAAGTCTTGTGGCATTGTTTAGTCATCTCGATGATATGATTTTGCATACTATGTGGCCTATCAAACTTCATGGTCCTAAGTTCAGCCATTAGTGTATCAACGAGAGACTTATTAGTAGAATCAAAATGTTCTTCTAAAAATTTCAGTTATTCCCTAACACTTATGGTTTATAGAATAGTACTCTTAACTTTATTAGAAACAATCATTCGCATGAACATAAGGTTCAATCAGGCTCAATCTGTTATAGTGCTCCATGATTTATGAAAAGATTTCTCATCATCACTACTCTTATTAGTAATGGCAGTGAGTTTGTCATTCAGCAGAGCGAAGTGAAGTTGCATTAAACCTCAGTGGAACTTGACTTGTTCATGTCATTAAGAGAAGTTCAATCCATTGACCACAGTAACAGACGAAGCATGCAAATGAAGAGGTATAACTACAAATAAATACATCCTCACATTCAAAAAAAATAATGTGAATTCAGTAAACCGATAAAATTATGTTGTAATTCTCCTTTGCGTATATACTACGACACACTATCATAATTTGAATGTCATTTTTATTTAATCATTAGTAGGAAATTAAATAATCTTCACGAAACATATACGATATCTTTGGATATACAATATATGTTTTGATTGAAAATATTAATTTACACTATTCGTAGAATGATAGATTCACCTTTTGGTAATTTTTTTTTTAAGTTCTTGCAATAGTGAAAGTCAATTTATCTTCCCATTTTTCAATGTAGACATTTAATTGACCATCATAGATAAATGACAATTTTATGAGTGTATATTTTTCTTAACCATGCTAGTTTGGACACTTTGGTGACTAACAAGCTATATAAATACAAATGCATACATAATATCATAAAATTTTGTGCATGTGAATAATTTTAAACATTTTAGTTTGGCCTCTTTGGTGACTAATAAAATATAGAAACATAATACATGCATCAAGTGATCATAAACATGATATGTGTAGATGTTAATTTTCTCTAGGTTGGTCACTTTTGTGGCTAACAAACTATATAATTACAAAACACATATAATATCATAAAATTTTGTGCATGTGCGTAATTTAAACATTTTAGTTTGGTCACTTTGGTGACTAACAAACTATATAAACATAATACATGCATCAAGTGATCATAAATATGATATGTGTAGACGTTAATATTCTCTAGTCTGGTCACTTTGATGACTAACAAACTATAGAATTATAATACATGCATCAGATTGAAAAATCAGACCCAGTCACTTTTGGAATACTTAATATGCAATAAATAATGAATTGTGTTAATCAAGATATTCTAAGTGATCATAAATATTATATGTGTATATATTAATTTTCTAGTTTGGACACTTCCGTGACTAATAAATAATGAATAGTGTTAATTATTGCACAATCTAAAACAAACATATATTATTAAATTCTGGGAAGATTAGAAATTTTCAAAATTTGTGCAATCTAAAATAAAATATAATTATTTATTTATTTAGGGGTGGTGGGAGTAATTGCCCATTATTACCCCACCAAGATTGATGTGGTTATATAGTTTATGAAGATTTTATGTTCCAACAGTTCTTGCTCTGATGCCACATGTAAGGTTAATTACTTTAATACATAATACCGGATCTTGAACACGATAATCTAAACATATAAACTGTTAAGGTCACATACATGATGAAGAAGACATCATGACAGAGAAAAAGAGGAAGCGTTAGTCGTAAATTAGTTTTTACCTCCTTTCCCTAACTTGATGTTATCACAACCGTCATCGATGGAATTATTGTAGAGAATATATGATAACCCTAATGGGTTGAGGGAGGACCAATTTATAGAGGTTATGACTTAATCTGGTATGTCCATCAAGTATTCAATGTACGGACGAGATCTATTCCTTATAAAATATTATTTATGATATTACTTGGATTACAAGTAAACTTGGGTCATAAGTACGAAATAATTAATAATAGTTAACAATAATTCTTACATTGTCCCGCTTGGCTCAATGACCATATAACATTATTATTTAATAAACATTAATTGCGCATACAATCAATCTCTTCTATAATGTCCATCATACATACAATTGTATAACTAATTACTAATGCGAGTTATGGCGGTTGTATCTCAATTTTAATCTACATATTTCCTTCCATATACTACTACATTAAAAACTTATCATACTGGTTCCATAAATTATAAAAACATAAAATATTACGGTCCACAATAATGTCTCATGGAGACTTATGTTGTAAAACAATAGTGTGTACACCATTATGAAAAACAAAATATTCATTAATGTATACTAGAAAAACATAATTTAAGCTCAGAGTGTAAAACATCATGAATTTATCAATCATAAGTACAACCAAGACCCATTCTCCGAACATGTTCTTTAAGTATCTTTAGTTGTACGCCTTTTGTTAACAGATCTGCAATCATGAGATCATTTCTGATATTTTTAAGTAACACTCTTTGTTCACGAATAACATCTTTGACAATAAAGTACTTTAATTCAATATGTTTGGCACATTTGGAGTGCTTATCATCTTTGGAGAAGTTTTCTGCTGCAATATTATCACAATAAATTTTCAGCGGCTTGGTAATTGTGTCGACAACCCCAAGTCCTGAAGTCAAAATTTGCATCCATAATACATAAATTGTTGCTTCATAACTAGCAATAAACTTTCTTTGCATATTTTCAGTGATCAATTCCAGAGATACTTTAATATCTTTCTAACATTTCGACCCACAAAGTTAATGTACGATCTTGCGCAAGTTTGAACATACATCAAACATCCAACAATAGAATATTAAGGAATTTAGACCATTTCCTTTTGTTCTACATCATTCTTTAGGCATAACATGAGATTAAATTTGTCCCTTTTTAATAGGAACTATTCCTACTCAACAATTGTTCATGTTAAATCGCTCTAGAACTATTTCGATAAAGTCTTTTTGAGACAGTACTGATAATCCTTCTGATCTATCATGGAATATTTCTATTCCTATCACATATGATGTCTCCCTCATATATTTAATTCTTATTTACGTAGAGATAATGTCTTTCGTCTCAAGAAATATGCTTAAATCATTAGTAGCAAGTAAAATGTCATCGACATAAAGGACTAAAAATATTAAACTACCTCCCAATGATCTTTTGGTACATGCACCAATCAACAGTAATTTACTTAAATTTGAAATATTTAATATTAATATTAAACATTCTATATATCATTATCATTATTCTTGTTTAATTCCATATATTGACTTCTTTAGCTTACACATCGTTTGATCTTTTCCTTTAATTTCAAAACCCTTTGGTTGGTCCATATAAACATCCTCATTCGAGGTCTACATTAATAAAGAGAGTTTTCACATGCATTTTGATGTAACTCTAAATCATAATGAGCTACAAAAGCCAAAACAATTCTAAATGTATCTTTCTTTGAGACCGGTGAAAAGGTCATTTATAATCAAAGCCTCCTTTTTTAGTGTATTCCTTGGTAACAAGTATGGCTTTATATCGTTAAGTATTAGCATTTGGGTCATTTTTTGATAATTGAACGAGATCCAAGACTTTGTTGTATTCCATGAATTTTAACTCTTCATTCATGGCATTAATCCATTTATCAGACTCGTTATTCTCTAGTGTATGTGAAAAAGAAATCAAATCTTTATTAACTCAAATGTCAAAATCTGACTCTTGCAACTAAATCGCAAGTTGGATGGCTTTCTTTATTAGATTGTTTGTGTTTCATTTGTGTTTGATACGTGTGAGTTAGTTCCTTCTTGAAGTGTTTCACCCAAATGTTGTTCAACATTGTTAAAGTGTTCTTCAACAAGAGGAACAACATTTGTGATTGGTGCAGATGTAGGTCCATTCATTGGCAATGAAATATTAACCCATATCTCAATAATTTCCACACTTTAGCATTCAACAGTCCCACCAACTTCACCAATCTCAAAGGATTTCAAAATAAACCTACACACTCTTCGATTCATTTAAATTTACATAATATTCATAATCTCTCTCTAACTTAATGATTTTCACTTTCTCATTTAGTTGTCCTTCAACCTCTTTAAAAACGTACACTTTGAGAGCGTCTGCGGCTTGATATTTTACCTTTCAACAAATAGATAAAATTCATAACGTGAATAATTGATAATGGTGATAAAATATTTTCTCCGCCAAAAGATGGAAGATCAAAGGGTCCGCAAATATCAATGTGTATAATTTCAAGAAGCTGAGTGCTCCTTGTGGCACTTTTCTTGGTATACTTGCTTTTATTTCCATTAACACAATACAAATATATATTAAGATCAATAAAATTTAGATTAGGAAGATTCTCACTCTTTACTAATCTTCTTATTCTTTCTTTGGATACATGACCCAAACATTTTACCATAAATAAGGAAATTTTCATTTAGTGAACTACGTCTAATTATTATTTAGTTTCAATATATATAAGTCATCAATAAGAACACCAGAACCATAAAAATACTTACATAAATTGAAACAACCATATCCAATAAATACGTGTAATTCAGACAAAACATGTGAATGAAGAGGCACAACTGCAAATAAATACATGCTCACATGCCAAAAAATAATGTAAATTTAGTAATATGATAGAGGTACATTGTAATTCTCCTTTGTATAGATACTACGACACACTATCATAACTTAAATGTCATTTTTGTTTAATAATTAGTAGGAAATTAAATAATTTTAACCAAACATATACGACATCTTTGTATATACAATATATGTTTGATTGAAAATTTTCATAATTTTCACTATTCGTAGAATGATAGATTCACCTTTGGGTATAAAAGTTGTAAGTTCTAGCGATAGTGAAACTCAATTTATCTATTTATTTTTCTGTATATGCATTTAATTAACCCTCATCAATAAATGCCTATTTTATGAGTGCATATATTTCCTAACCATACTTGTGTGACTACTTTGGTGACTAAAAGTTATATCAATACAAATGCATGCATAATCTAATGAATGTTGCGCATGTGAATATTTTTTAACATTTTAGTTTTCCCACTTTGGTAAGTAACAAACTATAGAAACATAATACATGCATCAATTGATCATAATCATGATATCTATAGACACTAATTATCTCTAGTTTGACAACTTTGGTGAATAACAAACTATATAAATACAGAGCACACATAACATCATAAAATTTTGTGCATTTGAATAATTTTAAACATTTTAGTTTGGTCACTGTGGTGACTAATAAACTATAGAAACATAATACATGCATCAAGTGAACATAAACATGAAATGTGTAGACATTAATTTCTCTAGATTGATCACTTTGGTTACTAACAAACTATATAGATAAAAAGTACACATAACATCATAAAATTTTGTGCCTGTGGATAATTTTAAGCATTTTAGTTTGGTCAATTTTATGACTAACAAAATATAGAAACATAATACATGCATTATATTGAAAAATCAGACCTAGTCCCTCTTAGAATATTAAATATGCCAATAAATAATTTTTCTAATCCACATATGTCAAGTGATCATAAATATTGTATGTGTAAACATTAATTTTCTAGTTTGACTTCTTTGGTGAATGACAAACTATATTGCACTAAGTACACCCATATTATTTATTACTTAGTATAACAGTCACTTTAATTTATTGCACAATCTAAAAGAAAACATAATTATTACATTATAGGAGGATTGAAAATTTTCAAAGTTGTGCAATCTAAAACTAAACATAATTGTTTATTTATTTACGGATAGTGGAAAGTAATTACTTTTATTACCCTACAAAGATTGATAAGGTTATATAATTTATGTAGATTATCTGTTCAAACAATCCAGACTCTGATGCCACATGTAAGATTAATTGTTTTAGTTGTAATCCAATTAATACCATAAATAATATTTAATAAGGAATATTTATATTCTATATATTGGTTACTTGATGGACGTACCAGATTAAATCATAACCTCACTAAATTAGTCCTCGCTCCATCCGTTAGGGTTACCACATATTATCTATAATAATGTCATCGCTGACGGTTATGGTAACATAAAGTTAATACAAGTAGGTAGAAACCAATTAATAAGTATCACTTCCGTTTTTCTCTGTGATGATGTCTTCCTCATCAGGTATGTGCTCGTAACAATCTCTATATAAAATTATTGGGTTCAAGTTCCTGATATTATGTTATAAAATATAGTGTTACATGTGGTATTAGAGCAAGGATTATTTGAACATATAATATTCATAAATTATATAACTCATTAGTCTTGGTGGGGTAGTAAAGGGTAATTACCGCCTAACACCCCTAAATAAATAAATAATTGTGTCTTATTTTAAGTTACATAAATTTTGAAAATTTTTGATATTCCCATAATGTAATAATTATTTTTTATTTTAGATTGTGCAATAAATTAAAGTGATCGTTTGACTAAGCAATAAATAATGTGTATTTAGTACAATATAGTTTGTCAGTCACCGAAGTAGCGAACTAGAAAATTAATGTTTACACATATAATATTTATGATCATTTAGCAGATGTTGATTTGTACAATTCATTATTTATTGGCATATTCAATATTCCAAAAGATATTGGGTATGATTTTTCAACCTGATGCATGTATTATGATTCTATAGTTGGTTAGTGATCAAAGTGTCAAACTTGAGAAAATTAACGTCTATATATATCATGTTTATGATCTCTTGATGTGTGTACTATGTTTGTATAGTTTTTTAATCAGCAAAGTGGCCAAAAAAATGTTTAAAATTATGCACATGCACAAAATTTTATGATATTATGTGTGCGTTGTATTTATATAATTTGTTAGTCACCAAACTGGCCAAACTAGAGAAAATTAACATCTACATAAATCATGTTTATAATCATTTGATAAATTTATTATGGTTTTATAGTTTTTTAGTTATTAAAGTTAACAAACTAAATTTTTTCAAATTATGCACCTGCACAAAATTTTATGATATTATGGTCTTTTGTATTTATATAATTTGTTAGTCACCAAAGTGACCAAACTAGAGAAAAATTAACGTCTACGCATATCATCTTTATGATCATTGATGAATGTATTATGTTTCTATAGTTTGTTGATCACTAAAGTGGTCAAACTAAAATGTTTAAAATATGCACATGCACAAAATTTTATGATAGTGCATTTGTATTTATATAGCTTGTTAGTCACCAAAGTGGTCAAACTAGTATGGTTAAGAAAAATATATATTCATTAAATTTTTATTTATCTATGAAGGTTAAATAAATGTCTACATTGAAAATTAAATACATAAATTGACTTTCACTAGTGCTAGAACTTAAAAAAAATAAAACAAAGCTGAATCTATTATTTTAATAATAGTTAAAAATTATGAGGTAAATTAATATTTTCAATCAAAAAGATATTGTATATCCAATGATGTCGTATATGTTTGACTAAAATTATTTTATTTTCTACTAAGATTAAAAAAATTAAATTTGAATTATGATAGTGTGTCATTGTATCTACCCAAAGGAGAATTACTATGTACTTTTATCGTTTTACTGAATTCACATTATTTTTTATATGTGAGAATGTATTCATTTGCAGCTACCCCTGTTCATTCGCATACTTGGTGTATTACTCTGTTCAATGGATTGAACTTTTGTAGAGAGCATGAACAAATCCAGTTCCAATGGATTGTGACTTGGCTCCACTGAATGAAAAACCCCCTATCATTATTGATAAGAGTTCTAGTGATGGGATGTTTTTTGATAAATCATGGGAGCGCTCTAAAAAATTGAGCCTTATGTTCATCCGAATGAGTTGGTAATAACATTAAGAGTATTATTCTATTAACAAAAAGTGTCAGGGAATATCTGAAGTTTGTTGAAGAACATTTTCGTTTTGCTGATAAGTCTCCCGCTGGTACATTAATAGATGAACTCACGACCATGAAGTTTGAGGGGTCGTGCACTATGCAAAATCGTATCATCGAGATGACTAACATTGCAACAATACTTTGGACTTTGGGGATGAAAGTGGATGACACCTTCTTGGTTCAATTTATTCTGAACTTATTGCCTCGTGAGTATGGACCATTCCAAATTGAGTATAACACTATTAATGATAAGTGAAATGTTTGTTGATTTTCAGGTATGATAATTCAAGAGGAGTCAAGACTTAAGAAATAAGGATGTCATTCCATTAGCCTCAATGGTAAAGAAGCTGGTAAAGGACTTAAAGTCGAAGTTAGCATGTTTAAGAAAAATAAAGAATATATTAAAGTTCCAAAAGATTCACATAAGTAACTTAAGGCTGATGTGTGTCGTTTCTGTAAAAAATGAAGGACACGATAAGAAAGATTGCCTGAAACGTAAAGCTCAATTTGAAAAGAAAGGTACATTTAGTGCTTTTTTTATGTTTCGAATCAAATTAAGTAGAAGTTCCTTATAATACTTGGTATCTTGATTCTGGTGTAACTACTGATGTATCCATTATGTTGCACGGATTCACCATGATGCAAACTACAAATTAAAAAAAAATTGTTCATGGAAAATCGCATGAAGGCTAAAATTGAAGGCATAGGGACTTATTGTTTGATCTTGGAGACTGCACATCACCTTCATCTATTACAAACTGTTTATGTTCCTTCAGTTTCTAGGAATTTGGTTTCTCTTTCAAGACTTGATATTTCTGGATGTGATTTAAGTTCGGACATGGTTTTTTTTATTTACATAAAATACTAGTTTTTATGGTTCTGGTGTTCTTATTGATGGTTTATATAGATTGAAACTCGATAATAATTATACGTAGTTCACCAAAAGAAAGTTCTTATTTATAATATAAACGTATGGATCATGTATCATAAGAAAGATTAAAAAAAATATTAGTAAACGATGAGATTGTTCTGAATCTGAATTTTATTAATCTTGATATATGTTTGGATTGCATTAAAGGAAAGCAAATCAAGCATATGAAGAAAGGTAGCACAACGAACACTCAACTTCTTCAAATTTAATCTCATGTTATGCCCAAATAATGATATAGAACGAAAAGAAATGGTCTCAATTCCTTAATCTTCTATTGTTTGAAGTTTGATCTGTTTTGTGGTTGAAATGGAGGGAAGATATCAATGTATCCCTTGAATTGATCACTAAAAAGCTACAATCAAAGTTTAAGGCATGTTATGAAGCCACAATTCATACATTATGGTTGCGGAACATTGTTTCAGGACTTGGAGTTGTCGACACTATTACCAAACCGCAGAAAATTTATTGTGATAATGTTGCAGCAGTATTCTTCTCCAATAATGATAATTACTCTAAATGTGCTAAAATATGGAATTATAATACTTTACTGTCAATGAAGAAATTTGAAAACAAAGAGTGTTACTTATGAATATTAAAATTGATCTCATGATTGGAAATCCGTTAACGAATGACCTACAACCAAAGACATTTAAAGAACATTTTCAAATGGGAGTCTTAGTTTCACTTATGATAAAATACATTTATGACGTTTTACGCTCTGAGCTCAAATTATGTGTTTATGATATACATTAATGAATATCTTCTTTCTCATAATGGTGTACACATTATTATTTTTACATACTACAAGATAAGTCTCTATGAGACATTATTGTGGATAGTAATGTTATATGTTTTAATAGCTTATGAACCTACCATGATAAGTTGCTACTGTAGTAGTATATGGAAGGAAGTGTGTAGCTTAAAACTTATGTACAATCTCCATAACTCCCATTAGTAGTTTGTTATATTGTTATATGTATGATGGACATTATAGCAGATATATATTGTATGTGCAATTAATATTTATTAAATATTAATGTTATATGGTTATTGGGTAAAGTGGGAGAATGTAAGAATTACTACTTATTATTATTACTTATTCTTACTTATGACCCAAGTTTACTTGTAATCCAAGTATATCATAAATAATATTTAATAAGGAATATATCTTGTGTGTACATTGGTTACTTGATGGGCGTACTAGATTAAATCATATCCTCTATAAATTGGTCCTTCCTCCACCCATTAGAGTTACCGCATATTCTCTATAATAATTTCATCGTTGACGGTTGTGGTAACATAAAGTTAGGGCAAGGAGGTAGATACCAATTTACAACTATCAATTCCGTTTTTCTCTGTGATTATATCTTCCTTATCATATATGTGCTCCTAACAATCTTTGTGTAAGATTATCGTGTTCAAGATCCAGATATTATGCTATAAAGTACTTAATCTTACATGTACTAGTTGCTTAATGCTAATTGCAAATATTCATTAAGATTCATTTAGCAGATAATTCGTGTTCTATTTTCCACTTACAGGAGACACACGTATCGCCACCTCTATTCATCCTTCTTTGATATTTACTTAGACTAGGAATAACTTCCAAACTCTTTCGTATCATAACATTTGCTCTTCCCTACTTTCAATTTTGAGAATATTATTATGGATTTTTGTTTAATATGCATGTGGTCTGCAATATGCTAATTTTGATCATTACTTTTGAATTTAAAAGCTCCATATGTATGTTATATGATTTTTTTCTGCGTTTTTTTTTTTTGCGTATTTGCATCATGTCAAAGGAGAAATTCAAGTCTTTATGTATGCTTTTAGAAGTAATAAAGAATTTTGAATTTCATGGTCTTAAACTAGAAATATATAGGATGTGTCAAAATGCTCTTTTGATCTTGTGGTCTTTAACTTAGAAAAAAAGAATTGCTAACAAAGTAGAGAAATTCTTTTAAACAAATTAACTAGAAAAGTAATACAAAAAATTGAAACGGAGGGAGAAAATGTGTTCTGCTATCCTTTAGGGATGTTATATTTAAGGTAAATTTAGTTTATGTTATAAACATGTGTATATGGTCGTTTCCTGCTGAATTATCAATACAAAATTTTTAACATTATAAGAAAAATTGTTGTGATCATTGTCTATGTAATACTTACAAAAATAAAATGTTGTCGATGTGATATTCCACTCGTGAATTGACAGTGTTGTTCAGTTTAAGCTGTTAATCTGATGGTGTTCTACAGTACCAAGTATCTAACTTAAATATGTTTTACCTTTCTTTTCTCTCTTATGACTAATACTTTTAGAAGATGTTATTAGGAAGGAAAACAATAAAAAACAAGGGCATAAAATGTGTCTTTCTCACTATTAAAAGTTTTCCACATGCTCCTAGAGACTTTTTCAAGTTCAATGGGAATAAACAAGCGATGAATTGAAGTTACTTGACGGTATTGTTGGTGACTATTGTTACATTAAGAAATACTATTAGGATTTTTTTAGAGACAGTATAGTACCTTATTTAATCAATTATCCTTACATCTTCTGCTTTGGTGCATTTACAAAATACTCTTTGATTCAACCTTCTAGCAAGTAATATAATTCCTCTATTCTAATATGTTATTAGGAATTGTTGAAACATCAATTTAGATTACAAGCACCAAGTTCTCAAATCTTACTATTCTCCATTCCAATTGATCTTGGAGTTGTACTTCATCTGTGGAAGTAACAATTTGAGAAGACATCAACACACCTCCAAAGAATGAAGAAGGTATCATCGAATGCTAAAAGGACCTACATTGTCATATCAGATGAAGGAACACTACATAAGTGATTCACACACACAGATAACTTACTATCTAATAGAGGAACAAATGGGGAAGAAGAGCACACCGGATGTGTAATACCCTATATTTGATAAGATTTAAATGTTCTGTTTGATTTTAAAATGCTTCTACCGATTACAAGAAAAATATAAATGGGAGTAGACCTTGATAAATCCCATAGCTAATGGCAGGATCTCTAGACCTGGTGCACCTTGTACTTATTAATTTCTGATAAATCCCTTGTTAGTGGAAAGGTGGAACTAGTATATTTTTATTGACATCCCTCGAGTAGGGATCTACTAATATGAATATTTAACTCCTTTATAAGGAGTTCACTGTAAGTGGTTACTTGGAAAAGAGAAGGTCACTTGGATTACATGATTCATCTTTGGAAACCTCCCAGATATAAGTTTTGATATGAAAGTGTTTTTCTGAGTGTAGAGCAATAACATTTGATATGAAAATTATTTTCTACTCTACTAAAAAATAAAAGATATTTCTCAAAAATATTTTTCATTCAAAAAACAAACACTAAGGGTGTGTTTGGTATGAAGAAAAACATTTTCCGAAAATGTTTTCCAATTTTCTGTAGTGTACAACAAGTACCCTTCTTGATGATGAAAATATAACCTCAAATTTATTCTCCACTACCAGTGGAATTTGTAGCTTTATTCAGCTCTTCTCTCTGACAACAAACATAGGTCATGCGATGATGATCATGACTAGAAAAAGTTTGCTAAGAAAACTTCTCATTGTTGGTTGTAAAATATAAATTCATGGACATATTAAGTTTCTAATACATTTTTCTTTACACTTCTATGTGATTGTAGGTATATCATACATGGAGAAAAAAGAAGTCTATGGAGGTTGGGTTCTATTTTATCTATTCCTCTCTTCATTTTGCATGCCTTCTATGTTTGGATATATAAGATTACCAGGTCACAGTTAAAAAGCCTTGCAGAAGAACTGATCATTTTGAGAAAGTTGTTGGATTGTTTTCAAAGACTTTGGTGAAATATAGATATATGGAAATAATTACCAAGTGTCAATAACTATTGGTACAGAGCTGGTTTTTTCAAAACAAGCTGCACTTATCATCCGAGAACCTTTGACGCTTTCTCAGAAATGTTTCCTCTTTCATTAGTTTAATGTTTCCAATGTGTACAGATTGATTCTGCCTTTAATCATCTTATGTATTTATTGAAGCATTGTTGTACATTTTTCATTATTACTAATCTAACATTACCAATCTATTTTCTATACGACGAGTATAACATGTAACTTATTCAAATTTGCCTAATAACATTTTAACTTCAACCTTCAAACATGTTGGGTATTTTGATAATTAGCTGCCAGCCACGAAATTCGTGTGATTCGATCAGTTTTTGGACAATTTAGACAAAGGAAAGCAAGTATGCAGCCTATTCACTATCTCTAAAACAGGTGAGCATCTTTGCTTACATTTTCAGTATGCCATATTGATTATCGCGTTATTATAAATTGAGATTGTTTGCACATAAGGGTGCACGTTGGATGCGTCTACTCAGCATCTTGAGACCTAAAATACATTTCCAACGAAAAGTTTACTCTAAGTAGATGCTTCAATAGTATGTACTTCACGTATTATAGATGAACACAGCGAGTAATATAATTCTAAAAAAGGTTCCTAATTGTTCAAACACAAAAAGTTTGAATATAAAAGAAGAAAACATTTTCAAACTTATATCAAAACATACCATAATATGTTTACGTTCACTTCGTTTGGTGTCGACTCTCCCCCAGCCAGGCACCCACCCACCCCTACAACCATCATCCCAAAAAAAAGTATTTTATGTTTGTTTTTAAAAATGTTTTTAACTTCAAAATTCAATTTTTCACCCCTATCCTTGACCCCCCCCCATCAACCCACCCCTTACCAGCCCCTCCCCCCCCCCCCCCCAAAAAAAAAAACAGTTTTTTTTTAAAAAAAATATTTTAAACTTCAAAATTTCTTTTTTTACCCATACCCTTGACCTCCCCCCCACCCCTACTAGCCCCCTACCATCACCCCCACCTCCCAAAATAAAAAGAAAAATAATAATTTAACATTGTGTTTTTAAAAAAGTTAAACTTCAAATTTTAATTTTTTCACCCCTACACTCGAATCCCTCCCTCCTAATAAATTTAATTTTGTTTTTAAAAAATATTTTAAACTTCAAATTTTATATTTTTCACCCCTATCCTCAACCCCTCCCCCTCCCCCTCAAATTTTATATTTTCACCCCTATCCTCAACCCCCCCCCCCCCCCCCCCCCCACCCCCCCCCCACACACAAAAAAAAATTAATATTGTTTTAAAAAAAAATGAAACTTCAATTTTTTATTTTTTCAATCTTACCCTCGAACCCCCCCCCCCCAGACCCCCCTCTCTCACACACACACACGAAAAATTTTGTAAGTTTCTTTTTAAAAATTATTTTCTACTCTAGTAAAACATAAATGTTATTTGTCAAAAATATTTTTCATTCAAAAAACAAACACTAATGTGTTTGGTATGAAGGAAAACATTTTCTAGAAAATGTTTTTCAATTTTCTCATGCTTGGTTGGGCCAAATATTTTGGAAAATGTTTTCCAAATCAACTTATTTTCCTCAAATTTAAGGAAAATGACTTCCCTTCAGAACCTAAGGAAAACATTTTCCAAAATTCTCTTCCAACCTCCTCCCTTCCCACTCCACCCTACCATCCCCCAACCCACCGTTTATGAACCCCCCTACCCTACCACTCTCTGACAAGAGAGAGCTATGGATGACCAGCATGGTTCGTAGGTGGACCTACGGTCCGTAGGTGTAAAATTTGGAGCCGGTTAAGGGGAAATGCAGTTGGCTCAAGTTAAAATGATCATAACTCTTAACAAAAATTAATTAGGTCTCCCATGACCTACCCACAAATAGATAATTGAACTTTCTTTCCATAGCCACCGACCTTGCTAAAATCAGACCTCCAAGTAAAAGTATATGCCCATTTTAGTAAAGTCCTGTCGAACAGTACATCACGCCAGACCGTCATCTTGGCCGTCGTGAGGCCCAATAGCAACCTTCTCAGGGGTCTTTTTGACATTTTCCACTCTGTTTAAACCGTAAGTTACGTCATTTTGACCCTAAATTATGAGATTTTAGTCAGTTTAAGCCTAGAAATATGATTAAAACATATCCAAGTCAAATCATTAAATCAAAACTTAGAAAATTAGAAGCAAAAGAGGAGGAAAAAAGCTCAAAAACCCTAGTTCAAGAATGCCACAAGCTCCAGCAGTTCCACCCCTGAAACTTAAGTATTTTTTCGGGGATTTCATCACCAGGTTTGTTCGATTTCACTAGTGGGTTCCTTTCACCCATTGGATCCCTAGTTTTCAGTCAGATTCTTGATTCCTATATCATGATTAAACCTAGGGTTTCTACAATTTTTTTAGAACTTCATGAATTTATTTAATATATGTTCCAATAAAGATTATTATATTATTACACAAATTATCGCATGAATTTTTCAGAACCCTTGCTTTGTATTTCTTTAGTTCTGGAATTACACATGCTAGGTCATATATTTCAGACACTTCAGATAGACATGCCTCAGTTAAAAATGCATAATTACCAGGTAAATTATTGCATTCTCAGATTGCATGTTCAGTTTCAAGCTATTCAGTATTTACACAAATTCATATATAATTAGTTAAGTTACAGAATTAATTGGGAGTAGCATAATACCGAGTTGGACTAGGGTTTAGCGTACCCAATAGTCCCAGAACTACTAGCCGAGTAGGTTGTAAGTCCCCTCTGTGGGCAATCAGTTTAGTTATCACGCCAGCATGCCTTTATTCCTTTGGCAGGGTATATTGGGTCCTCGCAATGGGGCGTATACATCGGACTCCACATTTAGCACATGTGGTTTTATTATCGGTCATTAGTAGCTTCCACAGTTCAATCAGACTCTCTACATTGACCATTTATAAGTATATTCAATTTCAGCATGTTATAAATTGGTCATTGCATCCAGTTAGCTCAAAAATCAGCACATCACGTTCAGATTATTATACTTGTTTTTGTGTTTGTTCATTTATGTTTTATTTCAGCTTTACTCTTTCCTACATGCTCAGTACCTTTAAAGTACTGACGTATATGTGCGGCTACATCTTCTCGTGATGTAGGTTCAGGTTCTCAGCATCCTGATCACGCATAGATTGATTTCTCGATCTCTAGTTCAGCAGATTCAGTGGTGAGTCCTCATTCTCCGAGGACAACAGTCATGAGTTTCATTTTAGTCTTTAATCATTTAGTTTCAGTTTTTGCTAGATTTAGCTAGGGGCTTGTCTCAGTATTTCTAGTCTAGTTTAGAGGCTATTTTCAGACATAGTAAGATTCAGCTTAGTATTGAGTCAATATTTCTTTTGTATTAAACTCATTTTTTACAAATTTCTCAATTATAGAATATGGGTATTCCCCATCTTTTCATTTTAAGTATGCTTTAGCTTTCGCAACATTTTATTATCTTTAGTATGCTTATGATCATTCCAACAGGGTTAGCTTGGGATCACTTGTGGTCCTAGGTTCCGTGTCCGCATCTCGGGGTAGCTCGGTGCATGACACAACCTTGTATCAGAGAACTAGGTTCAAGAGTTCTACGATGTCTGAAAAGCCGCTCTAAGTAGAGTCCATTTCATTGGTGTGAAGTGCACCACATCTAATGAGAGGGAGGCTATTAAGTGTTTTAGAAAAACTTTACTTTCTTGATATTCATATAGTGCGTTGGTATGATTTTCTTTCTAATCCATCATTATGCGCTTAAGATCATTCCTTCTCGTAGATCTTAGGCATGGAATGCTAATGCACACAATGCTAACGCAGTTCCTCTAATACCAGATAAGAAAGTTCAAATACAGAGATTTAGAATGCGAATTTAGCTTTTGGCTCAGGGTATAACAAACCAGAACAATCAGCAGGTTCAAGTTCCTACTAGTAGAAATTACCGATTAGTGGCAGACATAGTTTGTGATTTTTTTAGTATAAATTCGCCTAAGTTTTTAGGGTCGCAGGTTAGTAAGGACCCAAAGAAGTTCATTGATAAGGTAAAGAAAATATTTGGAGTTATGCAAGTAACTGGGAGTGATAGGGTGAAATTGGCATCCAACTAGCTTAAGGATGTGACTCACATATGGTTCACTCAGTGTAAAGACAACAGAGACTACTTTGTCTTTTATAACTTAGTATAGCACTAAACTTTAATATTAGTCAAGAAACTCTCTCAGAGCCTTTCACAGTCTCTACACCAGTCGGTTACCCAGCTATAGCTAGACGGGTATATAGAAATTGCCCTGTCATAGTATCTTAAAAAGTCACCTCAACAGATATAGTAGAGTTAGAAATGGTAGACATCAATGTTGTTCTAGGCATGTATCGGTTACACTCATGTTATGCCTCAGTCGATTGTAGAACTTGGATTGTTCTTTTTCAGTTTCCAGACGAATCAATCTTAGAATGGAAGGGTAGTAGCCTAGCGCCTATGGGTAGATTTACTTCTTACCCTGAGGACAGAAATATGATATCTAAGGGTTATCTATATCATCTAGTTTGGGTTAAGGTATTTTAGCCTTGAAACCCCATCTCTTGAGTCAGTTCCAGTAGTCTGTGAATTTCCAGAAGTATTTCCAAAAGATCTTCCCTCGGTTCCTCCCGAAAATGAAATCGACTTTTGAATTGATCTCCTTCAAGATACCCAGCCTATTTCTAATCCTCCTTACAGAATGGCTCTAGCAGAGCTTAAGAAATTGAAAGAGCAGTTGAAAGACCCTTTAGATAAGGGTTTCATCAGACCTAGTATTTCACCATGGGGTGCATCAGTATTGTTCGTAAAGAAGAAAGATGGTTCTCTCTGAATGTGCATTGACTATAGACAGTTGAACAAGGTCACAATAAAGAATAAGTATCCCATCACCAAGATTGATGACTTGTTTGACCAACTTCAGGGTGCTAGTCATTTCTCGAAGATAGGCCTCAGATCGGGTTATGATCAGTTCAGAGTCAGAGATAGTGACATTCTAAAATCAGCCTTCAGAACTCGGTATGGTCATTATGAATTTGTAGTTATGTCATTTGGACTAACCAATGCTCATGGAACTTTCATGGATTTGATGAACAGAGTGTACAAACAGAACTTAGACTTGTTCGTTATCGTCTTCATTGATGATATTCTCATTTACACAAGGAGTGAGGAAGAATATGCATGTCATTTGAGAGTTGTTCTGCAGACTCTCAAAGATCGCCAGTTATTTGCTAAGTTTAGTAAATGTGAGTTTTGGTTGCATTCTGTTGCTTTCCTTGGTCACATTCTATCTAGCGAAAGGATCCGCGTAGATTCACTAAAGATAGAAGAAGTGAATCAATGGCCCAGACCTATCTCTACTACAGATATCAGAAGTTTCTTAGGTCAAGCAGGCTATTACAGAAGGTTTGTGGAAGGATTTTCATCCATAGCCTCACCATTGACTAGGTTGACTCAGAAGATGGTCAAGTTCCAATGGTCATATGATTGTGAGAAAATCATCGCAGAATTGAAAACTAGATTGACTACAACTCTTGTCTTGACTCTACCAGAGGGTTCATATAGTTATGTGCTCTACTGCGATGCATCTAGAGTTGGCCTTGGTTGTGTGTTGATGCAAAGTGATAAGGTTATATCTTATGCCTCAAGAAAGCTAAGGTGCATGAGAAGAATTATGCAACTCATGACCTCGAGCTTGCAGCAGTGGTGTTTGCACTCAAGATATGGAGACATTACTTGTATGGTGTTCATGTAGATGTGTTCACTGATAATAAGAGCCTTCAATATGTGTTCACGCATAAAGAGTTGAATCTTTGCCAGAGGAGATGGCTTGAGTTCCTTAAGGATTATGATATGAGTGTGCATTATAATTCTGGAAAGGCCAATGTAGTGGCCGATGATCTTAGTATATTATCTATGGGTAGTGTAGCCCATGTTGAGGAACAAAGAAAGGAGCTAGTGAAGGATGTTCACAGGTTGCTTGCTTGGGATTTTGCCTTATGAGCATATCAGACAGCGGTGTAACAGTTCAGAATGGGGCAGAGTCGTCTTTGGTAGTAGAGGCTAAGGAAAAGCACGTGAGTGATCCGGTCTTACTTTAGCTAAAGGGTGCAGTCAACAATCAGAGAGTTGAGGTTTTCTCCCAATGGAAAAATGGTGTACTTCGCTACCAAGATAGATGGTATGTTCTTGATGTGGGAGAGTTGAGGCAGCATATTCTTGCAGAAGCTCATAACTCCAAGTATTCTATTCATCCAGGTGCCACTAAGATGTACCGCGATCTGTAAGAAGTCTATTGGTGGAATGACATAAAGAGGGATATAGCAGACTTTGTGAGTAAGTGGCCCAATTGCAAGCAAGTCAAGGTGGAACATCAAAAACCAAGAGGTATGACTCAAGATATCGATATTCATACTTGGAAGTGAGATGTGATCAATATGGATTTCATCACAGGGTTACCTCGTACTCACAAACAGCATGACTCAATTTGGGTGATAGTTAATAGGAGGACTAAGTCTTCTCGCTTTTTGGCGGTCAAGACTACATATTAGGCAGAAGACTATGCCTAGCTTTACCTTACTGAAATTGTTAGGTTGCATGGGGTTCTTTTGTCTATTATCTCAGATAGAGGTCCTCAGTTTACCTCTCATTTCTAGAATTCATTTCAAAAAGGTCTTGGTACTCAACTTAACCTTAGTATAGCATTTCATCCACATACGGATGGGCAGGCAGAGCGTACCATTCAAACCTTAGAGGATATGTTGAGAGCTTGTGTGATCGATTTCAAAGGTAGTTGGGATGATCACCTTCCTTTTATTGAGTTTCCCTACATTAATAACTACCATTCAAGCATTCAGATTGCCCCTTATGAGGCTTTATATGGGCGTATATGTAGATCTCCTGTTGGTTGTTTTGAATTAGGTGAAGCAGTTTTAATAGGGGCAGATTCAGTCCTTTATGCTATGGAGAAAGTGCAACTCATTAGATATAGATTTAAGACAGCCCAAAGTCGTCAGAAATCTTATGCAGATGTGAGGAGAAGGGAACTAGAGTTCTAAGTTGATGATTGGTTTTTTCTGAAAGTCTCACCTATGAAAGGGGTGATGAGATTTGGAAAGAAAGAGAAACTCAGTCCTAGATATGTAGGCCCTTATAAGATCTTGAAAAGGATTGGAAAGGTGTCATATGATTTAGAGTTGCCAGCAAAATTAGCAGTAGTGCATCCGGTCTTCCACATCTCACTCCTGAAGAAGTGCATGGGTGACCCAGCCTCTATAGTGCCATTAGAGAGTGTGGCGGTGAAACATAGTCTTTCTTATGAGGATGTTCCAGTTGAGATTCTTGACCGTCAGGTTAGAAGGTTGAGAAAGAAAGAAGTTGCTTCAGTCAAGGTTTTGTAGAGGAGTCAGTCAGTAGAGGGAGCTACTTGGGAAGAAGAAGCAGACATGAAAGCCAAGTAGCCTTACCTTTTTCCTTCCGATTCCACTCCATCTTGAGGTAATAGTTCCTCTTCAGTTTTACAGTCATTCATGCATAAATTTAGTTTTAGAATCATGTTCCCTGAGTTTGTACTTTAATTGTTAACGTAATTGCATGTACTCAGAACTCAATTCAGTCATAACTCAGTTCTCAGTGTTTAGTGGTAGGGTTTGCATCTCTCTCCCTCTATTTCAGCCAGTTTAGTCTTCATTCGAGGACGAATGTTCCCAAGGGGGAGATAATGTAACACCACGTAGCCAAAACAAACCAAAAATTACTTTTTTCAGAAAAATCTGTAGGTGCTACTAAAGTTGGAATTGATGGACCGTAACCTGAACCACGGGTCCGTCCTGCACAACCGTCGATGGGATAAGAAACTCCCAAAAATTTCAACATAGAATAATTGGTTAAGTCTTGGACGATGGACAGACTTACAGTCGGTAGGTCAAACGACGGTTCGTAGTCCGTGATCTTCGATCAAGACTCCCTTCAACCACTCTCTGACAAGAGCTATGTATGACCAGCATGGTTCGTAGGTGGACCTACGGTCCGTATCTCTGACCGTAGGCGGAAAATTTGCAGCCAGTTAAGGGGAAATGCAGTTGGGTCTAATTAAAATGATCATAACTCTTAGCACAAAATGAATTAGGTCTCCCATAACCTACCCACATATAGAAAATTGAATTATCTTTCCATATCCACCAACCTTGCTAAAATCAGACCTCCGAGTAAAACGTTTTGCCCATTTTAGTAAAGGCCTGTCGAATAGGCACTCACGACAGACCCAACGATGGGGCGTCGGGCGCACGACAGACCGTCAGTCCTGGCCGTCATATGGCCCGACATCAACCTTCCCAGGGGTCTTTTTGACCTTTTCCACTCCGTTTAAACCCTAATTTACGTCGTTTTGACCCTAAATCATCATATTTTAGTCAGTTTAAGCCTAGAAATATGATTAAAACATATCCAAGTCAAATCATTATATCAAAACATAGAAAATTAGAAGCAAGAGAGGAGAAAAAAAGCTCAAGAACCCTAGTTCAAGAACGCCACAAGATTCAGCAGTTCCAGCGACGAAACTTAAGTATTTTTCCGTGTATTTCATCACCAAGTATGTGGGATTTCACTAGTGGGTTCCTTTAACCCATTGGATCCCTAGTTTTCAGTCAGATTCTTGATTCCCATAGCATGATTAAACCTAGGGTTTCTAGAACTTTGATAGAACTTCATGAATTTATTTAATATATGTTCCAAATCAGATTATCATATTATTACTCAGATTATCACATGAATTTCAAAACCCTAGCTATGTATTTCTTTAGTTCTTGATTTATATATGCCAGGTCATATATTTCAGAGACTTCAGATATACATGCCTCAATTATAAATGCATGATTACCAGATTAATTGTTGCATTCTCAGTTTGCATGTTCAGTTTGGAGCTATCCAGTATATATAGAAATTCAGATATAATCGGTTAATTTACAAAATTAATTAGAAGTAGAATAATACCGAGTTGGACTAGGGTTTAGCATACCCAATAATCTTAAAACTACTAGTAGAGTAGGTTGTAAGTCCCCTCTGTGGGCAATTAGTTTAGTGATCACGCCAGCATGCCTTTATACCTTTGGCAGGGTATATTGGGTCCTCTCGATGGGGCGTATACATCGAACTCCACATTTAGATCATGTGGTGTTATTATAGGTTATTAGTAGCTCCCACAGTTCAGTCAGACTCTCTACATAGACCATTTATCAGTATATTCAGTATTCAGTTTCACCATGTTATAAATTGGTTATTGCGTCCAGTTAGCTCAGAAATTAGCACATCATATTCAAATTATTATACTTATTTTTGTGCTTGTTCAGTTATGTTTTATTTCAGCTTTACTATATCCTACATTCTCAGTATCTTTCAAGTAATGACGCATACGTGCGCTAGATCTTCTCGTGATGTAAGTTCAGGTTCTCAGCATCCAGATCACGCATAGATCGATTTCTCGATCTCCACTTCAGCAGATTCTATGGTGAGTCCTCATTCTCCGAGGACAACAGACATGAGTTTCATTTCAGTATTTAGTCATTTAGTTTCAGTTTTTGCTAGATTTATCTGGGGCTTGTCCCAGTATTACTAGTCTAGTTTAGAGGTTATTTTCAGACATAGTTAGATTCAACTTAGTATTGAGTTAATATTTCTTTTGTATTAAACTCATTATTTTCAAACATCTCAGTTATAGAATATGGGTATTCCCCATCTATTTATTTTAAGTATTTTTTAGCTTCCGCAACATTTTATTATCTTTCGTATGCTCATGATCATGCCAACGGGGTTATCTTGGGATCACTTGTGGTCCTAGGTTCCGTGTTGGCGCCCGGGGGTAGCTCGGGGTGTGACATTATGGTACATAATATGATTACTAGATTTGTATTTTAATTATTAAGATATTCTTTTCAAATGATGTATCAGTATTTTTTAAATAATTTGAAGAAAATATCAAATTTCATGAGCGAAAGAATGAACAATGTTTGACTATAAAGAAATCAATAATTTTATAATGTATTCGTCGAAAGATTATAAAATATAAAATTTTTATTTTGATATCTTCTTAATATCAAATATGATGAACTATTTAACAGAAGAAATTTGATAAGGTCAATGATCAACATTCAAATCCTAATGAATATTGAAATTCAAAATAAACAAAATGAGTAGTTAAAAAATAAAGGAGAACAACAAAAGAAAATGTTAATAGAAAAAGCCTTTTTTAGAAATATAGAGGAAGAAAAAGCTAAAAAATAAATAAATTAGAAAAAACAATAACCTTAAAAAAAGTATACTGGTTATTTTGTGGGGGCTAAGCTTTAGAGTTTTCTTTACGGCATGATATTGAGTGTAGTATACAAAAACTAATTAATGTAATTTAGGTGTAAAATAATAATTTTATAATTAATGGTCAAAATGAAAATCTAGAAGACTCCATACATGTCTGAACTTTTGTTATGGGCCCATACGGATATAATGTAATTTTGTTTAAATGCATAATCTATTACTTGATTAACTTCTTACAAACAATAATTAATGTGTTTTGACATATTTTAGAAAGAAAATGTTGAACTAATTAAAATAAAATGTGTTTGAATAGTTCATATTTTGTTCGTAGAAATAATTTAAAGGATTATCGCATAAGCATATTTTTAATATTATGTTACATAATATGACCACTAAATTTGTATTTTGATTATTAAAATACACTTTAAAATGATATATCAATATTTTTTAAGTAATTTAAAGAAAATATCAAATATCATGACTAAAAGAATGAACAATGTTTGACTATCAAGAAATTAATAATTTTATATTGTATTCATCGAAAGATTATCAAATATAAAATTTTCAGTTTGATATTTTCTTAATATCAAATATGTTAAACTATTTAACAGAGGAAATTTGATAAGGAACGTTTAACATTCAAATCCTAATGAATATTGAAATTCAAAATAAAGAAAATGAGTAGTTAAAAAAAGAACAACAAAAGAAAATGTTAATAAAAAAAGACTTTCTTTAGAAATATAGATCAAGAAAAAACTATAAAAATAAATAAATTAAAAAAAATAATCTGAAAAAAGTATATTGGTTATTTTGTGGGGGGGGGGGGGGGGGTAAGCTTTAGAGTTTTCTTTACGGAAAGATATTAAGTGTAGTATAAAAAATTAATTAATGTAATTTAGAATATAACATTAATATAATTCTAATTGTATATAGAAAGAAAGTTTCTTTCATGATTATTTTTATTTTTGTGGAGGCAAAAATTGTTTTTTGATAAATATTTTCAATATTCAGAATATAACATGACGATAATTGTTATTATATATAGAAATAAAGTATCTTTCTAGATTGTTTTTATTGTTGTCAAGTTAGAAATAAATTTTTTAAGTATTTCTATTTATGGAAGACAACAATAAAATGTATCACAAAATTCATCGACAAAGTCAAATTACAAACACATTATACTTAAGTTGAAGCAATAGATATTTTAAAGACTTCAAAACAATCTTTACGAATTGATTGATCAATGATCAGTATTTTATAACATGCAAAGCTTATGGTGCAAATATCAAAAAGTGAAGATAATAACATTGTGAAAAACAGATACCACTTGCGAATATATATGAAGACCGATGAATTTTTTGAAAGATATCAACATTTTATATGTTCATTGAACATGAAATGTTTTAACTCATAATCTAACGCAATTCTCTATTTCGTTGCTGAAAAGAATTTTTTATAATTAAACTTTCTAAATTTAGGTTGTAAATGACACATATATGTCGTGTGACTATTTGAAATAGATTATGAAGTAAGATATTCAAGCTGTTTACTAAAGAAACAAATAGTATAACGTACAGAAATATCATATCTTTGGCGGCTGATTACATCATATCCAAGAAGTTTTCTCAATTACAAAAATCTCAAATTTTTCATTTCTCTAGAATATATTCCTTGATTGTCCAATAAATTGCAAATGACATATTACTTCAGGGAAGGGATAAATTCGAGAAGGGATAGATATGTATCCGAGAGGAAATAGATGTATCCACGAAAAATAGTGATGCATCCGACAGAGGACTATAATAACGTTCAAGTAAGATAAAAGAACCGATTGCTTTAATTTTGGGTTACAATTCAGGTCATTAAGTTTTTTTCTTTCTATAAACAAATCAATCAAATGTGCATATAGTAATATTTTCTTTTAGATCTTATGTAATCAGAGATAACTAAACAATTCAATTTTTTTTTTTTTAGAATTAGATGTCTTATTCGCTGAAACTTTGAGATAAAAAATTACATTAAAATTTGATCTTGTATAAACCATCTAATAGTATTAACATAATATATTCATCTTCCATTGACTTTACGTGTTGTTGGAGATATATAGTTGGGAAAGAATAAAAATTGTACTTTAAGCCTATTCATCTTACTTAACAAAAACGTCAGTGAAGATCGAAAGAACCTTTAAATTAAAAAAAAAACATTTTGAAACTTATGTTTTCTAAAAAATACTACTTAAAGTAATATTCATTTGACGATTATAATTCAGTACTCACTAATTGATAAAAATAATTAATATGTTACAGTCATATCAATAGATTAATAATTACAGAGAAAGTAATAAAAATTAAAATTCATTATGAAAAGGGGTCAATTTCAATTAATAAATAATAGTACATAAATAAGAATGAATGGAGAAAAACAAAGAAAAAGAAAAAAAGGAAAGCAAAAAAATAGAAGTTGGTGTTGTGGTTCGAACCTGCGTTAACAAGTTGACGGACTCTCTTGTTTGCCAATTGGGCTATTCTACAGTACAATCATTAGGTGGCAAAAGTAATAAATATTTAATCATTATACATAGATACATGTGTCTATAACATTTTTTCTAAAATCACTGGGTGTCGTGGCACCTCCACCCAACAACGTAGATCCGCCCTTGTATATTGTACAAAGTTGAAAGAGAGAATTAAGCAATTAAAGTAATAGTAATACTCTATGTCATCAAGCCAATTAAACTGTAATGACCTTGTTAGATATTAAAATTCAAAAAAGGAAAATGTTGAAACTTTCAATTAACCAACAAATTTCATCACTTATATTTTTATATTATAATATATTAACAAGAAGTTACTAGGTTGGTGTATTTCCAAGTTGGTATTTATCAAAACAAAAATTCTAAAAGAAATTTTAAAAAATCCTTGAGGAAGTGCATGTACGTGGGGGGATCAAAGTTGTCAATAATTGAACTAGGAGAATTTTTTTATAAATGTGGATTCAAAAATAAAATAATCAAATATATTAGGGGCCCTCTTTAAGCATGATAGATTTAATCTCTATATGTATATTCTATTAATTTGCAGAATATTTGAGATATTCAAAAATTACAGGAAACGTACAATAGATTGCAATACTTTACATATTAATATGATGAAAAAACTACAAATTGAAATCACATGTGTATATCATACATTGATAGTATCAAGAAGGAAGAAATATTCCTTCAATGAAGACAATGTTGCGTTACTCTTCCATCAGAGTATATTGTGATATTATCACAGAGGAAAAAAAGGAAGGGTAGGCCCAGATGTCAAAAATAGATGCACATTGTTTTAAAATAAAAAGAGAATATGAAACTAATGAAGATTGGGGTCTATTGCCCAGATTTCCACTACCTTACTTGTTCTTACAAAAATCCTTCATGAAGTGACCTTTTTGCCTACATGCAGGAGCCCAACTACCTCTTTGTATCACACTACTTGAGGTTGTGCCGGTTTAGCTCTGAAGTGTTGAGAATTTTGACAATTATACTCACCTTTGTTTCTGTGTGCAGGTGCACTAGCATGTCCCTTTTTCTTTTGTTGAAATGAAGACCAGTTCACTTTATAATTTCTGCTGTCCGAACTCATTTCCTGTCTTAGTTTTCTTATTTTTGAATTCTTCCTTGTACGTCAGTTTCTCTTCCTCAACTTGCTGCAAATAGATCATCAATCCTGATATATCCATGTCCCCAATCAGTATGGCAGCCCTACCTTCTTTACTCGACAAACGGGACAACCAAGCAACAAACAAGTTCATTCTACTCGCCATGTCCACAACTATCTCAAGAGCATAATGGTATACTTGGGCGAACTTCATCCCATATTCATGAACACTTAGAGAATCTTGCTTAAGTGTGAGGAACTCACATACCTTAGCCTCATTCAATTCTCAGGGAAAGAAATGCCCAAACAAAGCTTCCTCAAAACATACCAAACTAGAAGGTGGTGCATCCTCAACTCTACCCCCTTTCCACTGGTCAAACATAGTCCTAGACACACTCTTCATTTGATATGCAATCATTTCAACTCGCTCAGTGTTGACAACACGCATAACATCAAATATCTTCTTCAGCTCTTATATAAAGCTTTATGGATCCTCAGTAGTGCTTGATCGTAGATGTTTCATTCATTTCTTGTCTAACTCCTCTTTATTGTCCAAATAGGTTAGTCACAGACTGACTCAACACCCCAGATAGCCTCACGGAACTCAGTATTGGTAACCTCTCCTTGAGGTTGCACTTTAGGTGCATTAGGTACCCCTTCCTCTTCAACATCTCTCCTAGATGGACAACCTATGACTTCTCTTCATGGAGGCATGATTATCTGAAACCACGCGCAAACACGAATTAGAGGGAGACTTTTTAGAGATTAAACTCTTAAAGCATTGAATGAGAGAGAAAGAAGTGAGAAATTTTCCTAAGTGTTGCAGCCTCCTAATTGTAGATTTGTCACTCTTCACACCGATAACTAGGACTCTAGAGACACGGGTTCATAGACTCCCTAGGACTCTTTAAATCTGTGCTCTAAACCAAGATTGTCACGCCCTGAACCTATACTCTAGGCGTGGCCGACACTCGGAAATCATTGATGGACTTAAAAGAACCTTTGACCTGAATTACATACTCAGCGGACGACATAAACACAAGAGATATAACTCATGAAATAACTCAAAAGATAGTAACTTAGCCAAAAACGGCAACCGAATTCTTAAATGTATACAACTGAAAGGAATAAGACTAAAGAACTAATACCATCTTTCTATGAAACCTCCAAAAGAAAGATGGATGTTGGGAAAGAACCCCCAATCATCTTAACAACTGAAAACTAGAAAGAAAGTGATAAAAAGAGTCCTCCAAAATTCAAGGAGGCTCATCAACTGACTCTAAGCTGCTTATTGGATTAACGGTGCACCGGATGCAATCCTAGTTATCTGCT
Organism: Solanum chmielewskii; assembly: GCA_027704785.1. Taxonomy (NCBI): domain Eukaryota; kingdom Viridiplantae; phylum Streptophyta; class Magnoliopsida; order Solanales; family Solanaceae; genus Solanum; species Solanum chmielewskii. Next base: position 13,473,494 of record JAKWIX010000324.1, on the reverse strand, counting down.
TCGCATTATTAGATGATGCAAGTCAACTGACATCAGTAAATTGAATAACGAGTATGCGAGTTGTAATGTTAAATACTACATAGGCTTGAAAAGGATTCTAAAAGAAACACTTACCTTGATATAATTTAATAGAAACTCATTTTTTCTCTTATAATAAAGTAACAGTTTCTGTGGGAGATTATCTAACCGACAACAATCACTATGAGCCTAAGTGGTGATACAACTCTTGCCCACGCTTCCAGAACATTCCTATACTTTGTCATCATATAGAACGCTTAACATAGTGGATCCACTAGCTTATGCTAAAATCATATTAAGGAACCATCCATAAAGTATGATCATTTACTACCCATGATGGCTACATGATTTATGGAGACTTCATTTATCTGAACTCGCATCCTCATATCGATGTTCAATAATACTCCCAAATATACTTAGCTCATTAGTTTGTAAAAACAAAAGTCTTTCTTTGGATTAAGATAATTACTCAAAATTTAGTTTAAAATCTCTCTTGGAATCGATGTTCCCTTTCTTTCTCAAATGTGAAAACATTTTAAAACTCTTTGGGAATGCATAGTCCCCATATACTTCTTTGAAGAAAAGACTACAATCTTTACTCTTTACTAAACTTGAACTTTAAATCTTCAATCAAAGTTGAAATGTTTGTAAAAGACTTTTGAAAACTTTATAAAATTTGCTTTGACTTGCTTCTTAACATCTACACTTGAGTTTTAACTCTTCACTTTGATCTTAACTTTCCTTGAATTGGATTATGGATTAAAGGTTCATGATCTCTTATTTATGGATAATTTTATTATTTTTATATGTACCTTAGAGTGTTGGAGTTAACTAGAAAACATAGGTATATTGCAAATGAACAAGTACGAAAAGATGGGGAAGATATGGGGAGAATTGGCGTAGCTGACGCTCTAAGAGGTGCCGGGCATTAGCCCTAAAAGTTCAGAGGACTCCCCATGATACTCTGGATGGCGCTACACGCAAGAGGACAAAGTTAAGAGGAACATATGTGGCACTTGGCAGGCACGGCGCCCAAGCGTTCCCCAGAAACCCCTCGATTTTTCTCCTTCATTTTCATCTCTAAACCCTATAAACTTCAATGGTTTTCCTCTCAAACACTTGGAATCACTTTTACTCTCAATATATGATAGATTCAACCCAAAATTCCACCCAAAAACATGAATCAAACCTCAAGAAACTCTAACAACACAACTCATAAGAATTCAAACGAATATCATCAAGAACTCAACGAATTTACTTTCCAAACAAACATATTTCTCTGAATTAAATAATGATTGTCGCGTGAGTGAACTAACCCAACGCTATGTGATCTCACATAGTTTTTAAGGATCATCCCCAACGAAATCCACAAGCTAAACGCGAAGATATTTACGAATCTTGAACGTTCTTCTCCTTTCTCCTTGTTTCTCCTCTTTTTTTCACTTGTCTCAAAACCCGAACCTATTTTTCTAAAAGGGTAAACTGAGTAAGATCAGTTAAGACCCCAATTAATTAACCTAAAATGAAATAAAATAATTGTGTAAGGAAAATACCAAACTACCCTTTTCAAAATTTGGATTGGACTTTCCTTATTCCAATAGCCCAACTTTCAAAGGGCAGAATTCACTCATAAATACTCGGAATCGTGCAAACTCAACGGCGTTGCAAAGGTTATTCCAAGATATTTCCAACCATTTCAGGAAGTATACCTAAATCAACATGAGCCAACATTATTTTCCCAGTTCCTGTTGTTACTGGGATCACACAACAGAAGATTGCAGATCAAAGATACACACTTGAAGAGGAATTCTCGATTTATTGTTGAATAAAATTTGATATGTGTGTTGTCTATCTTATATGCAAAGTTTATGGTTTCGCTTCCGCTGTTTAATCATATATTCCATCATGAACCTTATTTAACTCTCCTTCACACTTTAGGAGCATTCATCATATCTTCCATTGAACATACACTCATAGCCAAACTACTTAATTCTCCTCAAATGTCTTTCGTTGCATTCAAATTTTCTGCACCAATTTCTTCATCAAGTCTTGGCGCTAAATTCTGCAATATAGAGATGACTTGAGAAAATAAAGTGTACTTTTTCTACTAACTTAGTTTTTATATAAAATAGTCACACATATTATTAGTATGTCATGAATCGACAAAGATCCTGAGTTTGAATCTCATATCTATCCATTAAAAAAACCAGTACTTAGCTCATGCAAAATAAATAAGTTAGCAACAATTAATTACGATCAAACTTGTATTAGCTATTATTGCAAACCAGAGGTGTAATATTTGTACGGAACAGAACAAGGATTCTTATCACCTTCTGAGTTATTTTTTCTACTAAATATATAAAAAGACGATTGGACCTTCCTTACATCAAATTATGGACAAAATTAATCATCAATAATGCAGATTTGATTGAACAGACTAATGACAATATTGGTGCAAATATATTTGAAAGAAAAAGGTTGATCACGAGAGATATACAGTTATATCAAAGAAGGAAATAATTTGAATGCAACTGTAGATAATTACTTCTCCCTCTAAGCAATTTGTTGTTTTTGTGCTTACTAGGCAGCAGAGCTTGGTCTCTACAAATACAATTGTGAACAAACCAACTAGAATTGGCTATGGTGAATCCAATGTTATGTGTACAATGATTCTAAAGAATGGAATACTAATCTTCGGTTCAAGTGAATGTAGTTGTGGATCTCCACCATGTGTTAGCAAGTTGAGAGTTTTTTATTTGAATTTACCTTTTTCATAAAATGAGAATTGAATGGATCAACAAACAAATTGCAAATTGCATATTTGTACGCCAAAACATGATGAAATCAAACTTTTGCCTTTATCATGCAATAAGTCTGCAAAAACATGAACAAATCAAACTTTTCTACATCTTAGATATACAACCACAAATAATTTATATCATAGATCACCATCAAAGTTTTTTTTTTCTTTCAAAGAATGAATAACGAACCCAAGAAAGGAGCCTACATATCTCATCAACATGAGAATTTGGTGTGCATAGTTCATGCACATATATTCTTGAATAATTGAACAACTTATTTTCGTTTTGAAACTTGAAAGAATGAATACTGGACCCAAGAAGGGTTACCTACTTATCTCAACAAGATGAGAATCAGGTTCGTGTAGTTTGTGCATATATGTCTTTGAACATATGCAAAAACCATTTGACTCTTTTTTTTTTCAATTTAAAAAATGGATACTGAACCCAAGAAGGTTTTTCCTACATATCTGAATGAAATGAGAATTAGGTTCGCGTAGATCATACATATATATCATTGAAAATATGCACAAATTCTTTTACTTTTTATTTTGAAAAATTATAAATTGGTATCAAACCAATGAAGGATTGCCTACGTATCTCACCGAAATGAGAATCCGGTACGCGTAGTTCGCACAAATAGGACATTGAAAATAGGCACAAATTATTTTTATTTTTATATATTTGAAAAGATGAACACCAAACCCAATTAGGGTTCCTACGTATCTCACCGAAATGAGAATCATGTTCGCGTAGTTCATTTAGATATGACATAAAATAATTTCAAAATTTTGACAAACTCAGAGTGATTCATTGTATCATTTTAATTGTCGATCTTTGTACTGCCTATTGAATGTCGTCTCTAATTTTTTACGATAACCACTAGTTGTTGTATTCTTTTTTGAATGCCTCTTGGAAATGTGTTGTTCGCCCAATAATCCATGAAAACTACGCATTATTATGACAATCTCCGACTAATGTTAGGGATAATTTTCCATAAAAAATATGAGAAATGTGTGAAAGCAGGGATTTTATGTAGAATAATATAAAATAAATGAGTGCAATTTCATAATCAAACATTTCCCCAATTTATCTTTTTCATTTGATATTAATGTCTTGTGATATACAAAGACTCAAATTATGTGAGTCGTCTTGTCACTTGGAACATTGAACAAACAATGACTTTCAGAATCTTACATAAATCAACACTACAAAAACTGAAAAAAATTTCAAAGGTTTATTTGTGGGGTTTATAAAAAACTCCATTATAAAATCATTTTGTTGCATTTATTTTAGCCTCTGCGATATAATTTATTTTGTGACAGTTTGATTTTGGGGACTTGTGATAACCTCTGCATGCACTAATTTGTGAAGTTTGGTGAATGCCGCAATTTAATATAATTTGTAGCGATTTTAATAAGGAGGTTTGTGATAACCTCTGCAAATAACATTAAATTGTGAAGCGTTGTAAATGTCACAATTCATTACAATTTGTTACACTTGTACAAAATAGAAAATTAATCAAAAAACTTGAAATATAGAAAACACTTTAGAAAATAAGGTAATCATATATATATATACGCACACATTAAAAAAACGTGAACTTAGCACCAAAACATACTTAAACACTTTATCTATACAAATATTTATAGCACTTTATCTATACAAATATTTATTTATCATCTTTATCATATTCGAAGTGTATAAATACCGCCCCCCTTTTCTTAATGCTGATGTGGCATAAAGAAAATAATCAAGCACGTCTTTCTTTTTATTTAAAAATTGATTCCACTAATATATGTATTATATAATTATACAAAAAAAATGACCTATCCCTACTTTCATCTTCTCCGAACCCTTCGAACCCTCCCAACCCCAATCCCCTTTTTCTTCTTTTACAAAACCTCCCAGCCCTTTTCTCGCCCCCTTTCTCCTTAAACGAACACCTCAATTGTATCCTACATCACCTACATCTTAATCGTCATCTTTTTTATTTTCAAATCTACTAAAGAGAAAAAATAATTGAATTTAATTTCGATCAAACTTGAGATATCTTATAAACAAAAGAAATTACATCAACACATTTTTTTGATTTCAAAAATTATGACTGTTGCATTTCATGAAAAAATAACGATTTTTGAAGATGTAATATTGGAAAGAATTTTTTTTTTTAACTAAAGGATTGAATTCATCTACATTTTCAGTAGATTTATTTGTCCTCAAATACGAAAGAGAGCAATAAATCATCACAAAATTCAATGAAGGTCCGTATTGTTGCAATCTCACATCAATGGATATAGATAGAAAATGTATGAGAATTTTCTCAAAAGAAATTGGTGAAATTGTCAAAAGAAATTGAGGTTTAAAATAGAGAAGTCATTAATGAAAATTAATGATAATCAAGAAACAACTGAGAAAACACTAATGGAAAGGTAGTTCATCCATTGGAGAGAGAAGGGGAAAAAATTAAATTATAAAAATTGATTCCTCACATGGGAGACAGAGAGAGAAAAATTTGAAATTGATTTCTAACATGGTTTTGACGTGGCAATGAAGTGGTGTTCATGTGGCAATTACTTGGCGCGTGTGTAATCACTTGCCATTGTGAGACTAATTTTGTATTCATAGGGTGATATTTATTCACTTTAAATGAGATTAGGGGGTAAATATACTTAAGCAAGTTTTTCTGTAAAATTAAAGGGGCTTTTAATGTATTTTCTCAAATATATATATTAAAGTAAAAGGTAAATTTAATTATATGATGATAAGCACTAGATTGGTAAAGTTGAATATATTTCCATGAGATGAATATTTCAAAGAAGTCGATGTTAGATGTGAAGTCATACAAGATTAGGTAAGACTAAAACATAACAATCTTCACCATAAGGTACTAGTAGCACGTTTTGACTTTAATATGCGAAATTATTTGAGATGATTTATGTATCATTTACTTTTAATAAGATTAAGATGTCAAAATCTGAATAAAATTAAGTTGTGCATTTAAATTTTTAATATATGACTTTAAATATAGGTTTTAAATATTAGAATGTTCTACTAAGACCCAATTACTATATAGTTAAGAATATTTTTAAATATCAATGTATAAATTTGTCTTTATCTAAAAATTAATGAATATAAATTTATCAAAATGTGAAATTCATCAAATACTATATCAAGAAAATATTGTTATGTTATAAGAATATATGGTGTTGTTGTGATGAAAGAAAATATGAAATAAAAATAATAAACTCTAATGACTATGATCAAATTACTATATTACCTTTTTTACATTTACTTGATGTGAAATCACCTGTTAAGGTTTTTACTTTAACTTATCAAACATAGTTTCTATTTGTGTTAATATGTCATGAATTAAGATTTATGTAATTTTGTAACTTGAATATTTTTGTAGTTTATGTTATAAATGACAGAACTTAAGTTTCTTAATGACGATAGGAAGTTTGTTGGACAGTAAATACCCCTCACTTCCAACCCACAGGTTGTGAGTTCGAGTCACCAAGGGATCAAAAGGGATAGGAGTTGAGTTGCGAGTTCGAGTCACCAAGAGAGCAAAAAGGGTGGGAGCTCCTAGGGAGGGCAAAAAAATGGTAAAAACTCTTTCAAAAGAATTAAATAAGATATTGACACTATATAGTGTGTGTTATAAACCCTTTATTACAAACCATTTGTAGAGTGTAGTTATTGAAGTTCTAAAATTATATTTAAGGGGTTACGAATAACTGCAAATTGATTTTAAAAACCACCACAAATTGTAAAGCAATTTTGTGGCGGACGTAATGGAGGTTCTACTAAACTATCACAAACGTTCTCATGGCATAGGTAATTGTGGAATTTTCTAAAACTGCCTCAATTAATGTTGTGTCGGTCAAAAACTCCCACAAATCAATAAAAAAAAACCCTCCACAAAATGACCCGTTTTTTTGTAGTATTGCTTAAAAAAACAAAGAAAAAAAACTCAAAAGGTAAAAGTGTTAGTTTATGTTTATAATGAATGAAGAATAATACCACACAATAAATTAATTAAAGATATAAGCATTGTTTCGATTGAAAAGTAAACTCAATTATATCACATATTATACAAATAGTTATTGCGAGTCCTATACAAATGTGACCCTTTTGTCTCAAGTATAAGCCTATTGATCTGACGGATGTATTACGCCATTTGAAAACATTCCATTGTCCCCAGAACACTTAGTACAAATTTTATGAATAAATCAAATAGGATTCAATAATAAGAAAAAAATACAAATAATAAATTCCACGCAAGGGTGTCATCCTAACTAGGCCTCTGTGGAAGATACTTCCTCTTGAACTTCTTGTCTTCTCGGAATACCAACACCTTTGGGTGGAATTATAGATTGTGAAGATCTTTATTTTACTTAAGTAATCAATTAAAATAAACCCCTAACCCCGATGGACAATGGTTTGTCAAACGACATATACATCCTTCAAATTTAAACGCACAATTATAAGGTGGTCTTTCAAATGGATCCAATAATCCTCAGATGTTTAGGTAATGTTAGGACAAATGCGTTAAATCAGAATTGGTTTTGATCTACGCTAGTTGACTGAGAGTGGGTTTTATTTAAAGTGGATTGGTGACCCTAGAGGACAACTTGGGCTAGGAAAAAGTTAGTGATCATTGACCATCTAGTAACCAACTACGTTTGCCAAAGTAACCCAATTGTAACATCTCGCAAATTTAAATAGTTAGGTAGAAGCTTAGAAGTTGAAATAGTATGTATTGGGAAGAATTTAAATTTCGAGATTTTCTTAAGTTAGGAAAAAATGAGTTTTTGGTCAACTTCAAACGGACATAACTCCTACCTCATGATGAGTTAGAAATATTTCTTGATATGGTTAAAGTGACGTTGGATAGATATTTCCAACGCCACCAAGTTTGCGCGATTTCGATTTCGTATGAGTTAGTTATGACTTTCGGAAGTTGGGTTGCTGGATTAAAGATAGTCCAACATGGATTTGGGAAGGGTAAAGTTGTATTTACCTTACCCAATTATTTTATTTCGTTTTTGGGTAATAAATTGGGGTAAAAACTGATTTTAGTCGGTTCACACTTTTAGAAAACAAGTTAAGGTTTGAGAGAAGAGAAAAGTAGAGGAGAAAAGAGGAGAAAGGAAGCAAGAACGATCAAGATCGTCAAAGTTCGGGTTGTAGAAATCGTCGGGGGTGATACCTATCAAGGTATGTGAGGTTTTTCTGTGTTGGGTTTGTTAACCCGCACATCAATATGTTTAAATCAGCAACTTTAGTATTGATTGAATAGTAAATCTTGAAGTTCTTGATGAACAATTGTTGAAGTCTTGTTGGTAGAGTAGTGTACCTAAACTATTGGATATTGAGGATATTACTGATCTTAAGTGTTTGGGGGAAGATCCATGGAAGCTTGGCACGTTTAGAATTGAAAATCGAGAAGAAAAGTTGGAAAACTCGTCTGACAGGACCTGGAGGACCGCGCCTATCAGAGCTCCTCAGACAGACTCTGTCCGTCAGGCTCTGGCACTCCGCGACAGCCAGAGCGCCTTAGGATAGCCTCTGTCCGTCAGGCTCTTGCACCCCGTGCCTCTCAGGGCGCCAGGGTCACCTCGAGTTTCCATTTCTCCACCATCTTCTCGTACGAGTTCCTAAGTGATGTACCTACAAATCCTAGTTGATTCCAACACTCTAACGTACATTTAAACATCATGAAATCATCCATAAACATGAGATCATGATCCTTGAATCCATAATCTAATTCAAGAAAAGTTAAGATCAAATTCAAAGGAGTTAACTCTAAGGAAATGAAGTAAGTTAAAGCAAAGTTTCTTAAAGCTTCCAAGAGTTACTTAAACGTTTTAACATCACTTTAAGGCTCAAGTCTAGAGTTAAATAAGGAGTAAAAATTGACATCTTTCCTTCAAAGAAGTATAAGGGAACTAAGTATTTCCCTAAAGATTTGAAGTTCATTCTTCAAAGAAGTATAATAGAACTAAGTATTTCCCGAAGAGTCATTTCAAAACACAAGCTTCAAGGTAAGTAAAGAGTAAAAAGTAAAGAGTTAAGTTGAAGTTATTTTCTTCAAAAGTATAGGGTGACTAAGTATCCCCAATAAGATTTTGAAATCTTTTCACATATAAACAAGGAAACAAAGCTTCCCAAAGAGCCTTCGGGCTAGTTTTCATAAAAGAGTTATAGCTTTATAAATTGAAGCAAGTAGGGAAACTATGATTTCCAAGAGAGTTATAAAACCAGGACTAATCTCAAACCATAGAATCAGTATGTTTTAAAAACATAAGAGCCAGTATTATTTTGGGAGTAGTATTGAGCACAGATGTGAGGATGCGATTTTCATATTAACTGAAGTCTCTATGAAAACCATGCATCCATCATGGGTAGAAAAGGGTCATACACTTTGGATGAATCCTTTTTACAGTTTACTAGTGGATCCATTATGTAGCTCAGGTCCTATACTCTAGCAGGTTTATAATGGTCCTTGGAAGCGTGAGGTAAAACACTATACTATCACTATGATTATTAAGTGTTTATTTTTGGGCAGAGAAACTCCCACAATAGTATTTGCATGGTTCCTCAAGAGTTTCTTCTTAGTATGAATGGGGGTATGGGACTTCATTCATGTATTGCACGAATAGACTTTGAGAGGAAGCATGATATATTTACTTTAGTATTAAGATTATCAGTGAACATCATATTATTTTGTATTTTTACGTACATTTAAGAGTTAATGGTATCTTTGCATATACAGAGTTGAAAACCATGTTTTAAACAACTTTTATTTATATTGCACATGACTTTAAACTGCTATATAATGAAATGAGTAGTTATAATGGGTCAGTTATTCATGAGTCGAGCAGATTCAAGATAAGTGTTCTTTCTTACTCCAATTCAAGCCTATGTTGTTTTAGCATGCCAACTCGCATACTCGTACATTCAATGTACTGATGCCGGTTGACCTACATTGTATTATGATTTAGACACAAATAACTAGGGTCGACATTCCAGCGCACCGTTGATCCAGTGAGTAGCTCATAGTAAGTTTGTGAGTCTCCTTTCATTCCAAAGGACTCTTTACCTTTAAGTATTTTCTTTCAGTGTTCAGTTATTTGGATGATTGGGGGTCCCGCCGAACATTCATTTTCAATCTAGAGGCTTCATAGATAGATAGACAGTCATATAATTCAGTTTTTAGTCTCTTTTTATTTTATATGACAGATGTTTTAACTTTGAGACTAAAGTGTCATTTTGGCCAACGTAAGTATTTAGAGTATTTCTTTTAAGAATGTTCTTAGTTTTTAATTGAGTAGAGTTAGGTCTTCCACTAAGTTAAGTTAGATAGGCCAAGGGTTTGCTCAAGGCCAGTAATGATCACCAAGTGCAAGTCCCGCCCAGGCATCGCTTGGAGTGGACAGCACGTCCGTTGGGACGTTACAGTGAAGAAATGGTCCTAGAGTTCTACGCATCCTACGTAGCGACTCTCCGATCACAGATAGATAGGCGGTCTGCCCCCGCTAAACAGGCCCCACTTTAGCAGGTCCGAGTACGGGGCGTACAGGTTGACATTTCCCTGCCTGCCATCTGCCGGTTTCTATACGGCGAGGGTGTTAATGCTACTCGGACCCCTCTTACTGCCGAGTTTGACTACCGCTGGCAGATAGTTAAAGATGGACAGTTTCTGCGCGAGCCATCACTGAGAGAGACCACCAAGAGGTGGATGGCCCTGCACCTGTCAGTTGATGGAGAGGGAGCCAACTATGTAACCAAGCCAAAGGGGGCCATCAAGAAGTCCAAACTCACTTTCACGGCGAAGTTCTTGTGGCTGCTTGTTCGTCACTGCCTTTCCCCACAGCTGCTGATAATATCGTTACATGGGATCGAGCTGTGTTGATGACGGTGATGATAACCGGGTTTGAGGTAGATTTCGCATGGTTTCTACAGGTAGTCATGCACGAGAGGCCTTTCAAGGTCACTACTACTTACCCTTTCCCGTGCATGTTCTTTGCTCTCTGCAGGTCCACAGGTGTGCATATATGGCACGTAGATTAGCTCAAGACCCCGCAGGGCACTGTTGACGTCGGCTTCATCAGAGATGAAGCCAATGAGTTTGCTCCACGCAGAGGGCCCCGTCCAGAGCTTCCCCCACTTGCTGATGATCTTGCTGATACTGTAGCCCAGGCCCGCACGACTACACAGGCGGCGTCCACTGACACAACCCCGGTCGAGTCTATTCCGGGTAGTAGCACTGCCCCTAGTTCCTCTCGCACAGCCCCTCTACCGGCACTTTTCCCGCTTGCTAGGGTCCACAAATTGGAGGCACAAATGGCTACACTTCTGCATCATATCCAGCCATGGATGCAGAAGTCGATTACTGAGTCAGAAGAGCGTCTAGAGCGAAAAATGGTCCAGTATACAGAGCGGAAGATCGCTAAGGTTCACCAGTGCTTGAGACGGCTTTGAGTTGAGGGTGTTAGCCCGACCAGCCACTCAGGTGGATGTGTCGACTGTTCAGGCTGCAGTTGACAGTCTACGTGCAGATATCGACACGATCTTAGAGGCTAGGGTGTCGGAGTCTGAGGCCCCTTCTGTCGAGCCTGCTGAAGACATAGTGTTGGCGGCCCTATTTGCCACTTCATAGATTCCACCACCTCCCCCTCGAGAGAATGCCAAGAGGCGTAGGGATCGAGCAAAGGATGAGGCGCGAGCACGGAAGAAGGAGCACCGAGAGATGGAGGCTGCGAGGAGAGCCTCACTTGCTGACGAGGAGGCACACCAGATGAGAGCATCAGAGTTAGTGGCTGGGGCGTCTAGCTCCCGCTCTATGGAGATTGCAAGATGCACTACTGATGGTGCGGTTGTTGCTGAGGACACCACTGAGGGTTTCCAGATTGCAGCAGGACGTGGGTTCCGGGTAACCGGACCCACCAGCTTGTTGATCGACGGTGCTTTGCGCCACAAGTTTGCTTCACCTACCACTCTAGTATATAAATTTTTATGCATTGGGTACAATTGCATGCTTTTTTGTTTGTGGTGGGGTAAATGGAAAGTGAGTGTTAGGGTGAAGTCTGAGTAGCCCAATTCACTATCCTCTTTTGGGTTTTTCTTGCCTGTGTTCTTTTTCCCCAAAAGACTGATTTTTTTTCTGTTGAACGGGCATGTCTATATCCTCTGTACATAGTTTAATTCTGGAGCATGATGGCTAAAATGATATCCTGATAAACTGGAAAATGATGCATGACTAGGCATAGTAACTGATAATTGTGTGGCTCTAAGCATGACATAGAGTGACACCATTGGATTACCCTAAGTCTTAAATTTGAACTAGGTGTCTGATAATCTGGTATAGTGATGAGATGTCAAGTGAGTGTGAGGAAGATTTGAATAGTCCACTATTGGTACTGAGCTAGAACTTGCCTGGTTAGTCCTGCTAAAAGTAAGCTGTAATAGACAATTCGGAAAGGATCATAGGCCGTTATTCAATATAGCCAATTTCTAGCCTAAATAAAAGAAACCAAATGAATTTGATCCAAATGATCTGAGCTTAAATTAGACTTTTTTTTTCCACCCCAACTAATCTTTTATGGGAACAATGTGTTGGCCCTGGTCCCTCTTTGGAGATGTGCACCTTAGCTTATACCAAAAGCATAAGTTGAGGGTGGCTAATGTAGTAAAAAACCTTCTTTATGGCCCTGACCCAACTTTGGGTATTGTCTACCTTGACTCATGTCAAAGACATGAGTTGAGGGTGGCTATTATGAGGAATGCTCTGAAAAGTGGGGTTGAAAGAACAAAGAGAGAGAAAGAACAAAAGTAAAGTGACTCAAGAATTAGTCGAAACAAAAGTAAAGAAAAATAAAATTATACAAAAAATACAAGCAAGAATAGAAGAGAGTCACTTACACAAATGAAGAAAGAAGAGAAAATAGCAAGGTGAAAGAATATGATAAACTGGGCGAGATAAAATGAGAGAAAGAGGAAGGTTTAGCCAATATGTCAAGGAGGGCAAAAAGTCACTAAAGTATACCTAAATATACCCTACCTGACCCTGAGCCTATGTTACTAGCTAATGAAGTCCTATCGTGATCCTAAGGGTTGTATAGTGAACTTAAGGCAGTGAAAATAAGGGCAAGCTTATGGCAGTAGGTATGAATAAGTGTTACTTTGTTCTGAGAGCGAGTGTTGAAAAGTAATCCTTATACTCAAACTGAAATCATTGTGTGAAGAAGGAGGATTTTGTTTTAAAGTGAGGACACTAGTTGCAATACCGAAATTGTTAGCACCTCGGTGAGAAATTGAAGAGGATAGGTGTTAGTGCATGGTGAGTCTGTGTCATGTTTTGATCCCACATAATTCAAGCCTAATAGTGATAGCATGCATGGATTTGATGAGATTTATCGGAATTTATATCCAAATGATTACAAACGATAAAACATGGATACTATTGTACAAAGATTTTGTATTGAGTCATAGTGCGCCGCTTGAGGACAAACAACGAATTTAAGTTGAGGGTGTTGATATACCGTGGTTTCACGGTATTATTAATTCTTTTTCCTTAAGTTTAGTGTGTCCAAAAGCCTTTTTGTGCTAATTTTTATATAAGTTTCTTTTTATTTTGCAGGAAATCTGTCCAAAGCTGAATGCGGAGATTTTGAGCGAAGAAATGCAGAAGAGACCACCTACGGAGCTTATGACGGTCCGTTGTGCTTGTGACGGTCCGTAGGTGGCAACGTAGTGCAGCTGCTGAAGGAAGATGGGGAAGTTTGACCAAGTGTGGGGTTACGAAGCTTGTGACGGTCTGTCGTGTCTATGACGGTCTGTCCTGCAGGTTTGTCGTGAAGTTCATATGAGTAATCCAGTACACATATTCCAAGAGTTGAAGTGTTTTGGAACGAAGACTCTCGACGGACCGTTGTGCCTATGACGGTCCGTCATACTTGTCGTCGAGGGTAATGAAGAAGAGCAGCAGAAGAAATTGCATAAGTATGGGACGACGAATCCATGACGTCCTGTCGTGACCACGATGATCCGTCGCGAGGTCCGTCGACCCAGCCGCGTTTTTGCAGATTTCTAGCAAATAGAGTCCTTGTTTAATTATGTTTTTATTTTCTATAAATAGTTCGAAAAACCTCGTTTTTGAGGTTAGACTCTTTTAGGTTAGACTCTGGATCATTGTTAGACTCCGTATTAGAAAACATTGTATTGTTAGACTTTTGATTATCATTGATTGTTGGTGATTTTTGGTGATTAATAAAGCAAACTTTCGGATTTTACTCTTTTTCATTGAAGTAAGTACATGAATTCCTATTTAATATATTTGAATATTGTGATTATGACAATGGGTAACTAAACTCCATAACTAGGGTTGTGGGAACCATAGGCAAATACTGAGATAAAACCTAACTAAAATAACAATTCTAGAATGGTGTCTTGCATGTATTAATATTTCTTTCGCTAAGAAGTCTTTTTAATGGATGGACAACGTTAGAACTCGCCTTAATGCTACTTTCCGGACCAAGGAGGTAGATAATAGGAAAAGAATTATCAACATAGATTTAGTATATACCATCTAATAGGCTATTATTGATCGGTACGAGGTGACAACATAGTCAAATATCTAATACGATGCTTAATATGAGGTAAATATAAGGGTTAGGAAAGCAACACACGTAGCCGGACCAAGTTGCGGAGTGAGATTTTCTAGATGCCGGACCAAGGATTTAGAAATACAAAACTTATCACTTTGCATGCAAGATACTAGGAAATAATTGTTATAGTTAGAATTATCAAGTTATGAACCTGTGGGGAACACGTAAACCCTAGTTACTTTGATTAATTGATTAAAATCCAACATTCAAAGCTGTTAGTGTCTCTTTCAATTGCGTTAGTTATTTTCATTCATTTAGAATTAGAAACCCCCCTTTTATTGTTTTTTTACTTTCCAAGGAAGTTATTGACCAAACAATAGTAATAACAGGTTGAAGTTAAGTCTAGACTATTTTCCTCGTGGGAACGATCCCAAGCACAGTAGTTGGATTATTTACTTGACACGACCGCTTTACTTCTTATTTGAGAAGTAAGTTTGAGCGTATCAATCCTCAGCGGAATCATCATTTTTTTACATCCCTACTTTATTAAAACAAGGAAAAAGGTAGAAATGACTCGAAAAATAATACGTTAATTCAATTTTAAGAATAAATGAATTTAAAATGATTTTTCACCTAATTAAAGAGAAAATGACACACCCGGAAATTCCACGACTTATGATAGAGCCTTATATGTATAATAATGATAGTTTTACACCTAAATAAGTATAACCTACTTGTTTGAGAAGCATTGGAGCAATAGGATTAACGAAAAGCCTTAATGTCCGGAAACTAGAGGAATTTAACTAGTTGATGTCCCTATGTTTGGTGAAGGTTTCAGAGGGTCATATGAAGTCCAAAACTATAAAAAAGGATTTGAATAGGCATAGTGTAGTATATAGGGTCAAAACGTACAGTCACAACACCCCAAGGACCTCCGGAAGGGTCCGTGGGAAGGACCCAAACTTGGGCCAACAAGCTGCCAATGCAGCTGCCTGCAGGCAGGTTTCTGGTGGCTGTTGTGCGACGCGCAGCCATCACGTCGAGATATGGAGTTTTCCACGCGACGCGGGGCTGACAATTAACCTACTGTTTCAGCTCAAAATTCCCAAATAATGTGGGGAATTAGGCTCGCGACGCGCACCTACTTCCCAGATATCATAAAAGTTGGGTGTTTTGACTTCACAAATAAACCCATTTAAGTGAGGGGTCTTTTGAGTAATTTAATGGTGACTATATAATGTATTAGGGTCAGTCTTAGGTCAATTTTATCACTCAAACCAAGTCCCACAGGTTGAACTCAAAAATCTCTCTCCCCCCCAAATTCTCTCTTCCTCCAAAACTCGGTTATAGACCCATAGAGCTTCAAAAAGAAGATCAAGCCTTCAAGTTTTTCAACCCAATTTCATTGATTTCTCATATATAAGGTATGGTTTCTTACACTCTTGGTAATCCTTTCCCCAAGATGTCCTTCCAAAGATGATTTGTAGATCCCCAAAGCCAAGGGTTTTGCTCCTCACATGGGTCTTCTTTCTAAAGCGAAATTGTGATGAATTAATGCTTTTTAAGTATGAATTGATGGTCAACTGATGAATTCCTATAAGTTTTCTCTTGACACATGTCTTTCCCCCAAATCCCTAATTTCTTAGATTGATTATGGTGAATTATTGAGGGTGATGAACAGGTCCCTTGTTTACTTTGATTATTGTTATGTTAATACTTGATGAATTTACCTATTTTAATATGTTGGTTGTAAATTCTTGGGTGTCGAAGGGTGAAGTCCCATGAAGGGCAATGATGCATGATCTTGAATATTGTCCTTTGATCTCAATTATGCTAGGTGAAATCTACTTATGTGATAATGAGATTATAGCTAATTTTGTCATTGTGATGTTGGTGACAAGGAGCCCTCATCCCAAACCCTAGATCTATGAATTGGCTATGAAGTACGTAATTATGTTATTATGTGATCATTATATGATTGAATGTAGTTTTTCGTGATTATGATATTGCGTCAAAAGTGAAAAGATAGTTCTAACTTGTAATCACCTATAAGCTATTATGATAAGAGGTCTACCTAAGGGTCTAGAAGAGACTAATGTGAACTTATACGATTTAATAAGATGATTACTACAGGGTAAATGCTTATTACTGAAAGGGCATGTAAATGAGATGGAGGTATCACATTAGTAAGTCTGATCTCCCACATAGGTTCCTCAAGTTATTAAGTTGAAATTCCCTAATTATGTGTGTTGTCTCATGAGATGGAAACCTCCACATTAGTAAATCAAGGTTTCTAGCAATAATCTACTTGACCCTTAACTATGTGCCCGCATAGGACTCTATCTTAGTGGAACCACCTAGATAGCTACGTACAAACGGTTGCACCTTAGACAAGTGTTAACCACTCTTTTTGGTGTGGGTGTAGAACACCGGATTCCATGTACCTCACCTGGTCTCATGTCGATTATTGCACTTCTTTCCCTAACATAAAAGTAAATGAATAATTTAAGTATGTAAACTTTTATTAGGGTTGTCGTGAAGGCTTCTACATAGGGTGAGGGAGGGTATGTGACTTCTCTTACTTATTGCACATGTGGGTCCTAATGGATAGTTGTAGTAGTTTTCTTTTTTAATGATTATGACTATGATTATTATTATGTGGCTAAGCTATGAGTAGTATTCATGTATTAATCATGTTATGATGAATTATGAGAATATGTTGTAAGTATGAAGTGGGTTGCTTAATGTGATTTTAGCCTTGGATATAATTATGGTGTTCTATATTTTGCATTAAAAAAGTATTGCTTTGGTGATCTATGTGGTAGGTAACTATTATGTTGAATTGACTTATTATGCTTTTGATATATGAATGTTGAGTTAAATTGATAAAAAACATGATTTTGACTAAATTGTCCTTTTCTCATGCATTGATGATTTGGTGCATAGGAGTCATACTTAGTATATGTGATTTGTACTAACTTATATTTTCTCTCTTTTTGCCAAACATTTTAGGTTTGGGCCATTGAGAAGATTTGTGGTCATTGTAGAAGACGACATGGCTCTTTTCAAAGTTAATTGGTGAGTCGTCATGAGTTCCGAGGATAAAACCACTCATCGAGCCTTATTAGTATTGTCTATGTTTTGAGACAATTATTGCATTTTTATATTAATACTTTCATTGTAGACTATTTGACATATTCTAATAGACTAAGAACTATGCTCAAACTATTGTGATTCACTTTATAGATTGATTAACGTGAGACAAAGTATTTGACTAAATTCCTATATGTTGTATGTTGTTTATGTGAGAAGCCTATGAATGCTTCATATGTAGAGGTCTATGAAAACCTCCTTGCTATATAAGCAAAAAAAAATTAATTTTCTCGTATTTTCTTACCTATGATGTGCTAGGAAGAATGCTAAGGGGTTGTCTTACTCCTCGTAGAGAAGGAGGACGCCTGTTATGACTGGGGGCACTTTGGATCGTAAAAAACTTGATACCAGAGCATGAGGTTAAATATACTTAGGAAATGATGTCTAACTAAACCATGTCTATGTATGGTCTTATTCATAACTGTGAAGCGCGCCACACTTATGAATGTGGCACTATGTTACGCTTCGGAACTCTCACTTTCTTATTCTTCCTTAGTCGTGCCTAAGAGTCTTAACTATATCTGGTCCTTTTCTTCTAACCTCTAGTCAATGAATACAAGAAGGAACAATGCTCAAAGGACCGGAGAGTTCAAAACCCTCAAGTTCTTATTGAAGAAGGGACTATGTCTAATGTTGAGATAATGTCAGCCATTCATAAATTGACTGTAGTATTGGCTACCCAAGTTGCTAGATATTCAAGGGTGAAAGTGGACCCCAATGGTAACATCACCGCTTCAAGGATTAGGGATTTCAATAGGATGAATCCCCCTACTTTCTATGGGTCTAAGGTTGAGGAAGACCCACAAGGGTTCATTAATGAAATGTTCAAAGTTCTTAATGTTATGGGTGTTTCTTCTCAATAAAAGACGGAACTAGCCGCCTATCAACTCAAAGATGTATCTCAAGTGTGGTATGAGCAATTGAAGGATGAGAGGCCAATTATAGAAGGTCGGATTACTCGGGGAGCTTTCAAAATGGATTTCCTTGATAGGTTTCCCTTGGAACTAAGAGAGAGGAAAATGAAATAATTCATCAACCATCGTTAAGGGGGTATGAGCATAAAGGAGTATAGCCTTAAGTTCACTCAACAATCACAGCGTGCTCCTACTATTGTTGTGGATTCTAGGGCCAAATAAACAAATTTTTCATGGGCATATCCGATCTTGTGGTTAATGAATGTAGGTCGGCTATGTTGATTCCTAGCATGGACATCTCTTATCTCATGGTTCATGCCCAACAAATTGAGGAGCAAAAGCTTAAGCAAGTTGGTAGGAAATTGAAGAAGGTAAGAACCGAAGAGAGGAATTCTTCTAAGAATAGGTTTGAAGTTCAAGACAAACCAAGGTTCAAAAGGAGGATTTCCAACCAAGGTCCTCCTAATTCTCCAAGGGTAAACAAGAGTAGGGTGCCTACTTCCAAGCCCTAAGAGGTAAACATGGATTGGTTGCATGCTTGCTTTGCCTCTATTGATTGTTGGACAATGATAGTGAAATTCAATTCCCAAATGAATCTATTTTTTAGTGGAAGGGAGGAAACTCAATCGTAGGGGTAAGATCATCTCATTTCTAAAAGTTTGCAAATTGATTGGAAAGGGTTGTCTCTACCACTTAGTAAGAGTTAGGGATCTTGAATCCGAGGTCCCCCCAACAGAGTCGGTTCCCGTAGTGAGGGAATTTCTAGAGGTTTTTCCCTATGAACTTCCTGGAATTCCTCCCGAATGGGAGATTGACTTCGGCAGAGACTTGTTGCCGGATACACAACCTATTTCAATCCCTCCTTATCGGATGGCCCCGGAAGAGGTGAAGGAGTTAAAGGCTCAACTCAAAGATTTTTTTGATAAGGTCTTTATTAAACCGAGCATATCTCCATAGGCGATCCGGTATTGTTTGTAAATAAGAAGGATGGGTCGTTGAGAATGTGTATCGACTATCATCAATTAAACAAAGTCATTATAAAGAATAAATACCCGCTCCCTAGGATTGATGACTTGTTTGATCAACTCCAAGTAGCGAGCTATTTTTCGAAGATTGACTTGAGGTCGGGTTTTTATCAACATAGAGTGAGGGAGGTTGATATTCCGAAAATGGCATTCCAAACAAGATATGGTCACTTTGAATTCCTAGTGATGTCATTTGGTCCATCAAATGCCCCGGCGGCATTCATGGACCTTACGAATCTAGTTTTTAGAGTATCTTGACTAGTTTGTGATTGTCTTTATTGATGACATTTTGATATATTCTAGGAGTAAAAATGATCAAATGAAACACTTGAGAATAGTTTTGCAAATTCTTAAGGATAACCAACTTTTTGCTAACTTTAACAAGTGTGAGTTTTGGTTGAGATCTCTTGACTTTCTTGGAAACATCATCTCTATTGATGGGGTGGAGTTTGACCTAAGGAAGATGGAAGTGGTCAAAAGTTGTCCTAGACATTTGAAACCTGCCGTCATCCAAAGTTTTCTAGGGTTGTTCGGTTACTATAGGAGGTTTGTTGAGGGATTCTCATCTATGGAATCTCCATTAACGACCTTATCCAAAAATAATTCCAAATTCGAATGGTCGGAATCAGGTGAAAAGAATTTCCAATTATTGAAAGATAGACTCGCCTCACTCCGGTATTGACTTTACGGAGGGTACCGAAGGGTTTGTGGTTTATTGTGATGCCTCCTGAGTGGGTCTAGGGTGTGTGCTCATGCAACATGGAAATTTATAGCGTATGCCTCTCGACAACTCAATCCACATGAGAAGAATTACCCAACTCATGACATTGATCTTGCTTCCATTCTATTTGCATTGAAAATTTAGAGACATTATCTCTATGGGGTACATGTTGATGTATTCACTGATCACAAGAGCTTACAATATGTGTTTGTCCAAAAAGATTTAAAAATACGTCAAAGAAGATGATTAGACTATGACATGTGTCCTTTACCATCCCGGAAAAGCTAATGTGGCAGCGGAAGCTTTGAGTAGAGTGTACATGGGTAGTGTGACTAAAGTGGTTGATGATAAGAAAGAGTTAGTAAAAGAGTTTCATAGGTTGGATCGTTTGGGTGTCCGACTAGAAGACTCTCCAAAGGGTGGTTTTGTGGTTCTCCACAACTCCGAGTCATATTTAGTGGTTGGAGTGAAATTCAAGCAACACCTTGATCCTCTATTGGTGGAATTGAAGGAAACGGTTCTTAGTAAGTCTAATGAGTCTTTCTCTCAAGGAGAAGATATGGTGCTTAGTAACAAAGGAAGGTTGTGTGTATCAGATGTGGATGGTTTAAGGGAACTGATCATTGAAGAAGATCATGTCTCGGGTGCTGAAAAGATTTACCGCCACTTACAAGAAACATATTGGTGAAATGGTATGAAAAGGGACATAGAGGAGTTTGTTGCTAAGTGTACAAAGTGCCAACAAGTGAAAGTGGAGCATTAAAGGTTGTGTGACTTAACTCAAAATATAGATATTCCTACATGGAAATGGGAGGATATTAACGTGGACTTTGTAGTGGGGTTGCCTCGTATTACATGACAACATGACTCAACTAACAAAATATAAAAACATCATACATGCATCAAGTGATCATAAGCATGATATGTGTAGATGTTAATTTTCTCTAGTTTGGTCAGTTTGATGGCTAACGAACTATATAAATACAAAACACACTTAATATCATAAAATCTTGTGCATGTGCGTAATTTAAACTTTTTAGTTTGGTCATTTCGGTTACTAACAAACTATAAAAACATAATACATGCATCAAGTGATCATAAATATGATATGTATAGAGGTTAATTTTTTCTAGTTTGGTCACTTTGATGACTCACCAACTATCGAATTATAATTCATACATCGGGTTGAAAAATCAGACTCAGTCTCTTTTGGAATACTGAATAAGCAATAAATAATGAATTGTATTAATCAAAATATTCTAAGTGATCATAAATATTATATATGTATATATTAATTTTCTAGTTTGGCCACTTTGGTGACTAACAAACTATATTGTACTAACTTACACACATTATTTATTTCTTTGTAAAATGATCACTTTAATTTATTGCACAATCTAAAACAAAACATATATAATTACATTCTGGGAAGATTAAAAATTTTCAAAATTTATGCAATCTAATATAAAACATAATTATTGATTTATTTAGGGGTGGTGGGTAGTAATTACCCTTTATTACCCCACAAAGGATGATGCGGTTATATAGTTTATGAAGATTTTATGTTCCAACAATTCTTGCTCTAATGCTACATGTAAGGTTAATTGCTTTAATACATGATATCGGATCTTGAACACGATAATATTACATATAAATTGTTAAGGGTACATACATGATGAAGAAGACATCATGATAGAGAAAAAGCGAAAGCGTTAGTCGTAAATTAGTTTCTACCTCCTTTCCCTAACTTGATGTTATCAAAACCGTCATCGATAGAATTATTTTAGAGACTATATGATAAACCTTATGGGTGGAGGGAGGACCAATTTATAGAGGTTATGACTTAATCTGGCATGTCCATCAAGTAACCAATGTACAAGCAAGATCTATTCCTTAATAAATATTATTTATGATATTACTTGGAGTATAAGTTAACATGGGTCATAAGTACGAAATAATTAATAATAGTTGACAATAATTCTTACATTCTCCTACTTGGACCAATAACCATATAACATTAATATTTAATAAACATTAATTGCGCATACAACAAATCTTTTCTATAATGTCCATCATGCATACCATAATAACGAATTACTAATGCGAGTTACAACGGTTGTATCTCAATTTTAATCTACATATTTCCTTCCATATACTACTACATTAACAACTTATCATACTAGGTCCATAAACTATAAAAACATAAAACATTACAATCCACAATAATGTCTCATGGAGACTTATGTTGTAATATCTCAAAACATTAATGTGTACACCATTATGAGAAACAAAATATTCATTAATGTATATCATAATAACATAATTTTGAGCTCAAAATGTAAAACATCATGAATTTATCAATCATAAGTACAACCAAGACCCATTCTTTGAACATGTTATTTAAATGTCTTTAGTTGTACGCCTTTTGTTAACAGATCTGCAATCATGATATCATTTCTGATATTGTTAAGTAACACTTTTTGTTTCCGAATAACATCTTTGACAATAAAGTACTTTCATTCAATATGTTTGGCACATTTGGAGTGCTTATCATTTTTGGAGAAGTTTACTGCTGCAACATTGTCCCAATAAATTTTTAGCGGCAGGGTAATAGTGTCAATAACCCCAAGTTCTGAAGTAAAGTTTCACATACATTACATATGAATTGTGGCTTCATAACGTGCCATAAACTTTCTTTGAAGCTTTTCAACGATCAATTCCAATGATACTTTAATATCTTCCTAACATTTCGACCACAAAGCTAATATAGGATCTTCTGCAAGTCTGAACATACATCAAACTTCCAACAGTAGAAGATTAATGATTTTAGATCATTTCCTTTCGTTCTACATCATTCTTTAGGCATGACAATAGATTAAATTTATCCCTTGTTAATAGGAACTATTTCTACTCAACAATTGTTCTAATAATCCTTGTGATCTATCATGAAATATTTCTATTCCTATCACATAGGATGTCTCCCTCATATATTTCATTTCTAATAAAATAGAGAGAAAGTCTTTTGTTTCAAGCAATATGCTTAAATCATTAGCAGCAACTAAAATTCCGTTGACATAAAGGACTAAAAATTTAAACCAACTCCCACTGATATTTTGGTATATTCACCAATCCACGGTAATTTCCTTAAATCCAAAATATGTTATATTAATATTAAACTTTATATATCAGTATCATTATTCTTGTTTACTTTCACATATTGACTTATTTAGCTTACACGTTGTTTGATCCTTTTCTTTAAATTCAAAACTCTTTGGTTGGTCCATATAAACATCCTCATTAAAGGTCTACATTAAGAAAGACAGTTTTCACATCCATATTGATGTAATCTAAATCATAATGAGCTACAAAGCCAAAACAATTCTTAATGTGTCTTTCTTTGAGACCGGTGAAAAGGTCGTTTATAATCAATGCCTCATTTTTTAGTGTATTCCTTGCTAACAAGTACGACTTTATATCGTTCAATATTAGCATTTGAATCAAGTTTGGTCTTGAAGACCCATCTACACTCAATTATTTTAGATTTTTGGGTAATTGAACGAGATCTCAGACTTTGTTGTATTCCATGGATTTTAACTATTCATTCATGGCATTAATCCATTTATAGGGAATGTGAAAGCGAAATTGAATCTTTATTAATTCAAATGTCAAGATCTGACTCTTGCGACTAAATCACATGATGGACGACTTTCTTTATGAGATTTTTTGTGGTACATTTGTGTTTGATACTTGTGAGTTAGTTCCCTTTTCAACTGTTTCACTCAAACGTTGTTCAACATTGTTAAAATGTTCTTCAACAAGAGAACAACATTTGTGATTAGTGCGGAAATAGGTAAATTCATGGGCAATGAAATATTTACCCTTATCTCATTAATTTTTACACTTTGTCGTTCAACACTCCCACCAACTTCACCAATCTCAAAGAATTTCATAAACAAAACCAAGACACTCTTCTGATTCATTACAATTTCCATAATGTTCATCATCACTATCTCACTTAATGATTTTCACTTTCTTATCTAATTGTCTTTCAAACTCTTAAAAAACGTACACTTTGATAACGTCTACTGCTTGAGAATTTTCCTTTCAATGAATAGATAAATCCATAACGTGAATAATTTATAAAGGTGATAAAATATTTTCTCCGCCAAAATATGGAATATCAAAGGGTTCGAAAATATCAGTGTGCATAATTTCAAGAAGCTGAGTGCTCCTTGTGGCACTTTTCTTGGTAAACTTGATTTGCTTTCCATTAATGAAATCCAAATATATATTAAGATCAACAAAATTTTGATTCGGAAGATTTTAACTCTTTACTAATCTTCTTATTCATTCTTTTGAAACATGACCCAAACATTTATACCATAATTAAGCAAATTTTCATTTAGTGAACTACGTCTAATTATTATCGAGTTTCAATCTATATAAGTCATAAATAAGAACACAGAACAATAAAAGTACTTACATAAATTGAAAAAACCTTATCCAAACTTAAAATCAAATTCAGAAGCATCAAGTCTTGAAAAAAATCAAATTTCTATAAATTGAAGGAACATAAAGAGTTTGTAATAGATCAAGGTGATGTCCAATCTCCAAGATCAAACTATAAGTCCCTGTTCCTTCAATTTTATCCTTCATGAGATTCCCATGAACAGGAAGTTTTTTATTTGGATTCATAGCTTGTATCTTAGTGAATCCCTGCAACATAGTGGATACATGAGTAGTTGCAGCAGAATCAAGCCACCAAGTATTATTAGAAATTTCTACTAATTATGATTGAAACATACAAAGGAACTAAATGTACCTTTGTTTTCAAACCAAGCTTTACATTTCAAACAATCTTTATGATAGTGTCCTTCCTTTTTACAGAAAGGACACACATCCGCCTTGAGTTCCTTATAAGCATCCTATGAAATTTTTGCGGGTGATTTCTTTTTCTTAAACTTGTTGGCTTTCACTTTAAATCCTTTACCAGCTCATTGACCCATGAGGTAAACCAAATGACCTCCTTATTTCTTAAGTCTTGACATCGAGTAAGCATACTGGACAATTCAATAACATCTCACTTATCCTTAATAGTGTTATAGTTAATTTGAAATGGTCCTTACTCAAGAGGCAATGAGTTCAGAATAAACTAAACTAAGAAGGTGTCATCCACTTTCATTCCCAAGGTTCAAAGTCTTTTTGCAATGTTAGTCATCTCGATGATATAATTTTTCATACTACGCCAACGATTAAACATCATAGTTTTTAGTTCAACCATTAGTGTACAGTGAGAGACTTATCAGCAGAAACAAAAACATTCTTCCACAAACTTCAAGTATTTCCTGGCACTTTTTGTCTGTGGGATAGTACTCTTATACGTCTCAAATTGTTAGAGTGCTCTCATGATTTATGAAAAGGTTTCTCATTCTCACTGCTCTTATCAGTAATGGCAGTAGGTTTATCATTTTGCAGAGCCAAGTCAATATCCATCACACCTAAGTGAAACATGACTTTTTCATGACATTCAAAGAAGTTCAATCCATTGAGTACAATATATGACAAAGCATGTGAATGAAGAGGGATCAACTTCAAATAAATACATGCTCACATATCAAAAATAATGTAAATTCAATAAAATGATAAAGGTACATTGTAATTCTCCGTTGGATAGGTACTACGACACATTATCATAATGTAAATGTCATTTTTGTTTAATAATGAGTAGGAATATAATAATATTAACCAAACATATACGACATCTTTGGATATACAATGTCTGTTTGATTGAAAATTCATATAATTTTCACTATCGTAGAATATAGATTCACCTATAGATATAAAAGTTTTACGTTCTAGCAATAGTGAAAGAAAATGTATCTATTTAATTCTCAATGTAGGCATTTAATTAACCTTCATTGATAAATGACAATTTTATGAATGCATATTTTTCTTAACCATACTAGTTTGATCACTTTGGCGACTAACAAGCTATATAAATACATTGCATACATAATCTCATAAAATTTTGTGCATGTGAATAATTTTCAAGATTTTAGTTTCACCACTTTCGTGACTAAAAAACTATAGAAACATAATACAACATCAGTGATCATGAACATGATATGTGTAGACGTTAATTTTCTCTAGTTTGGTCATGTTGGTGACTAACAAACTATATAAATATAAAACACACATAACATCATAAAATTTTGTGCATGTGAATAATTTTAAACGTTTTAGTTTGTTCACTTTAATAACTAACATACTATAAAAATATAATACATGCATCAAGTAATCATAAACGTGATATGTGTAGACGTTCTTTTCTCTAGTTTGGCCAGTTTGGTGACTAATAAATTATATAAATACATAGCACACATAACATCATAAAATTTTGTGCATGTGCATAATTTTAAACATTTTTGTTTGGCCACTTTGCTGACTAACAAACTTTAAAAAAACATAATACATGCATCAAGTTAACATGAACATGATATGTGTAGACATTAATTTCCCTTGATTGATCACTTTGGTTACTAACAAACTATATACATAATAAGTACATGTGGATAATTTTAAATATTTTAGTTCGGTCACTTTTGTGACTAACAAACTATAGAAACATAATACATGCATCATGTTGAAAAATCAGACCCAGTCTCTCTTAGAATATTAAATATGCCAATAACTAATTGTCTAATCCACATATGTCAAGTGATCCTAAATGTTATATGTGTAAACATTAATTTTCTAGTTTGACCTTTTTGGTGACTAACAAACTATATTGCACTAAATACACCCATATTATTTATTACATAGTACAAAGGTCACTTTAATTTATTGCACAATCTAAAAGAAAACATAATTATTACATTATAGGAGGATTATATTTTTTCATATTTGTGCAATCTAAAGCAAAACATAATTATTTGTTTATTTAGGGATAGTGGGCAGTAATTACTCTTTATTACCCTACCAAGATTGATAAAGTTATATAATTTATGAATATTATATGTTCAAACAGTCTAGTCTCTGATGTCAAATGTAAGATTAATTATTTTAATACATAATATAAGGATCTTGAACACGATAATTCTTACATATAAATTGTTAAAGGCACATACCAGATTAATCATAACCTCTATAAATTGGTCCTCCAACTGCCTATTAGGGTTATCATATACTCTCTACAATTATTTCATCGCTGACGGTTGTTATAACATAAAGTTAGGGCAATGAGTTAAAAACCAATTTAAGACTAACGCTTCCGCATTTTCTGAGTGATGATGTATTATTATCAATTATTATTAATTATTCTTACTTATGACCAAAATTTAATTGTAATCCAAGTAATACCTTAACTAATATTTAATAAGGAATAGATCTCTTCTGTATATTGGTTACTTCATGGACGTACCAGATTTTAGTCCTCCCTCCACCCATTAGGGTTACAACATATTATCTATAATAATTTAATCGCTGACGGTTATGGTAACATAAAGTCAGGACAAGGAGGTAGAAATCAATTTATAACTATCGCATCTATTTTTCTTTGTGAAGATGTCTTCCTCATCATGTATGTGCTCCTAACGATCTCTATGTAAGATTATCGGGTTCAAGATCCTGATATTATATTATAAAGTATTTAACATTACATGTGGTATCAGAGCAAGGATTATTTGAACATATAATATTCATAAATTATATAACTTCATTAGTCATGGTAGGGTAGTAAAGGGCAATTACCACCCACCACCCTTAAATAAATAAATAATTATGTCTTGTTTTAAATTGCTCAAATTTTGAAAATTTCTAATCTTCTCATTATGTAATAATTATGGTTTGTTTTAAATTGTGCAATAAATTAAAGTGATTGTTTTACTAAGCAAATAAATAATGTGTGTATTTAGTACAATATAGTTTGTCAGTCACCGAAGTAGCCAAAGTAGAAATTAATGTTTACACATATAATGTTTATGATCACTAAGCATATGTGGGTTAGTACAATTCATTATTTATTGGCATATTCAGTATTCCAAAAGATATTGGGTCGGATTTTTCTACCTGGTGGATGTATTGTGATTCTATATTTGATTAGTCATCAAAGTGTCAAACTAGAGAAAATTAACGTCTACACATATCATGTTTATGATCTCTTGATGTCTGTATTATTTTTCTATAGTTTGTTAGTCTGTAAAGTGGCCAAACAAAAATGTTTAAAATTATCCACATGCACAAAATTTTATGATATTATGTGTGCTTTATATATAGGGATAATGCCCAAGTACCCCCTCAACCTATGCCCGAAATCTCAGAGACACACTTATACTATACTAAGGTCCTATTACCCCCCTGAACTTATTTTATAAGTAATTTTTTACCCCTTTTTAGCCTACGTGGCACTATCTTGTGGGCCCAACGATGGTTGACTTTTTTTTTCAAACTAGTGCCACGTAAGCTAAAAAGGGGTACAAAATTACTTATAAAATAAGTTCAGAGGGGTAATAGGACCTTAGTATACATTCTCTGGAATTTCGGGCATAGGTTGAGGGGCTACTTGTGCATTTTCCCTATCGAATATTTTCCTTGAATGTCCAATACATTGAAAATGACATATTACTTCGGGGAAGGGATGAATTCGAGAAAGGATAGATATGTATCCGAGAAGAAATAGATGTATCCAAGAAAAAATAGTGATGCATTCAAGAGAGGACTATAGTATCTTATGTTGTTAATTTGTCTAACATTTCATTATAATTGGGTTACAATTCAGGTTATTAATTTTTTTTAATTTTAATAAACAAATTTATCAAACGTGCATATAGTAATATTTTCTTTTAGATATTATGTAATCAGAGATAACTAAACAATTCAAAAATTTTATTTTCTTTTTGGAATTAGATGTCTTATTCACTCAAACTTTGAGAAAAAAAATTACATTAAATTTTTATCTTGTATAAACCATCTAATAATATTAACTTTATATATTCATCTTCCAATGACTTTGTGTTGTTGGAGATATATTGTTGGGAAAGAATAAAAATTGTAGATTCATCCTATTCATCTTACTTAGCAAAAACGTCTGTGAAGATCGAAAGAACCTTTAAATTAAAAAAAATTGAACTTATGTTTTCTAAAAACTACTATTGAAAGTAATATTCATTTGACACTTATAATTCAGTATTAACTAATTGATAAAAAAAAATTAATATGTTACACTGATATCAATAGATTAATATAGTGGAAGAGAAAGTAATAAAAATTAAAAATTAATTATGAAAAGGGGTCCATTTGAATTAATAAAGAATAGTAAATAAATAAGAATGGATGGACAAAAAGAAAGAAAAAGAAAAAAGGAGCAAGCAAAAAAATAGATGTTGCTGTTGTGGTTCAAACCCACGTTGACAAGTGGACAGACTCTCTCGTTTGCCAATTAGGCTATTGAGCTGTACAATCATAGGGTGGCAAAAGTAATACATATTTGATTATTATACATATATATATATATATATATGTATTTAACGTTTTTTCTGAAATCACTGAGTGTCGTGGCACCTCCATCCAACAAAGTAGATCCACCCCTGTATATAGTACAAAGTAGAAATAGAGAATTAAGCAATTAAAGTAATAGTAATACTCTATGTCATCAACCCAATTAAATTGTAATGTCCATCTTCGCTATTAAAATTCAGACGAGGAAAATGTTGAAACTCTCAATTAACCAACAAATTTCATCACTTATATTTTTATATAATATATTAACAAGAAGTGAATAGGTTGGTGTATTGCCAAGTTGGTATTTATCAAAACCAAAAATTTTAAGAGATAAGGCGGATCAAAGTTGTCAATAATTGAACTAGGAGAATTTTTTTTATAAATGTGGATTCAGAACTCAATAACCAAATATATTAGGGCCCCTCTTTAAGCATGATAGATTTGATCTCTATATGAATATTTCATTAATTTGTGAAATATTTGAGATATTCAAAAATTATAGAAAAAGTACTATGAAGAAGGAAGAAACATTCCTTCAATGAAAACACTGTTTAGTTACCCTTCCATCAAAGTATATTGTGATATTATCACAGAGGAAAAAAAGGAAGGGTGGGCCCTGACGTCAAAAATCGATGAACGTTGTTTTAAAACAAAAGGAGAATATGAAAATAATGAAGATTGGGGTCTATTGCCCGGATTTCCACTACCTTGCTTGTTCTTAGGATACTCCTTCATGAAGTGACCCTCTTGACAACACTTGAAACAACCTATCTGGTCATCATGATACTTACCTGGGTGGGTTCTACCACATTTAGCACATGCAGGAGCCCATCTACCTCCTTGTGTCACACTACCTTGAGACTATGTATGTTTATCTCTTAAGTGTTGGGAATTCTGACCATTATACTCACCTTTGTTTCTGGGTTCAGGTGCACTAGCAGTTGATGGAGGAAGTCCCTTATACTTTTGCTTGAAATAAAGACCAGTTGACATTATATTTCTGTTGTCCGGACTCATTTCCTGTCTTAGTTTTTTTATTTTTGAATCGGTTTCTTTTCCTCAACCTGCTGCACATAGACCATCAACCTTGATATATCCATGTCGCTAATCAGTATCGCAACCCTACCTTCCGTACTCGACAGACAGGACAACTCAGTAATAAACAAGTTTATTCTGCTCCTCATGTCTGCAACTATCTCCAGAGCATAACAGTATACTTGGGTGAACTTCAACTCATATTCATGAACACTTTGTTTGGGCATTTCAATTATCGGGGAAAGAAATGCCCAAACAAAGCTTCCTTAAAACAGACCAAACTAACAGGTGGTGCATCCTCAGCTCTACCCCCTTTCCACTGGTCAAACCAAGTCCTAGACACACTCTTGAATTCATATTCAGTCATTCAACTCGGTCAGTGTCGACAACACACATAACATCAAATACCTTCTTCATCTCTCACATAAAATTTTATAGATCCTCAGTAGTTCTTGATCGCAAACGTATCATTCATTTCTTGTCTAACTCCTCTTTGTTGTCTGAACAGGTTATTCACAATTTGACTCAACACCCAAATAGCCTCATCGAACTCAACATTGGTAACCTCTCCTTGAGGTTGCACTTTAGGTGCATTAGGTACTCCTTCATCTTCAACATCTCTCCTAGCTGGATGACCTCTAACTGCTCTTCGTGGAGGCATGATTATCTAACACCACGCGCAAACAAGAATTTGAGGGAGACTTTTTTAGAGATCAAAATCTTAACGCATTGAATAAGAGTTAAAGAAGTGAGAAATTTTCCTAAGTGTTGCAGTCTCCTAATTGTAGATGTGTCACTCTTCACACTTATAACTAGGACTCTACAGAGACGGATTCATAGACTCCCTAGGAATCTTTAACTTTGTGCTCTGAACAAATTTTGTCACGCCCCGAACCTATACCTTACGCGTGTCCAACACTAGAAAATCATTGATGGACATAAGAGGACTTTGACCTGACTTACTCAGCGGAATACTTAAACACAAGAGATATAACTGATGAAATAACTTAAAAGATACTAACTTATCCAAAATGGCAACTGAAGTCTTAAACGTATACAACTGAAAGGAATATGACTAAAGAACTAATATTATCTGTCTATGAATCCTCTAAAACAAAAAGGGGTGTTGGGACAGAACCCCCAATCATCCTAACAACTGAAAACTAGAAAGCAAGTGACAAAAAGAGTCCTCCAGAATGCAAGGAGGCTCATCACTGACTCTGAGTTGCTTATTGGATTAACGGTGCACTGGACGCTGATTCTAGTTACCTGCATCGCATTATAAGATGATGCAGGTCAACTGACATTAGTAAATGGAATGTACGAGTATGTGAGATATACTGTTAAATGATACATAGGCTTGAAAAGGATTCTAAAAGAAACACTTAACTTGAGTCTTCTCAACTCATGAATAACTTAACTCAAAACAAAGCAATGAAACACATTCAGTATATGAAAATTTTTATAAAAAAATTAAAAATAACTTAGTGCGTTAAAGAAAATGCAATAAAAACTTAACTTTTCTCATATAATAAAGTAACATAGTTTCTGTAAGAGATTCTCTAACCGACAACTATCACTATGAGCCTAAGTGGTGATACAACATATTGCCCACACTGTCAAAACCTTCCTATACTTTGTTTTCATATAGAATGCTTAACTTAGTGAATCCACTAGCTTATGCTAAAATCATCTTAAGGAATCATCTAAAAATTATGATCATTTACTACCCATGATAGCTACATGGTTTATGGAGACTTTAGTTAACTGAACTCACATCCCCATATCGATGGTCAATACTACTCCCAAAATATACTTAGTTCTTTAGTTTGTAAAAACAAAACTCTTTCTTTGGTTTGAGATAATTACTCAAAATTTAGCATAAAAGTTCTCTTGGAATCGATGTTCCCTTTCTTTCTCAAATGTGAAAACATTTTAAACTCTTTGGGAATGCATAGTCCCCATATACTTTTTTGAAGAAAACACTTCAATCCTTACTCTTTACTATTTAATCAACTTGAACTTTAAATCTTAAAAAATAGTTGAAATGTTTGTATAAGACTTGAAAACTTTATTAACTTTTCTTTGACTTACTTCATAATTCTAGACTTGCCTCTTAACTCTTCATTTTTATCTTAATTCTTGAATTGGATTATGGAGTCAAGGTTCATGATCTCATGTTTATGGATGATTTCATGATTTTTATATGTACCTTAGAGTGTTGGAGTAAACTAGAAAACATAGGTATAATGCTAAGGAACAAGTACGAAAAGATGGGAAGATATGGAGAGAACTGGC